>VWZF01003192.1:120913-141622 GCA_013396755.1 Sclerurus mexicanus
TACCCGAGTGGGGCCGTGCCCGGGCAGGGGCAGGGGCAGGGGCAGGTTGTCACCCCCTGTACCCGAGTGGGGCCGTGCCGGGACAGGGGCAGGTTGTCACCCCCTATACCCGAGTGGGGCCGTGCCCGGGCAGGGGCAGGTTGTCACCCCCTGTACCCGAGTGGGGCCGTGCCCGGGCAGGGGCAGGGGCAGGGGCAGGTTGTCACCCCCTGTACCCGAGTGGGGCCGTGCCCGGGCTGGGGCAGCCCGAGCGTCCCTCGGGACCCGCAGAGGCGACCCGAGAATGGGAAGGAGAACCCTTCTGCTGGTTTTCACCTGGTCCAGAGCCACACTGCCCCTGTCAGGGATGCCCAAACCCAGGCGGCCTTGCCCTGCTCGTTCTGTGCTCCTGGTGGGGGAATGTTATGGCACAGAACCCTCCTGGGGCGGAATTAATGTGGTGAAGAATATGAACAAATTCATGTTTGGTAGAGAAATGGGAGGTGCTGGAAGAGGCCTTTGCTCTCTTCTGGGTCACTAAGCTGTGTTTGGCAAAGAAGTAACTACTTTCTAACTCTTTTCCTGCTTTTTTTTAGAATGCTAAACAGTCATGATTGGTTTAACCAGTCCAACAAACCAGGTTCAAGTCTTGCTGACTAGCTGAGTCTCTTCAAATTCATTAAACATATCCCCTTGACTAATTTATAAACTGTCAATTTTGGCATAGTTGTTACTTAAGGAGTTTAATCCCATAGAAGCCACATTAAAAAAAAAAAAAGGTGTTCTTATCATGGAAAAGACTTCAGGATTTCTGGGGGGCTTTCTAGGAATGCTTGGGGTAATTAAAAGAATTTGGTCAAAAGAACATGTTCCTCAGAGGTTTACCAGGTCTAGCTGGACATAGCACTAAACCTTGTCTCCTGAGTCTGGAGAAAATGGTACTTTAATGGTAGGCCAGTTGTTTTTAGGGTGAGCAGGTACACCCTGCTTAAATATTGATGGTTAGCAGTGCTTCCTTCAAAGACAAGCAACTGCTTCATCCAAACCAGAACACGACTATTGAAAGGCGTGGATGAAGAAATAAACCTTGCTTCAAGATTAGGAGCAAGAATAAAAAGATGGTAGTAAAAGATAATCAAACTTTTCAAAATATCATGAAACCATAAGAGAAAGCATTTTAGTACTATAGTTAATTTTTGGTTTTCTTATTACAATTTCTTGGGCCACAGCCCACCTCCCAAAATACTCAACAGAAAATATTACAATTCTGTGAATTTGGGTAAGTTGCAAACTCGTTATGGTTAAGGTGAAATATTCAGATTAGAAAGCTCACACTCTTTAGGTTATGCTAGGGAAAAATAATTTTAAATATCCATATATTTAAATATAGATACATTTCAGGGTTGTTTTGCCACATGCATATTAAATATGAGATGTTTTATTCTTGACATGTCTTAGAAAGAACTTGTAATAGGCTTAGGGGGAGAAAAAAAAACCCAAAACGGAAAAACTCCAGGTGTTTTCTGAAAGGAATGAATGCCAAAATTTGTGAGTCAGCGTCACTCACCAAAGCTGTTTGCCGAGCCACGCCTTTTGGGTTCCTCCCACACTCCAGCTACACTACTAATGCTGGAAACTGAAAATGGCTCAGAAACCGAGTGTGTGACTGCGTATTTCCATCAGTGACGGAAAGGAAGATCGTGTGTGCAGAGCAGGGAAAAGCATGTCATCGTTTCAGCGTTTGGAGATAGTGCTGAGACCTTAGAGACACCAGATACCCTCGTTTCCTTCCTTTTGAGGGTGTCTTGCTTCAAAGGAGTTGTTTGGCTTGCTTGTATTTGTAGGAGGTTCCTAAAGTGCAGGATTTCAGAAAGAAGATTTATTTTTGCACAGTTGTGGATGTATAGAGGGACAATTCTGAAAGAAGCACTGCTGAGCAAAGCGTCTGCCTTTCCTTCACCCCCCTTCTCCTCCCTTTTTCTTCAAAAGGCATCAAACTGGGTTAAGTCTTGTCTACACCTAATGGTGAACGCAATTGTCTTCTATGTAGCAAACAATTTCACAAGTGCCCATTACAAATTATCATGTAGTTGGTGAATTATTCCAGCATTTGCACTCCAGTTGGAACAAACAATAGTTTTGCTCTTCATTTTACATTGTTTGTGGCTTCACATTTGTTTTCTGAACTGTTTTGGCAGGCACGCAGCTGCCTCTGCTTTCTGCACGCTCCCTGACTAGTTGATCTGTCTGTTTGTGTGACCCCTGCCCTGTTACAATTGTGGTCCATAGCCAGGTTCTGCCTCTTTGCATCGCCTCAGACTCAGCATAACCAGCATTTTGCTCTAGTCTTGCATCTTGTCTTATCAGGCTTTCGGCTGAAGTCTGGTTTACATCCTAACCCTTATTACTCCCTAGGGAGAAACGAAGATGTGGGAAGCCTTAGGGCACAGATATTAAATTTCCCTCAGTGCACTAAGACTTTTAGAGCTTAATGTACTTGAATCACAACCAGCACAACAGACTGGTTGTTCTGTATTAGGAAAAAGCTGTGATGGATATGGCCTGCAAGAAAGAGGGCAAAGCTGCAGCTGGGGGCATCAGCACACTCTGAGAGTGGACCAAGAGGAACTACATAAATTTCAATATCAAAAGCAAAGTCAGGCACCTGGGTCAGAGTAACTCCATATACTGGAGATATGCCTGGCTAGAAGTCAGCTTTGGAAGAAGAGAGCCTGGGGGTCCTGAGAGGCAGCAAGTTGAATATGATTCCTCCAACAGGGCCCAGATTCATACTGGGCTGTGTTAGCAAGAGGTCATGTGAGATTATTATTTCCCACTCTAATCAGCACTTCTAAGCCAGAAAAATTTGAATATACCATGCCCAGCTTTGAGCTCTGTCCTGAAAGAAAAAGCTAAGGGTTCAGTGGAGGAACCACACGGGGCAGGGAGCACGTACAAGAAGATACAAGCATGTGCAAGGCAAGAACACTGGGTTTGTTCAGTACAGGAAAGAAAAGGATAAGGGCAGGGCCAGTTGCCTTTTTTAAAGCTACCTAATGGGTACAGAAGAATGTAGAGCCAAACTCTTCTTTGTGGTGCACAGTGCTGTGAGTGAGAGGCGAGTGTCACAAACTGCAGGGAAAAAATAGTCGGACGGATAAAGAAGAAAACAAATCTGGTGCTTAAGCAATCAGTTTTCTGATTATCGACAAGGATGGAGATTTTGCACTTCACTAGACATTGCTCTCAGCATCCTGACCTGATTTTGAAGGTTTCCCTACTATGATCACAGATTGGACTAGAGACCTCCCAAGTTTCTTTCCAGTCTAAATTATTCCACAATTCTAAGAAAGCATGGGACCCCCACCAAGCTCGAGCCACCTGTCCATATGGCAGTAAGCTAAACAGATTTGGATACCCGACACCAGCAAGCTCTGGTTTATTTTGGGCACAGCTGATGCACGAGAAAATATCACTGTCTGCGTAAAACACCTCTTTGCAGAGATGTAACTGACAGCCACGAGCTCTCAAATACAAAAATGTCTGAGTTTCCATAGAAACTAACTTGGATAATCCTTCCTCCATCCAGCCATTTCTCTACAGTGGAGAATCAAGGCTGCCAGCACAACTTTACCAAAAAACACCCCCAAACCCACACATGCACCACGAAATAGGAGCATCCCTCTGTGACCTGGATGCTGGTCATACAAGGGGTGAATACTTGGCTAGGTGTGTGTCATACCATGTAACACCACTAACAGACTTCAGCACTCTGATTTATCTACACCAAGCTGAAAGCACAGGATCAGTGCATGGACTGTCTCATTCCTATACCTTGTGTTCTTAACAGGGGGAGGGTTTTCAGCAAGCACAAGAGCAAGCCAGCATACCACTTTCTCACCATTTTGCCATTTAAATGATCCAGCTACAAACCATTCCCTCAATTCCTCCTCTCCCAGGCCAGCTTCCTCAGTCATAAGCCACATACCTTTGTTGTAAAAGCAGGTGTTCTGTTGTTGATCAGAGAGGGGGGTTGGTTTTAAAAAAATTAACCATGATGCTTTTCATGGGCAGTGAAGGAGTTATTTCAGTTGAATAATCAGAAGCTTAAGACTTCTATCATGCCAGTAATCTGCAGAAGCATGTTGTGGAAATGGAGTTTGAGTAGGGGATAATCACACAGAGTTACCAAGTCACTGAGACACTAGCTCCCACTGTGTCCACAGCTTATTACCAGAGACCACTAGTGAGACAGTATATGATACGGGAAATAGAAGGAAGTACTAGATTTCCTTCATGCTCCCTCCACTGCAAGGCACGGCTGCCTTCTCTTCATTCCTAAATGGAATCTGGACACAGAATATAGGAAATTTCAGTCTGCTGAAAAAGAGCAATCATCTTTCTAGGTACCCCTGAGGGGTTTGCCATTTATGAAGGATTCTTTGTCTGTTTTGGCTTTTTAAACTCTTTGATTCAAAGTGACCAAACAATGCAAGTCTTTCTATACTTGTCTATAGAAGTGCATGTACAATTAGTGACCTCATTTGCCTCCTTCCTCTTTATGTACTGGGCACTCAGTTGTAATACCTTGAAATGAATCACTGCATTAACCCACACCCTCCAACAGACAAATGCAGACCAACACAACTGCAGGCTCAAATACCTTGTGCAGCCAGCAAAGGGAATGTCTGGTCTGATTTTCTCTGCAGTTGCAAAGTGGTTGGAACAAGGACCTGTCCTGCCCTGTTTGTGGAGGCAGCATTCCACAGCACATGAGACAATACTTTTTCTTTGCTACTGTTAAGGAAACACAGTGAGCCCAAGGAATTCCTCATCTTTTCCATCCTAGGGTTAGTCCTGCAGCACTCAGCCACTGAATCCCACTGTTAACAGCTGACCAGTACTGAGAAACTTGCACAAGAGGAGAGGGGAAAGTAAACATATTACTCAGATTTCTAGGAACTTGGCTCAGTCACAGAGCTGTAGTTTCTCAATAGCAGAAGTAAGAGAGCAGAGAAGCCTCAAGAACACCTTACAAGCAAGAAGCTGACAGTAGAGAGGCTCAGCATAGAGGGAACAAACATGTTCTCTCTCTCCATTCTGAACTGTCCTGCTTCCACTATAAATAGGTGTTTTGCTTGTTTGTTTTAATAAAGATGAAGCAAAAAAATTGGAGGAGATAGGGTTAAAATATTTGGGGCTAAAAATATATGGAGTATTCAGTACATTTCCTTGTAATTTTTAAGACTGATGGACACTGGCAATGCGTAAGGGCTCCTAGATACCTTTACAGTCACTCTCCCCACCCTGCTGGTACATTACACATAAAATAGCACATTTCCACTGTTTGGACAATCAGATTTTTAGACAGTAACAAAGGCACACAGCACACAGGTCACGGTTAGACCACACAGTTTGAGAAGCAAGGTGCTGTGCTAACAGCAATATCCCTCCCCAGCATTTTTGTACTCAGCATTTAGAACAGTACCCAAAGGAATACACAAAACCATCAACTCACCAAGCACACTGCGTTTAATCCAGAAAACTCAGATGCCAAACCCACCCCACTTTTCTTTCTAGGAAGCCCACAACACAACCCCCTAACCATACTTCAGCAGCCACTCCTTGTAACTTCCTGCCCACCCAGCCCCAGCTGCTCCTTGTGCAGCTTTTACAGAGCCGAGCACACTCTAGCTGAGTGAATCTTGCTGGCCACCCCCCACAACCATTTGATGATCCTCTACCCTTCTTTGTCTTACAGCTCTTTTCTACCAGCTCCTAAAACTACATAGGTTGGAGTTAAAAGGCTTTCTGGCTCAAGGAAGACTTAACCACCTATGTCAGTCAGAGACTTCTTTTGATACAGCTCTCTAAGAAGAGGAAAATATGTAACCTGTTGTGGAGCATTAGCCACATTAAACTGGATTAACAGAGTTAATCTGAATCAGTTCCTCATTTGGACCATATCTCACCTTTGGTTTTGCTGCATTTATTCCCTTCTGGCGAAATGGGAAATTACTGATTGACATGACACTGTTTCAGTTGCCTTTCTCAGTCTATTATCTCCCTTGCCTCAATCCATCACTCTTAGTATTCCCCAGGAGCAAATCTAACGATACAGTAATGTTTTGCCTGCTTTCATTTGATTTCTAGGAAAAGCATCAACCTGTCATGAAAAGTAATCCATTACTCATCTCTTCAGCTGATGATGGATAGTTTCCCCTGTATAATCGACCTGAGTGCTCCCCAGAAGGATGTCTCATCAGAGCTCCTCTTCTGAGCTGCTGTCTTGCTTTTGTTGCAAAGGGCAGACAAACATTAGTACACTTTTTAAGGGATTTTCCCATCCCATTCACCATGCAATACCACCTGGCTAGCTTCCTTTAGCTTTGGACAGCGTAGGCTAACTTCCCCCAGGCAGCACAATAAACATTTTCATATCTCTTGGTGTCATCCAGGTAGCTCCTTCCTCACTGCCTATACACCAAATACCTGCAGTGCTTTGAGACATTTCCTATGCTGCACTCGCTGTCTGTGGCTGGCGCAATTCAACGAGGGTTCCATTTCTTCACTGTTTGTTTGGATTTGCTGGGTTTGTTCTGCTCTTGCTTCCCTGAGTGCTGGTAACCCCTTGTGACTGTCCCTTGTGCCACTAAGCTATTTCCCAGGCCGCTGGAGAAGAGGCTGTTACAAATGTGTTAGGCAGCCATATCAGCTCAGTTATTTCCTTTTGCTAATTTGGGGTGTTTTTTAATGCGCTCCGACAACTGGGTAGAGTCTATAAGCTGTAACTGCTACAACTTCTGACATTCTTCAAAGACAATGGAAAGGGTAAATTACAGGATGGTAGAAGAGGACTCATGAGATTTTGAGTGCTTAACCATAGACATGAAACACAATCACTTCCCGCCAGCTTTTTACAGATGTTTCCCCGTGTGCCATAGGGGACCTTCCCACTCTGTCAGTGGCAACCCTAGCAAAAGGTACAGGATAGCCCTCTACAGTGTCTGTGCTGGAGGAAATACCTTCTCTCTGCAGGGAATTGTGCACGATAGCTTGAAGTTGTCGCAACAGAGAAACTCACTTTGAAGCCTGAGTTTCATACAGTGTTTTACACAATTACAGTTAGAAATGTGCTCAGCTACAGAAAATGGAAAAAGCAAAGACAGGAGAGAGAACAACTCTGATTCTGTGGTGAGATATCAAGAGACAGGTGGAAGATGCAGTTTATATTGCAGCAAAGTTACCTGAGGATATTGGGCAATTTGGAATTTGGCAACAATTCGGTCCGGTTTTTTATTATAAATGAGGCAGAAATGCAAAAGAAACAAGGGGGTTTGGCAATGGGTTGGGAAATGAAAGTCTTGCTAAGAAAAACAATTATCCCCTTGTGATACATACTCTGGCTCTTGGACTGAAAACCCAAGAGTCACAATACTTGTTTGAAAAACCATGTTCTGCCACTTTGGTGTGCCGATGTCCATCTGCCTATGTCCAGTATCATAATTCAGAACAATTTCTCCAGGGTAGAACTGTCTCTCCATTGACTGCAGAGTTGCTTTGATTTATTTTCGGTGACGGGCAGGGGTCAGAAGACCATTTGTAAAGCAAAAGGCACAAACCTTTGCTGATTCTGTTGTCTCACAGATTTCATTCCGCTACAGCTGGTGGCTGAGCATTTCTGCCTGGGATGGCGGAGGACCAGGAGCTGACTCAGCCACACAAAGCTCAACTGGAGCCCTCCCTCCAGCAGCGCACCAGCAACACGTACCGCAGTGCCGAGCACTCCCAGGCCCTGCTCAGCGGCCTCGTGTCCCTTCGAGACAGCAGCATCCTCTTCGATGTTGTCCTGGTAGTGGAGGACAAACCCATCGAGGCTCATCGCATACTCCTTGCCGCGTCCTGTGACTATTTCAGGTACGCCCCAGTCCGGCAGTAACGAGCACGCAGCTGAATGTTACTGCAGCCTGTGGCATCCAGATCTTCTGTCCTGGCACACTGCTGCTGGATCTAAAGCCAGACACATAGGATGGAGCTGAATGTGTTTCAACATACTAACTATGGCTTTATTCATCTCTCTGTTATTCCTCTACAGAAGTAAAGCTCTTGTCCCTGCACACTGAGCTTACCTCCACTAAATTCACTGCCTGTGGTACTTGGAGGTTTATAAAGAGGAGAGACTTTATGAACAGATGTATTCTGCATAAGTGCACTCTAAGTGGCTTTTAACTTGTCCTTAGCATTGTAAGACTTTGCCCATTGTGGTGATCATTTCATAATAACAAAACGCCACTGGAAGGGGGTCACTCTGTTACGTGCCCATAACATGACTCACTCTGCATTAAACCAGGCATTCCCCAGTCAGTTTGACAAGCAGTTTCTTGAACTGACTGTATTTCTGTAGAGCAAACAAACAAATCCCAAGGCAATCCAGATAAACTTCTAACTGGAGGAAGAACTGCTCTAGCTTAGAAAAAAACCCTACAGTCCGAAGTTCCTCTGTTCTAACTCCTCCCCCACAGCCAGAGCATCTGCCTCTGGCCATTGACTATCCATATGTACTGGGTCTGTATTTAAGTCCTTCAGCTGTGAACTGTAACTTTTAGGTGTCCCCTACTGTTTTCCTGCAGAATGAAGAGTTACTTTCGTAGGTCATGAAGGCCTGTACTCTTCGTATCATTAGCTTAGAGAAGAAGTAATCCCATGGAAGTCTCTAGCTAGGTTTTTATCTTTCCGAGTACTTTTTATGTTCCCAGGACAACATAAAATAAGCAAACTGAAAATAGCTTCAATGCAAATCTGCCATAGCATGTGCCATTGTCTGTTTTGCAGAGGAATGTTTGCAGGAGGACTGAGAGAGATGGAACAAGAAGAAGTTCATATTCATGGCATCTCCTACAATGCAATGTGTAAAATCTTGAACTTCATTTACACTTCTGAGCTGGAACTCAGTGTGAACAGTGTACAGGAAACCTTAGCTGCAGCCTGTCAACTTCAGGTGAGTTACTGGGAGATGTGACAAAAAAGAAGCAAGAAATAAAAGCAACAATGAAAGAAACAGAAACCATGGATATTTGGTTAGATGGAGGGTGAGGGGGTGAATAGGAGCATGGATCTGGATAAGGATTTCTGGGATGCTGTATCCACTAGAACTAACTATGGAAGGGTAGGAACAATCAATGAGTCCCTGTACATCTCATTTGTGCCAGTGGCTTCACTACTTCTAAACATTTACCTTTACATCTAGAGGACCATTTTATACAGCATTCCCTTCCACTGATCTGCTTATGAAAGCTCCCCTGGGACAGAATACCTCTGGCCTATGGTAAAGGACAGGGTTTGCTGCTCAGAAATTGTTGTGCTGCTCAAGGTCTTCCCCCAGCTGAGTCCACAGGCACATAACCTCTCCTGACCCCTTGCTGCAGGAAATCCTACCACTGTGGTTTCTAAGTGCAGGGTTCACATGCCTCTAAGACAAGTGTTTCTCTCTAATTTCCCCTGCAGCTAACTGCTGCACAGGCCTTTGGTACTAAGTCTGAAACTTTGTGAGTGCTTGCTTTGGTTGATTTTTACACACTTAACACCACTTTGTTGGCACAGGGGCTCTTGGACAGCAGTTCTTTGCTTGCCAGTTCTTCCTGCCAGAAACAACTTCAAATTGTATTCAGAAGACAATACTGAATATTCATTTTCCTTTCCAATGACTTCCTATGCTCTTGAGTGATATATTTGTTACAGATACAGTCTTTGATATAGTATGTCTATAGTGCTCTGAAAGAACAAACATGGAGTGACTGTAACCACCATGTCCTCCATGCCTTCCGTGTTCCTGCCTGCTCCCAGGGAGCCTAACCAAGTAGGCAGCCTGGCTGGCCAGTGTCCCATGTGTCTTGGAAGACACACTGCTGCTGCCCCTGAAGCCAAACTCATAGGTTTGCAGTGGAATGTGTCTGGGAGATCTATATTACATTCATCTGTGTACCCACGGTGAGTTCTTTTTCTGCAGAGAAAAGCGAATAGGGCACCAGTGAACACGCTGATCAGACTGGGAGGGGGAGAGCACTCATCTTGTGGGCAATTTTCTTACAGCCCTCCCAGGCTTCTGTCCCCTGTCTCCCAAGCGTGAGGCAGGTGGTGCCTGAAATTAAAAATATCTGTCTTGCAGATTCCAGAAGTCATTAAGTTCTGTTGTGATTTCCTCATGTCCTGGGTAGATGAAGAGAACATCCTCGACGTGTACAAACTTGCTGACCACTATGACTTGAGGCATTTGAGTGATCAGCTGGACTCCTACATTTTGAAGAACTTCACAGCTTTCTCAAGGACACAAGTGTACCGACAGCTACCCCTGCAGAAGGTCTACTCCCTTCTCAGCAGCAACCGTTTGGAGGTTAACTATGAGTTTGAAGTTTATGATGGAGCACTGTTTTATCATTATTCTCCAGAGCAACTGGAGGCAGATCAGGTCTCCCTGATGGAGCCTCTTAAGCTGCTCGAGACAGTTCGTTTTCCTCTGATGGAACCCCAGATCCTGCAAAGGCTTCATGACAAATTGAGTCCATGTCCTTTAAAAGACACAGTTGCAGATGCATTAATGTACCACAAAAATGAATGTCTTCAGCCAATGCTTCAGAGCTCTCAGACACAGCTGAGATCAGAGTTCCAGTGTGTAGTGGGATTTGGAGGGATGCATTCTACTCCATCCATTGTCCTCAGTGATCAAGCCAAGTATCTGAACCCCTTGTTGGGAGAGTGGAGGCACTTTACAGCTGCACTAGCCCCCAGAATGTCCAACCAAGGGATTGCTGTTCTCAATAACTTTGTATATTTAATTGGTGGAGACAACAATGTAAGTGGTTTTCGAGCAGAGTCAAGGTGTTGGAGGTAAGATAAGGATAATCCCGCTATTATTTTTCTTGCCACCCTGTTGCTTGTTTCTGAGTCAGCAAGCCAATAGCACAGTCAGTACCCTTGCTAGCCGAAAGATTAGGAACTGAGAAGGAGCCTCACTGAAAGAAAACACAAGAAATGAGCCTCATAGTAATAGGAAGCTTCCAGCAGTGCTTATGGGACAAAGCCAAGCCTGGCAGGGCAGAAACAGCTACTCATTCAGGAGAATTACATGTGCTACTTGTTACCTTTTGGAGGGGGGGAGCATTAAGGGTGTGGGAACCTAGAACTCTAGGTTGTCTAGATGTTCTTGAACTTGGATTTTCTGGAAGTCTTCTGTGTGTAGTTTTTGTCCCAGTGCAAAGGGATATAGCAAGCAAATAGGGGGGTTAAGTAAAATGCTATTACCAATACATTTCAAGAATCTGTGTGCACAATAGCAGCATTCCAGGGTCCTTTAATAGTAATTATGCTGTGACAGGGAAAAAAGCAGGAGGGAGGATGAGATTCAGACCTTCATGCCTATTACATTGCAAAACCAGATATAAACCCTGTTGTCTTTATATTGTGGACATTTTTACTGGTTTTGGGTGAATTGCTCTTATTTTATGGCATGCACAGTTTCACTTCACAACCAGTTTTCTTTGTAAATATAATTTCCAGATGAGATAGTTTGATCTGAAAGTGAATCATGAGGTTCACTTTGAGCAGCAGATATTTGGGGAAAAGGATCAAAGAACCCACTACATACTTATGACCTTCTTGTACTCTTGAGGTTCCAGATTTAGTCTTTGTGCTATTTTTAGACTGTTTTACCTTGCAGAATGGCTTTGTGCAAACAGAGATTTTGGTACATAACCCGACAGCAGTGTATAAGATAATGGAAAACATAAGCTTTTATAGCATGATTATGTCAGCTAAAATACATCTTGTAAAAATAGAATCAAACAATTTTGCTAATAATAATACGCTGACAATGCCAAATTTCCCTTTGCTTCCAGCTGAGCTCAATTTCAGCCGAAGACAGTGCAGTAACCCACATCTGTGGTGCTGTCTGGTATTCCAGCAATGATCCTGCGGCTGCACGAATAACTTTCTTCGACCCCATTCTTTTACAAGGTACGACCCACGACACAACAGATGGTTCCAGATCCAGTCCCTGCAGCAAGAGCACGCTGACCTCAGTGTTTGTGTTGTGGACAACTATATATATGCAGTGGCAGGCCGAGATTACCATGAAGACCTGAGGGAAGTGGAGAGGTATGACCCTAAAAGCAACACTTGGGAATATGTGACACCTCTGAAGAAGGAGGTAAGGAGTGCATTAGCCACACACGCACTACTACAGTTCCCCAATTACTGTTTTAATCTTTTTAGATGTTCTTCTTGTGTGCAACTTTAAATTTGCTGATACTCAGATGGAAAACAGTAGCCTCTGTATATGGGATAAATGAATAACAGGAGAATAACAATATATGTAAATTACATTTTCATGTTAAATGCTTATTTTTCATGTTTTCTTCTTGTTTTTGCCTGCGCCTTTATTGTGTTAATCCTTAAAAATACATAAAATTGAACATGTAACATGAAGGAAATTCCCATTCCTCCTGGGCAGGTAAACTAGGGGCCACAGTAGTACAGGCTTCTCACTTGCAATCCTGACAACATGCTTTAGTCCTCGTCAGAAGGGATAATGCCCCAGTAAGAAGGAACATCGGTTTCTGTAGACTTTTTAGTTCCTGGACACAGACGTGAGATTGGGTAACACGTTCTGGAATTGGGATTGTGAGTCAAAAAATCTGTTCTAAATTCTAATACTGCTAAAAAAGACAAGAGTTTCCATTTTCAGGTTAAAAGTGCTGCAAAGAAGAAAGATAAATACAGACAACTGCTCGATGAATCTTGGTTAGGGATGTAAACTAAAATCCTGAGTAATCTTTTATGAAACTATGCTGATTTCTGCCACATCTTTTAAAACTTTTGGGCCAAATGACCAGCACAAGTAATGCCTCTCAATTGAGATGCTCAGGACACCTTAAAAATATAAATATTACTGCATTTTACAAAAGGGATGCAGAGGCAGAAGAGGATAAACAACTTTCATGAGGTCACAGATAATAAATGTGTTTCAGTGTGCAAAATATAAAAAGCCTGAGGATTCAACTGAGTGCTACTAAGCAGAACAACTTGCATTCCTGATAACACTGCTTGTCTAAGAAAAATCCCCAACAGAAAGGCCTCCAAGTAGACTAGGGAGAAAAGTTACAGCATCAATGATCTCCTACTCAAGGTACAATAACAGAGAGCACTGCAGTTCTGGAAGCTTTAGAAATTCTAGTGTATTTCATTGAGAAATTCACACATATAATCCCTTAGAATGAACTGTCTATAAGAAAATCCTTTCATACTTTGATCTCAGAATAACTCTTGAAGAACGTTACTCCCTTTGTTACACTTTGAAACTGAGAGAAATAGGTAAACCCAGAGCTGCCCCTGTTGCTTTCCCCCGTGGCCATGCAGGTTTACGCGCACGCGGGAGCGGCGCTGGATGGGAAGATGTACATCACCTGTGGGAGGAGAGGAGAAGACTATTTGAAGGAGCTGCAGTGTTATGACCCGAGGACTGACTGCTGGGAGGTTTTAGCAGATGGCCCCGTGAGACGGGCTTGGCACGGGATGGCTGCACTGCTGGGGAAGCTCTACGTGATCGGGGGGAGCAACAATGACTCCGGCTACAGAAGGGATGTTCACCAGGTGAGGGCATGTCATACCTGTGGCGTCCTTGGTGGAGTCTCTTCTGGGGGCTGGCACTCTGATGGAATGTCTTTCTCCTCCAAAGTGTGCAAATAAAACTGTCTGCCCAGCAGTGGCTCTCCTCCACTCAACTGCACAACTTGCAATGATTTATTTACTGTTTGTCCTCAACACATTGTCTCACCCACAAATATTAAAGTTCTGGCACTTGGAATTCTTATCAATTTTCAAACATCTTTGATGGATAGCATTCATTGGCACACACGTACCCAGTATGTAGCACATCAGCTAAATTGACTTTATGTTATAGTCTTCTCATGTGCCTTTTTTCTAAGTTGAGGACTTTTGAATAACTAGTGTGTAATTGCAGGACAGGGCTGTTAAAGATGTGTTGGATGGCCATTGCATGATTCAGTTGAAGGTACAGCACCTGATGATAAGTGATGTCTAGAGAGAACTCTCTTGAATCTTATTCCAGCTTCTAGAACTGCTAGAGACTTGAAGACAGAAAAGTAACTGCTCTTACACAGCCAATAGAGGTGGCAGAATCGAATCTAGCTGAAGAGTGTGTCTGAATGATAAAAAGGTGCTTACAAGTGAAAGCAGTTATCCAAGTAGGTACCCAATGAAATCTAAAATTCTCCAACATACGGTGCAGAGACAGCTTAGCAGATTTGTCATATTTGTATGTTCCAGCATATTTTTTTCTCATGCAAACAGGTGCATTATGGCAGGGCTTATATTAGCACGTGTCCGCATCTCTTTCACTTTTGTATCCATTTTTGGAATGACATACAGCTGTTAGTCCAGCAGCAGGGTCAGAACTTGTGATTCAAAGCTATGTGGCAACTATGCACCATTTTCTGCTGAGTACTGCACTTCTACTACACAGTGATATGCATTATCAACACGCTGTCAAAAGATGATGATATTCCTTCCTAAATAGTTTGCCATATGGCCGGGCTCTGTCACTAGGATACGAGTTCAATTTTGGCTAATCTCTTTCTTTTCATTATCAGGTTGCCTGCTATAAGCCAAGCACTGATCAGTGGACAAATGTATGTCCACTTCCTGCAGGACACGGAGAGCCAGGCATCGCGGTCTTAGACAACAGGATTTATGTCTTGGGAGGCAGATCCCACAACAGAGGAATCCGCATGGACTATGTGCACATTTACGATGCAGAGAGAGACTGTTGGGAGGAAGGACCTCAGCTGGAGGATGACATCTCCGGGATGGCTGCCTGTGTCCTCACTCTGCCCAGGGCTATTTTAATGGAGACAGAGAAATGGCTCTCAGAATGGCATGCAGACCGAATGAAGCATCATCTTGACTTTCCATCAGAGGTTATGAGCGTATCAGACTGGGAGGAATTTGACAATTCAAGTGAAGATTAGAAAACTTTAATATTTATTTTTTTGCCAGTGGAAGAGGAAATTAAGGGTTGGAGAAAACACTTAAGAGATTTTATATGTCTTTCTTATATACATAAAACAGTATTTAAAGGTTTTAAAAATGTAAGTGTTGTGTACAAAATGCCATTCACAGTCAATATCTACCCATCTGCAAGTGTTCTGCACAAAATGCACTTACAGTCAGTACCTGCCCACCTGCCAGAAAGCAGCATTTTTAAAGTAACCACAGAACTGCCATTTCCCCCCAGTTGTATAGAGGTTCTTTTGCTTTGAAAGGAGGCTTTTCTCAACCTTCAGCATGGACAGAAAAAAAAGGCACAGAAGGCTCAGCTTGACTAGCTTCTTTCCTTCCAGCTTTTGGCTTGAACTAGCTTTTTGAGCTTTTTGGTTTTCCTTTTATTTTTGGTAATAAAACTTCCTAGCCAGCTTAACACAGGAAGGTGACACCTGGTGTCCCCTCCTGTGCCAGGTGTCAGACAGCTCAATTGGTTTTTCAGCAAGGTTGAACATACAGAAATAGGAACAGTAGCAAGAAAGTCTGAACCTTCATCTCATCTGGGCATGCAGCCATCCTTGTAACTGGGAGAGAGCCTGTGAACTGACACCCACTCCTGAACTTCTATACTGCAAGTTCTGTCAATGCAGCGGAAAGAAGATTTCTAGAAAAAACCTCTCTGTACAGAGTATGGCAATCTCATCGTTCCACTGTCAGACACATTTGTTCTCAACCATAAATTAATAAATCCTTGTCAGAACTTTTTTAACTGCTGTCTCAGTTTTATTAACAGTGATGTGGAGGCTGAAAGTGAGCGTACTTAATTAGATCCTATAGTACTACTGTAGTATCAGCAGGGTTACACCAGCTTGGGAGATGGGCAATCTTTTCGTTCTTTTATTACATGCTTTAGAAGAGGATAAAGAGAACAGAGATTGCTTTGCCACAGCAAAAGAATAAAGTAATAATGAGATACCAAGAAGTATTGAAGATTACATTGGTCCGAGACCCTGCAGTAGCTGAACTGGTGCCAGGAGCTACAGCTGAGAAGGGTAAAGCATAGTAAATCCTTCCTTCATGAGGCCTTAAAATAATTGCTTCCTGGCTACCATCCTGCTTAATATTAGTTTAGAAGCTGATTTAAAGTCTGAGCTCTGGACTGCACACAGAGTATGGAAATACAGACTTTATTACATGGCAATATTAGAGACTGGTGAGTATTTCTGTTTTGTCTACAGAGTTAGTTTTAATGCGTAGGAATTAAATGTAGCCCTCAGAGGTAAAGACATATCTCTCTGACCTGGGCATCACTAGAACCACTCCTTGCAGCCTGCAGGTGTTGCAGTGGCAATTTGTTTCGCCTGCAAACAAGTGATTCAAGACCCAGCAGTTCTAACTAACCCCAGACAGCTAACTCAATGCAGTGCATTTTCCTTTTTAAACAGCACTTCATTGGAGACAATGACACCCTATGTTATACAAAGTTACAGGGTTATGTTATGTATATAAAATGTTATTTAGCCTCTTTCACAATGAAAAAAGAAATAATCAGTCTTTGTCTGACTCTTTTTCCTGTGTGTGCCACTAGAGGGTATAACTTACTATTACAAATAACCACCAAGAATTAGCTGAGAGGCTAATTCTTAGATTACATAGATTATAAGACATTCATGAGTAATAAATAAGCCAAAGAAACATCTTAAGGAAACTCCAGCTTCTACCCAGTCACTCCTTCTGTGTTTGAATACTGATTTTCAGATAGCAAGCTCATCTGTTACTCCATTTATCAGCGTATGCAATTTTGTGCCTGCATTATTCATCAATGTTGCAGTTGGATGCTGTGCAAAGCAAATCAATGTAAGCCTTAGAATGCAGTTACAAGGAAATCACTTTTCCTTAAAGCAGATGATCATCTACCTTAGTGCTGCATTATTTTTTCTAATTTTTCTTTACTTATTGGAACAATACCCTTAACTTACATGAACTAAACCTAAGGGCAGGTATTATTTGATAAAAACAAAACTTCTCTTGCCTTCACCCCAAAAATTCCTTTACATCTGAGCATAATGGGACTGATGACAGTATGCACTATCCTATTTGCATGTGTTTCATTTCAGTAAACACCCATGGAGTGCAGCTTAGCTCAAATGATCCTAATCATTTAGCTGTAGCTCATTTTGGTCCAGAATGTACCATTTCAAACCAACACCCAGGTTAGACAATAACAAAATTACTTTGCTTTAAAACTGGTCATTTTCTCTAACTCAGCAGACATAAAGCACTTCTGGTTTAGTACAATTACCTATATAAACAAATTGCAGGAGAGATTACAGTGATAGCCAGAGCTGTAATTATTATTGATCAGTTTTTCTATCAAGAACGACGTTTCAGGAACTGAGCCTTCAAGAGTCCACTTAAGCTTTCTGTTACCTCAAGAAAAATGTGTACTCGTGGATTTTCAGCTGATTCTGTATTTTTTTATTTATAAATTCTCTGATGTCCTAAATATGTCCAATCTTGTATCTGACAAAGCATTATTTTTTTTACAGTAAGCCCTCCAAGACAGTATAAGACAAGACACTGTGGTCAGATGGACAATGAACTAAGAAAGCTTTAAGTTATTTCTGGCCTGTAAGAGAACAATCAAACAGCTCTTCCAGAGCTGAGTGATCAAAATACCAACACTTAAACTGCTGATGCATTAGGAAGTCCAGAAGAATAATAATTAGGTTTCTTGATGATCTATTTTCCTATTTCCTGCCAGCACAAAGGTAAAGCTGTACAGGCATATTTGCCAGATTTGTAATTAGTGGACTTGTATCCTGAAGTATTTCAGGCTTCCACATTTGCAGAAGTGATTGTGATTGCTTCAGTTTTTGTTTCATAACTGCTTTCACTACTGTATTTCTTCTCCAGCTGTCTACCTCCAAATCCAACATATTCTTTCCCATTTCCTCACAGTTTAAATTAGGGTTGTTAATTTTGCATTGGAAGCATACCCAGTACTTGATTTGAAACAAAATAAGGATTCTCATTCTATACCCTTGACAGAAATTTACTCCTTACTTAGAGAGCAGCCACATGTACAATGTGTTTGGCATTCAGCCCAGCTGATGGGGTCAGAAGCTTCTGGTGAAAGCAAGAAGGAGCAGCTGGGCACAGGGAAAGAGGTACGGGATCTTCTCAAGGGAATATTCTGCCAAATGAGTTTTTATTTCATCAGCAGCTGATGCACTTTGAGAGCCCCCACCTCCTCTGTTTGGCCATGCTCTGAGGGTGGAAGCTGCCAACAGGTGAAGTCAAAGAGCATAAAGGTACTTATATGTAATAAAAAGGTAAAGTGGTACCAGACACTCATCTGTTCTTCCTAAACCAAACGCAGTTGTAGGGATGTTATACACCTGAGATGGCTGTCTTCAGTCTAGGAAGTTGAAGCCTAGTCTAACCAGATAACATTAATGATCTTGAACAAGTCCCCTTTTTCTCATAGGGAAGTAGAATGTTGGATCTTTTACCTAAAGATCTGTTGTAGTTTAACCACAGCTGTTGAAACTAAGGGGGGAATTACTTGAAGGAGTCACACAGCCTGCATACATACCAGCTCAGAACATCTAAATGTGGCACTTCCTTCCAACTGAAAACCCCTCCATACCTCAGAATCCTCTCTGGATGGGAAGGTGGGTGTCCTGGTTCTCCAGCATCAGTCCAGCCCCATACAGTACTGCACAAAGACAAGTTGATAATTAATACTATTTATTTCTGACATGTTTCATGAGATTTTAGTGTTTTCCGTGCAAAATGGAGGCAAAACCACTATGTACTTGACCTACTACATTTAATTTTAACAAACATTGTAATTCAATTAAATGCAGCAATAGCAATGTTTATTTCCCTTTGATATACTACGTGTTACTAAATCTGCTGCTAACTTGTGGCTTTTGTAATTATTTTTAAATAGTATTTAGCATGTTACTGCAAGTCTGAGTGCTATCTTTTAATCTGCATTTTAGTCATGGCCAAACAGAAAATGATCCAAACTTGTTCAAATTACACAAGAAAACATAATAACCTTTATAATCTATTGTAGCCTGTCTACATGTGTTTAAAACTGACTCTTATTGGCAGATAGAAGCACCTACACCAGCAGGAATGGATCAAAGGTATAGCTAATAAGTAAGCTTTCCTAGCAATGGATGAAATATTTTTGCATAGATGTGGATTTTCAGATGTAATTATTCATCTCTGGGTCACTGTTTTGCCAGTGTTGCTGTACATGACTAACAGCTGTTGTTTTCCACCCAGGACATGGCTGTATGTCAGAGGCTGGTAAAATGACACCTGTGCATGTATTCAGGAGCTGCTTTAAGATCCTTTTGTGTTAGTGACGTTATGAGACTCTCCTGGATGATTCTGACTAAAACATAAGAATGACACTGGAGGAGTCTTCCATTTTAGATGATGTGAACTCTGGTAAATGCCTGCAGAGACACAGCCCATATGTTCCAATCCAGACACCTCAGCTGGCACTAGTTGCCAATGTAGGAAGAAGATCAAAGACCAAAGAAAACGACTATGTTGTGACTGAGCTTTTGCAAAAGGTAGAGCATGAAGGAAAGATGGCAAAACTGGAATAAGACTGCACAACAGTCCAGCGAGGCACTTCAAGACAGACTTCTTAAACCTATTTCTGCACTTTAACTGTTGGGGTTATTTTTGCTTTCAAGCACAGCTTCATTTCACATTACCATCCCTGAAGCAAAATGAAAAGCACACCAAAATCAAAAGCACAAATTACACCAAGTCACCAAGCTAAAAATCACACTATGTCTGCAGAGGTTTCTAGCAGGAGCGGGGAACTAGCAGAGTTTTGTGGCACCTCTGGGCCCACTGCGGCCACACTCGGGGACCGTGGGCAGGGCGAGCAGAGGCCTCGGTGCCTCCTGTGGGCTCACCAACCTCCTCGAATTCGGACAGCTCTTTCTGCACCCAGTGCCAGGCGCTGCCTTGGAGCCCTGCTGAGCCTTCGTTCCTCCTCAGAGACACCATCACCATCGAGCCTCCAGCGTGGGCCGCGCTGGACTGCCCTTGGCCGGGAACACGGCTGCAGAGAGGCAGGAAACGGCCTCTTGGAGCTCCTAGGAAGTTATCTCGAGATCGGAGATGATCATCGCAGCGGTCTGGTTTGTTCCTTAAAAAAGATAAGTATATATATGTATTTAACTAGTGAAAAACCAAAACCTCAGGGGAGGAGATGTCTGCCCCCAGAGCACCTGGGGCCAGGGCGCTGGCACCGCTGGGATCGGGAGCGCAGAGGGAAGGGGAGGTTTGGGAAGGTTTGGGAGCCTCGGGGCACGGCGGTAAGCGCGGGCCTGAGCGGCACCGAGGGAGGGGGACGGGCCGGGACAGGGAGGAGAAGCAGATGGAGGATCCCCCTCAGATGTCTCACGACCAAGGGCTGCGCAGCTTTGGTGGGCGGCCTGCGCCAGAGCAGCACCGAGGGCGCCCTGCCCTGTGAGGGGCCGCGGGGCCACCCCGCCTCACCCNACCCCGCCGCTGAGCTGAGGGAGACGCGGGGGCCCTGAGAGCCGCGTCTGGCCAGCCCCACCCCAGCCGCTCCTCGGCCCTCCGCCTCCAGCGGCGCCGGGCTTCCTTCTCCCTTCTCCCCCTTCCCCGGGG
>VWZF01003192.1:141720-242293 GCA_013396755.1 Sclerurus mexicanus
CCTTCCCTTCCCTCCCCGGGGCGCGCCCCGCGCCAGGGCCCGCGGGCTCCTCGCCGCCCTCCCTGCCCGCCTGCCCGCCCGGCCGTGGCCATGTCCTCCGCCGCCCGCTTCGACTCGTCGGACCGCTCCAGCTGGTACGTGGGCCCGGTGTCGCGGGCGGAGGCGCAGACGCGGCTGCAGGGGCAGCGGCACGGCATGTTCCTGGTGCGGGACTCCTCCACCTGCCCGGGAGACTACGTGCTCTCGGTGTCCGAGAACTCCCGCGTGTCCCACTACATCATCAACTCCCTGCCCAACCGCCGCTTCAAGATCGGCGACCAGGAGTTCGAGCACCTGCCGGCCCTGCTGGAGTTCTACAAGATCCACTACCTGGACACCACCACGCTCATCGAGCCCGCGCCCAGGTGAGTGCCGCGCTCCCCTCGCCACGCTCGCCGCCACCTCTGCCCGAGGTGGCACCCGGAGGCGAGACCTGGAGAGGTGTCAGAGTCCAGCCGAGCCGCTCCGGGATCCTGGCAGTGGAGGTGTGTGCTGTGTGTACGAAGGAAACGTTGTTTTCTAACACTGGGCCTTTTTAACGCTCTGGCTCTCGCTGACCATTACGGGTTGTTCTTTCAGTCGGGTCATCCGCATGAGGCACAGGCTGTGTCCTTACCGTGCGTGTGGATGTGTAAAGGTGCCATGTAAGTCCGTACCACTGGCTGGAATTGCCTTGCAGGAGGGTGTGGTCATGCCAGAGCACGTCACCCTTTTTGTGTTACCCTTCTGGTATTGTCTTTCTGTTCCAGGGATGGCTGAGACGCTGGCTCACTGCTCTTCTCAGAGATTGAAGTGCAGCCTCCGAGCTTAATTTGCTGTCTGCCCCTGCATCCACGCTGATTACAATAGAACAGGCCTTTATGTGGTTAGACTACTTCACCCTGTTAAGTCAGCATTAATACATTCTAGGACAGCATTTCCCAACTAGAGTGGCATTCCCTCCCAAGAAAAATGTGAAGTATTTATTTCTCACAGTTTGTTTATGTCACTCTTTATCTATATCTGCATACTCCATGCACTATGCTGAGAAATGCTGTTCTAGGAGGGTGGAAAATGTGACTTGGCTATGAGCTCCTTCTTTGTCCTGTTCCCAGCATGGGACATACCTGCAACCTGCATCAGTAAACTGCTTATCAAGAACCCTAGAACATATTTCTTAATTAATAAAGCCTTTCTCAGTACCTTATTTGAAAGCTTTGGGGCTTCCGGATAGAATAAAGTGATATAAAACTAGAAAAGTGGTGATGTATTAAAAAAAGAAATTCAGATTGGTTCACTTCTGAATTCTCCATTTTAACATCTTATTATGTTTTGCGGATTAGCAAGTTCTTAGGGAGGAAGAATAAGTTTGAGGTTTAAAGCCACAGTTTGACCTTGACATAGACCAGGACTTAATGACAACCAGCAGCTTGTCAAAGGTTGACAATAGCTTCTCAAGCTGCAAAACCTCAAGTGGTCAGAAGTCTTTCTGAGCAGCTGTCAGGTGATGGGCAGGATGTGACAGAAAGCACTAGCTTTAAGAACTCTTCAGTATGCTCACAAGCCCTCTGTGTAGTGTCTGTCTCTAGAAAGGTGGGTAGGTAGAAAAAAAATCACCATTGCAGGAATGCTTAAATGGAGCTGCCCAGTGTTACGTGCGTGCTTCAACTTGTGGACACTTGGGAGGCAAAAAGTCTTACACTGAAGCAGTCTTTATGCTTATCTCTTTTTCCTTAACCTGGATACTCTTGTACCTTTCTGGATGTGAAATCTCAATCATTTGTGGCCATGGCTGCCTTGGCCTTCTCAAAACACTTGAAAACTTGGAGCTGATTCCACCTGCTCACCTGGTATTTGTTAGGAGTCCTGTGTGAAATGTTCTGTGAACATTTTAGTACCACCTTATTTTCAAGGTTTCAATTGCTTATTGTTCTACCAGCACAGACAGATGGGACCCAACCTGCTGTGAACTGACAGGCTTTTTTATAAAGCTATAAATGGGATTGACTAGGTGGTTTTCCCTAGCATGACTTCTGTTAAAATTCTGTTCAGAAAAAACAATGACGTGGTTATGGTTTGAAACTCTGTTCAAAGGAAACTTCCTGCTGCAGGAGGGAGGATGAGAGGTAGCATTTCCGGATTTCTTTTTAATTTATTTTTAGTTGATGCACTAGATTTAGAATAGGGGTGGACAGGTACGTGCTTCAGAACTGTTTTGCTAATTCGTATTTCTCTGCCATTTTCATTGCACTCAGATGCTCGTGCTGTTGAAAGCTGCTCATTCTTTTAATTTCATAAAGTACAGCCTGAAAGGTGGCTTTTGCAGTAGGATTAAGCAGTTTGTTGTGCAGAGCTATGCAGTGCCTTTAGATCTCAGAGATGACGTTTTAAACAGTTGACTTTTTTAAACTTTCTGTTTGTTTTGTGTCTCTAATAATGAGCTCTGACCATCACTGCAGGTGTTCCTGAGCTCTTGCTTTTGAGAGTGACTGCTCCCTGAAGGGTTCCCTCTCTCCCCCCTCTTTGGCTACAGCAGGGTGTCTGAAAGATTGAATATCTTTCTGTTCAGGGCTTCTGGCATATCTTGCAAAAATCAGGGATTTGACTTCCATCGTGTTTTGCAGGTAGCAAAGAGAATTGAAGTAGGCTAATGACATGCATTCTTGCTATCATAGCTTAGATAATAAGTATCTGCTGTGGCCTATATCCATTAAGATTTCTGACAGCTGCTTTGAATAAAATGTATTACATTTAGGATGAAAATAATTGCAGTGAAAATAGTCTCATTTGATGGCAAATCATATATTATCACAGACAACAAAGGGCCTGTATTTGACATGTGATGGACATAGTAATAAACAATTATGTGAATAAAGATAATACTATGGTTAATAAGGCAGAGGAATATTTCTAGAAGGCTACCTTTTTTTTCCTTACTCCCTTCTTAACTTGGATTCAAGTGTTTCATACTGTCTTTTATGAAGATGTCATTCTTCTGTTCCATTTTTTCACTGCAGTGCCTCAAATCTAGCACTTAAAGTTACTAAATTCTCTAGAAGTGGATGCTGATGTTGAAATGAAACGGTGGGGGTGCTCTTGAAGAGAGTCATGGCTACATTTGTATGTATTGCTCTTCCACCCCAGACATCCAAATAATTTTCACTTGGTTTTCTCTATCATGGCTCTCAGAACTTACACTACAGAGTTAGTTTTACTCTACTCTAAAGTCCTCACAACAATCCAGACCAAGAGGAGGAAGATTTTTCATTATTTCTCCCAGGTTGCTGCATCCATGGTAGATTTTCATTTGGTTCCTGGGGTAGATAATTTGGGCATTTAAGTAATTACTTGAGAGTATGAGTTACTCATGAAATGCCTCACTGTGCTACCAAGCCAATATAATCAAGCTGAATAAGTAATTCTCCTCTAATTGATGCTCCTGCAGTAAAACTGGTGCTTAGCCATCGCTTTTACCAAGTCTTCTTTGCACTTAGGTATCCCAGTCCTCCAGTGGGGTCTGGATCTGCCCCTGCCGTGTCCACTGCAGAAGAAAACGTGGAGTATGTTCGGACTCTCTATGACTTCCCTGGCAACGATGCTGAGGATCTTCCATTTAAAAAGGGCGAGATACTGGTAATCATGGAGAAGCCAGAAGAACAGTGGTGGAGCGCCAGAAACAAGGATGGTCGGATTGGGATGATTCCTGTTCCTTATGTCGAAAAGCTAGTCCGATCTTCTGTTGGGAAGCATGGAAACAGGAATTCCAACAGTTACGGTATTCCGGAACCTGCCCATGCTTATGCTCAGCCTCAAACCGCGAGTCCCCTTCCCTCAGTATCCAGTACACCTGGAGCAGTGATCAATCCTCTGCCACTCCACACAGAATGGACCAGTCTATGCCAAAGCTATCCAAAAGAGAGTACCCTGTGCTTATGACAAGACTGCGCTGGCATTAGAGGTAAGTCTTCCCCCGAGTCTTAGGGTTTTCAATTGCCTTGGAAAAGAAGAAACTACAAATTGTTAGTGGTGAAGTTGGTGTGGCCGACTCCATATGGAGTGTGCTTAGTTATGTCGAGGGGCTGAGAAGAAGTTAGGTCACGTTCTGAAGAAACATCTACAAAAATTGCTTCATCTACACCACTTCCTTTGAGAAAAGTGACCAAGTCAGTAACTTCAGGACCTGTATTTCCCCCCCTTGCTTGTTCAACAGTGCAGATATTACAAGGGTAGTGGAGTGTACACACGCTGCTGTGGAAGTAAGTGCTAGGCAGAGGATGACTTTGCTTCTCCACCTAATTTTGGGGAAGGAAAAATGTTTCATTAATCACTGCAGTGTTCCAGGTCGAGAACTGGCATCCTTCAGAGAAAGGTAAGGATTGCTGATAACACAGAGTCTTTCTGATCCTCAGCTGCACTTGATCTCATGCTGAGAGGTGAAATCTGGGCAGAATATATTACAAATACTTTAGTCCCTTTTCCTTTGATTTTCAAAAGTGGAATTTGAGAAACCTTAAGTCCTAAATCGGGGGTGAATGGGTTAGATGAAGGACTGTAGTGTAACATCTAAAGTTGTGCTTGAGTTCCTGTGCTTGCCAAAGCATTTTCTTTATTTTTATTAGGGATATTTTTAAGACTTTAGAGCTTTATTCTGTAAAGAGTAAAGAATTCATGTTAGAGCACTAGTTTAACTGGAATAAATGATGGATTGGAAGAAGTTCTCTAAAGCTATGACCAGAATGCTGAGACTGTTACATTTAGACTTTGTACTAACTGAACCAGTTAAGACTAAAAGTGTCTCACCTGGAATATGTTCTAGTGTCCAAGGTTAAATGTGAGTGTGCTTCAGTACTTCTAGGAACAAACGTTGGTAAGCAAGCATAGGAAGCAACAGCATTTTAGCAAGTAAAATAATAATGGTTTTAAAAATACTTTTGACCTTTCATGTTGCTTTTGCCCAATTACTTTGCAAGTTAAAGCTGGTACCTATGGCTGATACTTTTGACTGAAATTTGGAAGGTTGGATTTGTAACTTCCATTGATTCATAATACTCACCCTAAGTGTTTTTCCTCCTGTGTTTGTAAAACTTCTACAGGTGATTACTCTTACGGGCTTAAAAGTTAAATATATATCACTGAGTTTTCTTTGTGTCTTATGAAATCTGGAAGCTTGTTTGTGAACAGTGTGTGAAAATTATCACAGAACAAAGGGTAAATTCACTGCCAATTGCATTGTACAGAACATTCCTGCCAAAGCTGCTCATGCTTCTGAAAGCAAGGCAAGGCAAGCAATTGATTTTGTTATGTTATCCATGTGTCATGGAACTACTTCAGGGAATTTGCATTGCTGCAGGGTAGCAGAACCACTTGGAATTCTCTGACCAACACACAGGTTTGACTTGTTTTGAACCTTGAAATGGCTGAAGTTTTGTTCAAGAGATTCTTCTCATCCACTAATCACTTATTGCCTCCTGTCTCGGGCTCTCCCAGCACTGGCATATTTTGTCCCATGCAGGCTGGTTTTTTTGAAAGGGCACCTTATGCACGCTCTGGCTTCTGAAGAGCTTCAGAAACAGAATTCTGGGAACTGATCTGTATTTTCAGTGAAATCAGTGATTACAGCTTCTCCATATCCATCCATGCATAGGGAACTTTTTTTTTGTAACATGGACTGTTGTTAAAGAAAAAAAACACTGAGTTTCTCATGATCTTCCTGAAGGTGTTGCCAAACACCTTCAGGGCCCTGATGATGTATTTAATCCCAGTCTTGTCAGGGCTCTACACTTCGCTAAATAATCTAAGCCATTTGAAGCTTTTGTTAGGTAAGACCATTGAAAGTAGCTAGTGTTAGACAAAGAGGAGGTTGTGGGAATGTCTTGGGGAAGAAGGTTCATGGTGTTCTTTCATACCTTAGTTAAGTGTACTCTAAATGGCAGCTCAGCTTGCACAGGTAGCACACCTTGTTAGTATGATGATATGGCTCTTGATTGTGCAATCTCATTTAAACTGACAAAACATTAGGAGGGCAGAATATCTGTTCTCTGGATCTAGCCTTGTGTGGTCAGCAAACAGACAGTACTTAAAAGGAAGAGAATACCATCTGGAGTAAATAAAGCTATTGCATAGTAATGCTTGACTTCCTTTCAAGTGAAGGGATGTCATTTTCCTGGGTTCAGCTTGAAAATGGGACAAGCTCCCTGCTTGCAGGTCCAGTTTTTCTGTTGCACACGATTGTTTACATAACCTGACAGAATTTCTCTTCAAGAAAAGGTAAAAATTCATAGCCATTCTGTTGTAGAGAAGCTTGTTTTGTAAACAAGGTATAATTTTTTAATTTCTCACATGAAAAATGTAAAACAAGTGACTCTTGTACAGAAAATCTGAAACAAGATCTGTTTGGTTGGATAATAAGGGAGTTGTTCAACTTTTAAATAGTATTTAAAGTGTGACAGTTTAAGAGCACCTGCAGTGTTGTTTCTGTAGGATACCAGTTAACACTGCATTTATTATTGCTGGGCTGAATTTATTTAGCATTCATGTAGAATCACAGCATGGTTTGGGTTGGTAGGGACCTTAAGGATCATATTGTTCCAACCCCTGTCCAGTCTGGCCTCGAGCACTCCCAGGGAGGGGGAGTTAACAACCTCTCTCGTTATGGGTATTACTGAAGTGACTAATGGCTAAGTGTTGATTCAGCCCTACTGTGCTGTATAATCTACTTTCATTCTCTAAAATAAAATAAATTATAATCTCTTTATAGGCTAAAATGGTAGTTTTAAGTATAGCTATTACCTCAAAGCTTACAGTTGGTGGTACACGTAACTGTGGGATCTCTCTGCACCAGGGAACAATTAAAGCCTGTGATAAATTACATGTACTTCTCAGATTTACATATGGTCTTGGCAGTTGAGTTAGTTACCTTGGCAGTTGAGGTTTAATGTTTTTATTTAGATGATTGAAGTCTGTCGTTTCTCACTACAGCTGATTTTATTACTAATATGTGTAGAATTTTCATGGATACTGCGTCAAAAAAACCCCAGCAGACCACGGAACAACCAAACCACAAAATAAAAATAAAAAACCTCCAACCACACAAGTGAAAAGCACAGCAGCCAAACACTCAGATCTGTTCCTTTACTTGTGTGCCTTTAGCCAAGAAGCTGTTTCCTTCCTCCCCGGTGCTGCAGAGGAAGGGATATGAAGGACAGGGGTAGTGTCCTGTGTTTCCTGGGACTGGAACTCTGCAGGGTTATGTCCTGCTGCTCTTCAATCCTGCTTTACTGTGAGAAAACTAGGAGGGCAGTCCTGTGTTCAGAGGTCATATGGGTGGGATAGCACGTGAAGACGGTGAGGAGTTTTGTAAGAGTAGAGACTCTGGCACTGGTACAGCAAAGCAAAGTCTACCTGAGAGTTTCTCAGCATTTAATAACTCGCAGTTGTTCTGTAGCCAGCCTGTTAGCAATAGCTTGGTTTTAAACTGGCAGGCTCTAACCAGGACATGAAGAACAAATTCCAAATTCACTTATAAAATGGAACAAAATGGCATAAGGAACCAGAAATGGGAGACCAGCAGCAGCCACTAGATTTATGCCTGTCACGTGTTTAAAAAAGGGTTCTTAAATATGTTGCAAACGCTCCAATAAGTGTCAGACAACTCTGAAGGCAGGAGTCGTCCTACAGTTCATCTGCAGAGTTAACATGGCAGTGTTTCAGGATCAAAGAACTATTTTAAACAAGAGTTGCACTATATTTTTATAGCATAGTTTTTAAACTAATGATGGCTTTTTATAGATCTGTGCCAGCATTATGGTGTTAAGTAGTTTATCTTTTGATAAGGTATCAATCATTTACGTGTATGTTTGTTAGTACAAAATTAACCTGTCACCAAAATGTTTTGGTGAGATAAATATCCATTCACCATAATTACATAACTGACTTACAGCATTTCTTTTGAGCTTGTTACAATTAGGTTACAGTTAACTTTTTCTCTCTTCAAAGGAAAGTTGAGAGAAGTAGGCCAAAATGTGCTAGTAGTAGAACTTTCTTAATTAGGAAATTAGGCTACTTCTTTCAGTAGACAACAATCATCGTGTTTTTCTTAAGCCAAGGAAACTCAGCATTGCTGTGTTAAACGTTAAAATGCATCTAACCCACAAGGTCTGGGTTCTAAGCAAAATATTGAACCTATGCTTGTGGAGGGTTGGTTGGGGAACTTCAGTTTTAACTATTGAATTGAAAGTGAGCTCTCCAAATTCTGTACAGTCATGAGAGTTGGCTTAATCCAAGGGAGACAGGCTGCTGTTGTTTACAGAAAAGCAGCACGTTGTCAGTGCTGCAACCCCTGCTCTGACAATTTTCCGAGCTCTAGGCGAAATTTAAAGTCCCTTTGTTTTATTCTGCTCCTAGGTGAGGCCAGATTAATTGCAGCTAGGCCTTTCCCATTTCTGTGCTGCCCTTTGACCATTTTTCATGTCTCAAGAATAGAAGGTCTTCCCTCTGAACTATTTGATTCTCTGGTTTGGGCATCAGTTATTTTTCTTCTGGCACAGAACATCAGAAGTGAAGGAAAATTAACTGTGCTTTCAGTCTGTTGGTGTCTTGGATCTTCCAATACGTAAAGCTCCACCTCCTTCGGTGTCCCTTTGTCCTGTTTGCATTGTGGCTGGATTCTGCCTCTTTGTGCAGCTTCATGTCTTTGGGGGACAAGGGGATATCGGGTGGTTTCTCAGTGTCTCTTGTTTATTCTTCTCTCTTGGTTTTGGTACTAACATTGGTGTTAACAAAGAACATGAGCTGTGCCACTAATTAGGATCATGACTGTGATTCAACACCCTATAGAGTTCAGAGAGCAATGTTTTCTGTAGTATTGACCCAGTGGACTAAAATAACGATTGAGAGTTTTAATGCATTTTTACCTCCTTAAACTTACATTACAGTTCTCTACCAGCCATAGAACTATTAACGTACAATTGTTGCAATATCTGTAAAACTCATTGAATTGGTTGACTGTGTGACTAAAATGGCATTTTATAGAGTATGAATCAGCTTCAAGTGGCAGACAGGTATGGAAGAGTCTGGAGTGACTGAAGTAAGCTTTCTGACTGGCATGTTCCACAGCTGTTGTTTCCCCGGGGCTTTGAATTCATACTCCAACAAGGACATAATGAAAGATGCTATCTAAAACACATTTTGATTTTTATCATTCGGGTGTAACCAAATGGCTTCATTTCCGAAGCATTACTCATTTCAGCAGCAGTACTTCCATCCAGTGATGCTGGTGAGCCTTACGACGGAATTAACCTCTCTGAGAAATGCTGAGTCTAAGGAAGTGTTACCCTAATTTACAGATAAGGGCTATGAGCTGTCCAGAGTCATACAGGAAGTCTGGGGCAGAGATGAGAATAGAACCAGGTCTCCTGACTCTGTCCTGTGCCTAATCATAAGACAATCCTTCTGACTGGCTTGAAACATTCCCTGAAAAAAATAGTGTGTTAAATAGTCTTAGTGGGAGATCACACCTCAGCTGACCATATTGTAGGTGCTTTATAAAGCACTTACCAACTTAATACTTGGGGGAAAATACATAGAGGAACTCCTTGATTAGATTTTTCTAGACATTGTCAAAATTAAGGTCTTTTATGTAAGACCCATGAGTTACTCTATCATGAAATCAAGATTCCTGCTCCAAAAATCTTACTTCAACATGCTGGTTCATGTGGTCTTCTTAGGGACACTGCATTTTTTTAAATAATATCACACAAGAGGATATACAGAAGCTTTGATTTTTAAAAAAAACCCTCTCAAAAATATCAGGTTATTGCAAATTATTATTCCAGTGGTTCTTGGCATATGGGAGTATTTTTGAGTAGCTTTTGTTGGCCAGCTCTGTAGTGGCAGATGCTGCTGGAGCAGCTTTGCTCACCCAGCAGTGTAAAGGACATTTTACACCATTCATCTGCATGGCAGTTTGTTGCAGTGCAATAAGAGACATACTGTAAATATTTTTTTACCACTCAGCTGAAATAAGACTCCCAAACTATTCACATTGTGAAGTCACTCGGAGCCACATTTTTCTAGAGCTTGGTCTTTACAGCACGTGAACAGAGTGATGTTGTCAGGCTCTCAGAAAATGCAGGTCCATGTTTTTGATCCAGTGTACTACAGATTATTTTTAACATTAAAGGGTTTGAGAGTGGATCGGGTTTATGGAGTGGTGTAAAGACAATTTCTTCTTAGCTTTGAACTGTTGTGATGTTAGCTGTGTCTTCTTCAATTTGGGTCTGAAACTGGGAACTTGGATCTGTCTTCAAGGGTTATTTAAATATAGCAGTGTAACACTGAGTATTTATAGATATTATCAACCTTTTCCTAAAGAGACATTTGCTAGGTTCCTCTTTAGGTCATCTTGTTACTATTTAAAGCTTTAGCCTTTCTACTTGGTGAGAAGTCTGACAAATTGTGCTTTTGAGCAAACACACAGTTAAAGCTTGCTGCAGCAGGCCCTGAAGAGATGGAACCCAGTGAGGTTAATGCTGTGTGTCCGTGCTGGCTGTCATGGGCAGCGCTGAGCTGCTTCATCCTGTGTGCTGGATTCATGCTGGACTTCAGAAACACATACAGAAAAAATGTCTGTTAGAGAAAGTAATATGCTCCCATAGAGTTATATCCTAGGAACTCCTGGGAGTCCAGAGGGTTTTCTCTTCTCTCGAAAGCACAAGATTACAGTCGTTTCAAGTACGACAGTCTCAGATTTGGGGGAGGGTAGACAGGACACAGACAACACAAACAGTGGAGAAAAAACAGGGAAGGCAGAGCAGCACATTTTGCTAAAAGGTCTAATTTCATTGTAATATGCAACATAAAGCTTCAATCTCTAAAAATAGTTGTGAAGTTTGACAACCTTTATTGTAAGAGATGTAACACTGAGTGACTGACTGGCAAGGAGCTTATTATAGTATCTTAAATTTCACTGAAGAATTTTTGCTTCTGAGTGATATTTAAAAAATATCTATTGGGGTAATGGTAACTGGCTTAAACAGGCTTCACATCACTTAGGGACATGCACACTGTTTTGAAAACTAGTGGTTTTTCCTTTAACATAAATTATACAGGTTTTACCTGAAAAATTTTAGTTTAAGGACCTTGGCCAAAGGCCTGTTTGCACCTGTTCTGAATTTTAATGCTATTTAGATCACGTAGACAAATGGTTATACATGCTGTATTGGAATGAAAGTCTATTTTTTTCCTCAGGTAAGAAGATTAAAGCTAGTTTCCTTTGAATTTCACAGTCATAGGTTGGTAACTGAGACTCAAGTCCAAAGAGCTTGGACCTAGTTTGGGAAAGCAGCTTGTGAACTGTTGGTCACAGGCTGATTCTCCTTTTTGTGAAATTGGTTCTTAGCTGCTAATGCCACTTTTCTAATATTTACTATGGTTACCACATCGAGTCAATTAAGTAAACAGGAAGGGAGGTGGAAGGGTAGAGAGCTGCTGCAAGAGACCACACGTTCAACTGCCTTGAAGGGACAAAGAGCATTTAGCTCGTCTTAAATGCTGCATGTCAGAGCAGATATTTTGCTTTCTAAATTGTCCTAATCCAAACTAAATACAGATATTGAACAAAAAGAGTATAACTTACTGCCATGTGAGCTGGTGTTTCTTGCTTGATCATAGTTTAGGCTTTTCTCATCTTTCATTGCCAGATAGGAAGAGACATAGTGATGGCAGGAAAGGCTTGACACGTCATCATTCCTGTTTCAAGTCCTTTGGCAGAAAGTAGAGGTGGAAACAACAAATAAAGCTACAATCTGTACATCTAATACTAAAAAAGGTTTGAGATAGCTTTTGCCTGCTTTGGAAGTGTACCACTATTTTAGAAACTACAGAGGGTTCTTCAGCTGTGATAATCAGAACTAGACCTTCAAATAATGGTTTCTTTGCCTTAGGAACCTCTCTTTGGAAAACTAAATTCCCTCTAAGTCAGATGATGCTAAAACCAGTACAAGTACTGTGCTCTTTTGAGTGGATGTTGTGTGTCATCACTGATGGTATCTTTAGTGATGTTAATTTATAGCTAAGCTAAAGGTATTTAAAAGCTCTAAGCTTTCCTATAGGAAAAAGCACAGTTCAGTTATTTGTCTATTTGTAAATTTACATTTAGAGTATGTGTAAATATATATATTTACACAGAGAGAAAGAGCACAGACATTACCACCTTTAGCAGCAAAATACTGGTGACAGTAACTTTTCAAGTGAACCTTTTGCCAAGAACAGGGTGAGGTTTTTCTCCCGATTTGTTGTTCCTCTTCATTTGATTTGTATCAGGTGGGATTCCCATGTGTGCTGACTTCTCTTTTTTCCCAATCACGCAGGTTGGAGACATTGTGAAGGTTACAAGGATGAATATAAATGGTCAGTGGGAAGGAGAAGTCAACGGTCGGAAAGGGCTGTTCCCCTTCACGCACGTCAAAATATTTGACCCTCAGAACCCCGAGGAGAGCGAATGACTCCCTGTGCCCGAGTTACACTGCTGCTTCGTGTTCCTGGCTGGCATTAGCGTTGTTTGAGGTGGGATGATGACTTAATGGCACGTCGCTAGCATTGCCCATTTTCCAGCTTGCTGCAGTCCGACAGTTCTTTTAATGTACATTTGGAATACACACAACTGAAGTCACTGCCTGACCCTCATACCGTAGTTGCATCATCCAGAATTTAGCTTCACTTTTAAAACTATTGGGCCTTAAGCTGGAGAAGACTGAACCAGAATATTAGCAGAGAGGGATGGGAAGAAAACCTTTCCTCTTGAGACTTCCGTGGACTTTTTCTAGTTTGCTCAGTAGGAAGAGCCCTAATCTTAGATCAAACATGCAAGTCGTGCATTACTGTCCAACAAAAAGCAACAACAAAAATGCAATTTTAGGACTGAAGAAGATTTAGTTTTAAAACGACCTGTCCTAAGGTAGTACATTTAAAATGATGGTCTCTTCAAAGGACGATAATTGGAGCTTATGTATTCTAAGCAGTTGTATTAGACACTGCTCTTTTCTGTTAACTCTTAAGCTTGTTGTTGACCTTCCTGAAACAGTGTGTGTTAAATGCAAATAACCATTGATTGAGCTGCATTGAAGCTGAGGCATTTATTTATAAGGAAACCTAGGAGGGGTTGATACTTGTAACCTGGTTTTGACATATTTAATGATTTTCTGTTGACTTTTGCAAGCACTAACTGTAGAAAGCGAGCTTTAAGGGGAAACACTTTGGCCTGGTCTACGTACAGCTCTTCTGCAGTGTTGAAAGTGTAGTTTAGTACAGAAGTGCTCATCTGTCACTTGGCAGACAGATCAGACCACCAGGGTGTGGAGAGGTGGGAGAGGAGCGGGACAGAAGAACTTGGTAAATACTGATAAAATCCTCTCCCTTAATCAGTTAAACACCTTTTATATCCATTTCTCTGTAGGGTCCCTGCTCTCTCCAAAGTTTCCTAGCTATGCCAGCCCCAGCTCATTGAAAGCTCCTTTTCACAGTACTTTTTTTCCAGGGTGTCTCTGTGTTGCTGCGCTTCTCTTCCTGGGCTGCTTTCATCTTCTTTTTTTTCCCCCTCCTTCTTCTTCCTTGCTTGTACCCAAAGTCTTCTGCATGCTGTCATCTTTTTTTACCCTTCCAACAGAGTTGGCTCTGGTTTATGTGTGCCCCAGGTCCCTCCCCTTCCCAGCATCCTCTCGAAAATGGTTAATTGGAGGCAGCTGCCTGGGCTCCCCCATGTGATAAGTTAATGCTCAGGCTGGAGGAGGCCACAAAGGTGTCTGTTACCAGTACAGCTTCTTCCCTGTTTCTGTACCTGAGCTGTCCTGCTGTAACTGTACTTACAGCAGGGAACACGTGGCTGCAGCAGGTGCACTTCATGCCATGCAGTGCTCGTCCTGAGCCTGGGTGCAGGAGATCAGAGCGTGGGTACAGTGGAATCCTGTACCCCCTTCAAATGTGTGTTGTAGGTGAACTGGAATGCTCTTTTTAAAATGGTGGAACACTGAATTAACAGAATACATGTGTGCAAAGACTACAACTACAAAACCTCCCTTTTCAGACAGCCTGGGTAAAGCAAATGTCTGATGTGGAAGCTACAGGAAAACAGCAGCCCCCATTTTTCAGCTTTGGAAGGCTGTCAGTTGTAGCAAAATGAGAAACTTCAAACACCTGCAGAATCTCACCAGTTCTTATAATTGTCAAATGATATAAACATTGTCTCAAGCTCCAGCATGTTTTCTTGTTGGTTTGTGTTACTTGACCCTAATAAAATCATGTTGTTCTTGGTATGGAAGTGCCACGAGACCCTTAGTTGGAAGGCACTGAAGAACTGCAAAAATGGCATTTGCAACAATGCCAGGTTTTAAAGAAGTCTCTCTGTTCATCTATTAGCTGTTTTCTGTAGTATTGATCGAGTGGCTGACAGTCTAGAAGTTCTTGTAGAGCATTTTACTACCAAATTAACTGTGAAGTAGAGTAGCATTGACTGAATTGTTTGGTGCTGTAATTCTTGACAATAGGCATTGACATTTTGTCTTGCAAAGAAAAGCTATGCAGCTCTTAACTAAAGAAGGTCAAGCTTTTCCTGTGCCCCAACGATACCCACACGTTTACTACACAGATTGTACTACTGAAAGTCATCTTTTGAATACAGAAACTGCACTAAACTCAGTCTGCTGCAGAGAAGTCTTATTTCAGGCCTGGCCTAGTTACAGGCAGCTCTTCAGAAGACTGATGGTTGAATTCTTCCTTTGCGCGGTAAATAAATACTGTGAGATTTGTGATCTTGAACACAGCTTTTAACCTGATTTTTTTTCACTGAAATAAATGTCTTGACTCATCCCCTCATTGAATAAGGTGTATGCCTTGAACACAGATGTTGTTTTAGGTTTAATTATGTTCTGATACTGCAGAAAAGCAAAACATTTGCCTTCAAAACTATGCAAAATTTGTGTGTAGTGGCATCTGATGCAAAGACGAGAATTCTTAAATTTCTGTGAGCCTGGTTTTAGGCCACGAATGAACAGTGTTTCTCCGAGTAGCAGTGGTGTGGTTCAGGTATGTAAAATGTGGTTTCCATGTAGCATACTGACCAGCCTAAGCTGATTGTAACCTTGCTTCAAAACGTGTCTTGGCTATTTTACTATGAGACAAGTATTTTCATATAAAGACTGCATTTGATCAGTGTGTGTTTCTCTTTGAAGGACTCTGGATTCTCAATCGCTTGTCGCTTGCTTACACGTGTGCTGTCTGTTGCTTTATGACCCCTCTTCCATTTGAGTGATAACCTATCAGTGTAAATGTCCTTGGGCGTGTAAGGTAACCGTGATATGAAGCATGAGAGCCTACAAGTGATGGCTTCCATCTATGCACCATTAAAGTTGTTCTTGCTTTGGACCTAGGAGCTGGTGTAATGACCTGGTGCCACAGTGGGCTCAGTGCTTGGCTTCCTCCTGCTCTGTACATGTGTATATAGACCTCGAAGCCTCTGACCAGTCTGAAAGTTTAAATGAAGACTGTTTTAATCAGTGTCCATCACTGGATAAGCGCTAATTTAATTCATGATTGTTTACAAATTGGGAAAGAATAAGCAAAAGGGAATATCCTGTTTGGGTTGGGGCTCTGAAGAGCCTGAGCATTATTTTTGTAAAGGGAAAAACAGCATTCTTTGTGCCATTTCATGTGCCTGTAAATGAATTTTTATATTATATTAACATCCTGGGAATGAGTGGGCTGCCTTTGTTTTCTAGTCCAGTTTTCAAGCATTTTCCTCAATTACCTGCATTTGCAAGTGAGACCTGCCTAAAAGACTGCCTTTTGGGACCAGTGAAAGCGTTCCTGTATAGTTGTCATTTTCTGTTTATTTGTGTCGAAGTGTGTTTTGGGACAAGGATACAATTATTGCAGTGGGAAAGGTGGCCTTGTATTTGAGACAGTCTTCACTGTGTAAACTTTTAAACACAATATGTAATTTAAAGACCATGATCTTCAGGCAATAATATTAAGTGTAAGCTTTTAAAATTTATTTTGGGGATCATAGCTTGTTTTATTTTTTTGTGCTATGAGATTAACAGTATTAAATGAATTATATTCTTAGAATATATGGAGTGTCTTTTCTTAAGATTAGTGCCTTTTTAATTTCTTACTCCACTTAATTCATAGAACTGGTCCCAACATCAAGCCACTGTGTTTTTTTCCCCAATGCCCTGTTTGTACAGTCTAAATAAAACTCGCCTCAACTTACAGTATTATTTGTTGTCTTTAGTCCTAAAACCTTGACAGTAACAGCAGAGTATGTAAGCCCTTACTCTGTCATTATGGTGCCCTGTTTTGTGGGTGAACAGAGTGCCAGCTGAAGTTCTCCAGAATCAAAGGAAGAATTAAGCAGGAGAAGCCGCTGTTGCCAGGCCGAATGATGCTCCCCTGTGTCATCCTCGTGCCTCTCTCAGACTATTCTGCTGGGCTCTGGAGGTTCACCTGAAAAAGATGCATCTCTGGTTGTCCAGATGATCACTGTCTCCTCCGCCCTCACGCCCGACACATCAGTGACCTTCCTCCACTGTATTTAACGCTGCTCTTTGGCCAAGGCTTTTAAGGGTCTCTGCAAGCCATGACCTTTGTTTACTGTGATACCCTTGACTGTGCTCGTAAGAATGGCTGGTTTATGCGTACGGTTCGAATTTAGCTTATTGCTGGTTGAGTAACTAAGGTGTAACCCGTGCAGGTACAGGAGAGAGGAGTGACTGGCGTTCCGGCCCCTGCTGAGAGGTGCCGGTGTAACATCAGAAACGTCTCCTTTGGGAAGTGAGAACCCGGATCCTGGTCGTCTTTTGCTTTTTTAGTCAACCCAGATCAAGAGTAGCACTAACCAAGCTTAAGGTTTTTCAGTTCAATCATTAACAAGGTGTTGATACTTGAGATGATCCTGTATAGAAGGAAAACTTAAAGAGGAACATCAGACACCCAACTGCTGCAAAGGAGAAGCCTACAAAGCTTGCATTGGCTCCCTGGACTCTGTAGGTATGGTGACAGCCTTGTGTTTGTCTTCTCTGGAGTACAGATTTCCATGTGATGTTAATAAACATTCATAGTCAACTCTGCTTAGTGTCTTATCATGAAATAGTCACATTTGGAAAGTTACATTTTGGAGAAAACCCAGTTGTGTTTTAAAGACACAAGCAAGAACAGGTCAGCTCCATGCAGCGGGATTGATAATCCTGCTTCAAGCTACTTGGTGTGCCTTTGGCTTCCTGGCAAAAGCTGTCAGTGCTGGTGCCCTGTGGTGGCTGCTTCCCGTGGCATCTCTTGCTTTATGTGGCCAACCCAAGTGCCCCTGCTCTTCCAGCTGTCTGGATCACAGCAGCGGCTCCCTGGGCGGGGTAGGGGTGCACAGTGCAAATGAAGGCAGGTGCTGCACACCCCTCCCAGTGCAGGGTGAGCTGGGGCCAGGGCTGTTCTGGCACTAAACCTTGCTTGGGCAGTGGTGGTGCCTGGGGACCTCTGCTCTGAACACTCACCTTCTCCATGGGCTGGCACAGCTCTCCCCTCGCTGCAGCTGGGACGGGGGATTTGCAGCAGGAGTGCCCAGCACAGCAGCCACCAAAAGCTCCAGCAACAGCCAAGTGTGCTCAGCCAAGAGTCAAAGGTAACAAGAAACAAGCAGTAAGCCAAGCTGGGTTTATTTCAGGCTTACCTGTATCCAAGCTCTCACCAGTGCAAATCTGTAGTTTAGTTGGGTCAGTCCAACAGCAGGCAGCATAAGCCTTCATTTTTCAGTGCAAGCTAGCTGGGATGAGTTGGGTTCATCAGTTTATCACTTATTTAATTAAAAGGTTTTATTTCTGAACCAGTGCAATGGCAAACACCCCTGCAGGACATACCCAGAGATATGTCTGTTGGAGCTTACACCAAATAGCTCAGATAAAATGCAGCCACAGCAGAACACAGTTCCTTTGTGATTTTTTACGTGATTTTTCATAGTGTGGATTGTGCACATAGGAAAGCTCTTCAGGTCCACACACACCAACAGGGACAGCTCACCTTGGAGCAGCTGTAGCAGTTTCTGTCCCCTACATTGTCCCCTCTGCCTTTTTTTTAGCGGGCAGGTCAGCTGCTCCCGTAGCAGCTGTTGGACCACCAGTCACAGCTCGGCGGGGTACGGTAGAGCAGTTCCAATTTCAGGAAGCCTCCCTACCCCGAGCTGTGAACTGGCAGTCACTGTGCAAACAGCTGAGCCCCCTGGCAGCAGGACTGCGTGTCCAACCAGGATAGGCAGGCACAGGGAAAGAAACCCATCACAGCTGTCCCAGGGTGAGCCTCCTGCTCCGAAATCCAAGCCCTAAGAGCTTCCTAGAGCCAAAGTCACACCGATACTGTGACTCATTAACGCAGAGCGGTGCGTGCCCGCCTTGGGTCAGGTTATGCGCTGCTCAGGAGCAGCCTGGGAGCCCAGCACCCACCACCGTGACTCAGACCCTCCCTCCCGCTCCACACTGGCACAACTAGAGGCTGAGCTACTGTCACTGCGCAGTGGTGTGGTGGCTGTGCCAGGTGCAGCCTCACCTCTGGAAGGTGCCACCCGCGCTGCTTCCAAGGCAGGCACGGGGAGCGAGGGGTAGGGAATTAACACTGTGCTCCCCTCAGATAACCTCCCCGGCACCTGCTTTCTTCATTCCAGGCATTTTGTAACCAGAACCCTCCCTGCACGAGTTATTAGACTAACCCGCTGCTGGCGCACCAGACAATTGGGATCAGAGCTAAATCTGGGGTATCCACAGGGAACTGGCTGCTGCTTTGTACGTCCTGGCTGGTCCAACAAGGGCAGCTGAAAGTCAGTGCTGAAAACTCCGTCGTTAGAAATGCATCACTGAAGCACCAGGGAGAGTGTGGATCCCAGGGACTGTTAACCCCCCTGCCCTGCGCTGTGATTCCCTGTCTGCACTATCCACTGAATCCTCCCCAGGCCCTGCAGCAAGAGCAGCTCTCGCCGGGCTGTCAGAGGGTGGTGGGGGCAGAAGGGCAGTGCTGGACCTGCTGCTTTGCCTTCCCCCAGCTGCCCCTGCAGCTGAGATCCCACTGACCTGGGGGGAGAGGCGAGTGAGGAGGGGATGCTGTTTCGAACAGACAGAAGGGACTGACATAAGTGAACAACAGGAGCTGGTTTGAAACTCTTGGCACTCGACTCCTGTTCAGCCCACCACCACTCGGCAGCCAAGCTGGAGACCTCCAGGGATGCTCCTGACACAAGTGACAAACCTAGCCAGGTCTTAGAGCGTGCTGTCACTGCCCCTAACTTCTCATAAAAAAGACAAAAGATCAAACTTGCTCATTTTTCAATACTGTGAAGTAATGGCACCCTGTATTTCTAGCCTCTAATCCCACAGTTTTTTAATGTATTCTGTTACTTTACTAATTTGATCTGGATTATGAGGTAGTTCCGGGCCTCTCATGGAGACTTCTACATTCTGAATCCATTTCTGTAATCTTACACCATCTCTTTTTTGCCCTCATCTTGTGACCAGGGATATCATTAATCCACTGACCTTGAAGAGAAACGGCTTTTCTCTTTCCAGGTATCGCAGGTGGTGATTTGGCTCCGAGTCTGCAGTGACGATGGATACACAGCACCGGGCTGGGTTCCTGCTGAGCATCAGCCTCACACTCTGCATGGCACAAAGGAAATGTAATTCATCAGGCTTGGCCTTCCTTTTGTAAGAAAGAGCCACATCCCGTGAAGATCCAACACCTCCCACTGTGCCCAACTCCCTGGAATAGCTGTGCCTATTCGGCACTTTGGAGAACTAGACCTAAAATTAACAAAGATAATTTCTCTGCAAGAAATAGCACCTTGGCCTGGACATGGGACACATCAGCAGGAGTCTGAAACACAAAGGCTAAAATTGGCTCAGCTCTGGGATTCTGCTGAGTGGACTATAACACAGGTCTGAGCACCACATGCAGGATAAGCAGCACCATTGGAAATCTCCAGCCAAAACCTTACCAAACTGCAGGATGTATCCCAGTAGTGATGCAAAGGTTAGTCCCAGTACTCAGTAGCAGCCCCTGCCCATCCACCTCCACCACCACTAGTGACTGTCTGACCGAGGCAGAGGCGGGTGGTGGGATGGAAACAGCCCTCCAGGTGCTAGAGAACCTTGCTGGTTCTCTAACAGGGCTTTGTGCTGCACAGCAGTGAAAGCCCACAGACCTCCACAGTGGTTTCTGTGGGATCAACACTGGACTAAATGTAAATAGACAAATATAAAGACACAGTGGAGAGCAGCCTAGGAACAGAGAGTGTGCACAGTCCTTGGCAGGGCAGTAAAGATAAGGGACTTCCACCCATCAGGTGTGCAGGGCTCACACCTCCCACACTGCAGTGCCCTGATTTCAGCTGCAGTCCTGCAGCCCAGGGGCATTGCTGCTTTGGAACAGCTATGGAAAATGGAGGGGAGTGGAGGGAGGAGACGATGTACCTGGAGAAGGACAGGCTGATTTAACACCCCTCCCTGCTGCCAAATGCTCTGTGGGCTCTGCAGTCATCACCCAAAATAGAGCCATAGTCTGTGCAGCCTCCGAGAGACAGCCCCTACTGGAAACATGTCAGGGTGTTGCTGGGGCAGCAATTTTCTGCAGGGAGCCACCTCAGGAGCTGCTGACACTGCACCCCACTGTACCTGGCTCCTTTCCCTCTCCCCCACCATTCAAGCTGCCTGTTGATGCTTGCTTTAGCCTGGGAACATGACATAAGGCTTGACCCAGTGAGGAATGTAGGCAGGGTTTGGGCAGAAAGAAGGAAAGGTCCTGCATTAATTTCGGGGTACAAATCAGAAGTCCACCACACGTGGCTGTCACCTAATGTCCAAGACCCTTGACACAAGGGGTCCCTTGCAGTCCAGCCCAGCGTGGCAGAGGCTGAGTGGCTCCGAGGCTGCCCCTGTGACAGCCTCTTCTCTCTGAGGCTGGACACGCTGCCCTGGGAGCCGTCCTGTGCTTCCCAGTGCAAACACACATCCTCCCCACGGCAACAGCTCATCCCAGGTAACCTCCTCCTCCCCTTGTTTTGCTGCAAGGGCCCCTCCCAAAACGTGAGCTGCTTCAGCCCCAACTTGCCCAACACTTTGCCTGTGTCAGCGCCCGAACAAGACGAGTCCTGCAAAACCCTCGCTCCCGACACGCCCTGAGAGCAGAGCTTTGCCCCTTGTGCGCCCGAACCACAAAGCAACAACACCGGTGCTCTTCTGGCTTTCCCCGTGTTCTCCAGCACCTCGGGACGCCCTCGCTGCAGCTCCCACGCCTCCCCCCCTGTGCAGCAAGCCCAGCGCAGGCTGCCCCAGCTGTCCCCTCGCAGGTCACTCGCAGGCACTGGGTGGCACTGTGCCCCTGCCTGTGCAGCCGCCCAGCTCCATCCTCCTCCTCCGCTCGGGATGGGGCCCGGGAGGAACCCCCGGCTGAGCCACGGGGCGAAGGCTCTGCTTGCCAAAATGCCCCCACGTGTGGCAGCCAGCGGTGACGGATGCCCGGGGACCCGGGGTACCCGCGGGGAGGTGACCCCCGTGCCCAGACGGGCTCCTGCTGCCTCCCGGCCAGGGTCTCCCTCCCAGCTGCGCTTACATTTTCATTACCGTGGCAAAAGGAGATCAGCTGCATCCTTACAACACGCCCCTCCATAAAACTAATAGGCCAGGCAATTGGGACAGCCCTGTGAAGTACTTTATAGTCTGGGCTCGAGGAGTTCGTGCCACAGCTCACAAGCTGTCCCAGACCCACGTCCCAGGAACCACAGCGTTATTTCTCCCCCCCCGGCCCTTCTCTGGGGCTGGGGGCAGTGCGAGGATGAGCACGGTGCCCCGATGGCTGGCTGGGCTTATTTCCTGTCACTCGGAGCCCCACTTGGCTCCAGTGGCACAAGGCTGAGAGGAGCATCCACGGGGATCCTCTTTCCAGAGCATCACGACACAGCTCTGCCCCGATTCCAGGAGCTCTTACACCATCAGTGTGAGTCGAGGGCCAGGAGGCTGGACCCAGCACCGGCCAGGGCAGAGGCCGGGGAGGCCCCTGGGCAAAGCTTTGCCATTTGCTTCATTTGCAGTTGAAAGCTCCCGGGAGGAGCAGCAGCCCTTCCGACACCAGCAAACCCCGCTCCACACCGACACCCCGCGTTTGCTTGGGAGGCCGGGGGGACACATCTGGTGAAACCCAGAGGCGCTTTTCAGAGGGTACCTGACGGGTTTTGAGGTGGACGACCCTGGGGACAGCAATAACCAAGCGGGGCGGCAGCTGCCACCTTCCCTCTTCCTGCTGCGTAAAGGCAGCCAGAGAAAAGCTTCCTTTTAATCGCTCCCCCTGTATTAGACCCTTCCAGGGGAAATTAGCACAAATGCAACATCAGTGGCACCAAGGGAACGGACCCTGAATGACTTGGAGGGGGGTTAATTAGTTTGTTGAAATCCTTCTCTCTTTAGCTGCCACCTACAGCTCCAAGCCTTGACAAACAGTTGGGGAAAAGGGTCTCTGCTGAAAATCAATGCTCTTTAGAGCTAAGAGCTAAAGATCCTCCAAGGAGCATACTGTTGGGAAATAAGTGGAGGAGACCATTTCTTCACATTAGGGTAGAAGACAAGTGTTAGATAGGAAAGCAAAAGGTTTCCAGGACTCCATAAAAGTCAGAAGGGAGACAAAGAGCCCACTTCTCCCCCTGTGAAATGGGAGAAATTCTTTGCCGTGGTGTCCTCACCTACCCCGCGGGACAGTCACGTTTAGACGTGCTGAAAAGCTTAACTTGTGTTTGCAAAAACGATTCAGGATCCCCAGATACCGACTGCCAGAGGCTGCAGTGTTACTGCCTGTCCCTCTGGAAGGTGAACCCTTCGGAGCACCAGAGCTGCGGGCAAACGGGCACAAAGTGTGCTGGGGAGAGGGAGTGACATCAGAAAGCCCCACAGCCCCTTACAAACAGTCTGCCCCTTAGATTAAATTAATATTAGACTATATTGACCCCAGAGAATTTTGTACAGCTCCCAGCCCCAGGCAGTGCGGTGCTGTCTGGTAACCTGCCACAGAGCCTGTGTGTGCCCAGGCAAGATGTGGCCCTGCCAGCACTTCTGCCACCTCCAGCACCATTTTAGTGTCGTGATGGGAGGGCTCAAGCACAACGCTGCAGCTTAGTGACCCCCACGGGCAGCACTTTGGGACTAAAATTTCCTTGAGTACCTGGTTTAAAGCTGGAACTAACTTCATTCAGCCTGCACGTCTGTGCTGCCCCAGGGAGGACAGGACAGACAGTCCAGCTCCAGAAGTCCTTTAATCCAAGGACAAGATTTCTTTGCTAAGCACACGATAAGCTGTATACCCTGCCTTCTATAGTGTTCACTGGTGTTGGTATTTTAAAAGCCACTACATCATTTGATTCTGCCCAGCTGTCTGAAAAAAAAAAAAGCCAACATCCTGTGTACCACTGGGACCTCTTTGTCAAAGGCTGTGAACTCATCTCCATCCAGCACCAGGATGGATTGAACAAACTGAAGCAGTATTTTATTGCTGAAGCATAAAACATGGGAATAAACAAGCACTGAAGTGCTACTGATCATTAAAACCAGATGGAAGCCCATTTACTGCCTCCAGCAGTGAGGTGCCAGGCTGCTCTGCTGAGGCCCCCTTGAAATAGGAAACCCAACACACCATCTGGGAGGTGCTGGATGGCAGTGGCTACAGCCAGCCCCTGCAATTCCAGCCTGGAGTTATCTGTGCTGTCCTCTCACCACCACCTCGGGGATAACCAGGGACTGACAGAGCTGATAGTCCTGGCTCCAGAAATACAGTCACCCCTGTAAGGTTGTGCCTATATGAAAATGCCCCCGGTGAGGACAAGCAGCCCCTTCAGGGCCAGCCCCATCGTCCAGGAAGGCGGGATGGGGAGAATCACAGGCCAAATTGTCCACACACAGAGCAAGGAGTACATTTCAGTAGTAATTGTTAGAATGTGCAACACAGAACCATCACGGGTTCTGGTCATCCCTGGATGGTGGATTATCCACAGCAGCCCAGGTCTGACCTTACTGCCTTACCAAACCAATGCTGTCTGGCATGGGAAGGTAAGTACCATGGTGGGAAGAAGACAGGGGCTATTTCCTCTCCTTCCTAATCAACACACCCACCACAGAAAAACGTGCAACGAGAGCATTCCCAGTCTGGAGTACTAGAAACTGGCCTCCAGGAACGGCTCCATCCTGAGCACCCCCAGCTGCAAGCTGAGCTCAGCTCCCTCCCCAGACCGAAGCTTTCCACCTCTGTCTCCAAGTCCCATCTTCCCATGGCAGGGGAACCCTCCCAGCAGCCCAAACCGGAGCGCGGCATGGGGCCAGGGATGGATTCCTGGGCGGCCTCTGCGAGCCGAGAGGAGATGCAAATGGAGCAGGAGACTGCCGGAGAAGCAGAGACAGACAGATGCTTTTACACTTCAAAGGGAACAGCGCCCTGTGAGGCTTTCGGGAATACGCACAAATCGATAGACTCCTTTCAAACACCGAGCACATTTGCTCAAGTGTGAGGCAATTAGTCCCCGAGGATGGAGGCAGGACAGGGCCATTAAGAGCCATACGGGCAGGATGAGAACCATGCGGGGTGACTCCACGCGGGACCGCCAGCCGTGCTGCCCTGGCCTCGCCTTCTCATCCGTGCTTTCCAAAACGCCCTTGTGCCCGCGGGGCTCCACAGGGAGCCCATTAGTGTCATTCAGCCCATGTCAGTGCAATGCTCTGCACGTCCCTTTGGTAAACAGCGCGGGTTTGATCACAGCCCCCGCACTGCTCGATCCTTCACCGCTTTTATCCCTGGAGAACAATAACCAGGGGTGCCCCCAAGGATGCGGGAGGGCTGATTTAAACTTACTACAGCAATTCCCCGTTTCCCCCTTCACCCGGCTGCTGCTGGGCAGTGCCCGAGCTGCTCTGGAGAAATCTGTCTCCACCGAATCCTTTCTCGACGGCAAAGCAGCGCCCAAGCCAGATCGTGGGCGAGCAGAGGACTGGCTGCTCAGCACCACAGCGCCAGCTGAGCCCCCGCTGGGGGACAGGGATCAGGACTGACTCATCCCTGTCTACTCTGCACTGGCTCTTCCACGCAGACCTACCCTTAATGCACCATCTCCCAGCAAGGATGTTACAGGAATCCAGGTGCTGGTGCTTTGTGACCCCACAGGTGGGAGCTGGAGGGACAGTGGCACCACGAAGGAAGGCTCTCCTGTGAACAGCTCCTGTTTTACATGTACGGTCTTACTTGTACAAAGAGAGGCAGAGTTACCAAGTGAGCAGTGCTTTATGCCTGGCTGTGTGACTGATGGAGTGCCTGCTCTGTACTGCTGGCTGCCCACTCCCACTCTCCTTTATGTGGGCACATAATTTACCCTCTTCAGTAAAAATAGAGGAGGAAGAAATAAAAATCTCAGCGTGCCCCCAAAGAACTATTACAGATGGAAATTAAATCCATCCATTACACTCACCAAGCAGGGTGCTGTCAGGGCAGAAACACTGTACTTGTACACCTGCACATTCAAAGAAAAAAATGGAGTATTAGAGACGTGTCAGAGGCAATCCAGCACCCCACAGCAAACTACTTCAGGCCATAAAACAAAACTCACATGACTTGGAAAAACAAGAAAAAGAATAACACTAAACTAAGCTGCGCAGCAACACTGCTCAGCACAGCTGCAGCACCTCTCCTCACCCCTGCACTGCAGGATTGCTTCACCCTTGGTTAAACTCGTGTCTGGCACCGCTGCTCAGGCCCAGGTCTCAGGAATGCTCCGGTGTTTGTCCTGTGAAGTGCACGCTGTGTGCTGCAGGGCAGAAACGCGTTCCCGGCTCCTCTCGCAGTGTCCTGTGAGCTGCGTTACCTCTCTCGGGGCTCCTCCTGCTCAGGTTTGCTGTAATGATCAGAAGCCACGCTTAAACCCCGCTACAGCTCTGCAAGGCGCGACAGCGAAGGCAGCTTACCTGGAGCGGGGCCATCAGCACACCTGCGTGGCAGCCCGGGGAGGGGACAACAGGGCTCCCCTGCACCACCCCGAAACCGCTGGAGCCCAGCTGGCAGCACGGGGGCACAGGGCAGAACAGCCTGGGAAAGCCCCTTGTCCTCCCTTCCCCAGTTTCACCTCTCTGGGTGACTGGGGGCCGAGGGGGGTGGGCAGGTAAGTGGGGACACCTGCACGGCACATTTGGCCGCTGATGAGAGGGAGGAGGGGCCGGCCCCGGCTGCTCTTGCTGCTGCCGGCCAAATGCTGCATCCCCCCTGCTAAGAGGCTCCACATGCATCCCAGCCTGGGGCTCGGGCATTAAGTGGCTTTTAAGCTCTGCAATAAAACCCCATTTGACTCGAAGAATGTTGTTATTCCTGGAAGGGGGTTTGCACGGCTAGCTTGGATTTGCTTAAAGTGATCCAGTACGTACACTGACCATGGAAATGCACAGAGGAGCACCAAACCACAGACACCCCATACGGGGCAGTCGGACCTGAAGCAAGTGAGGAGTCCGGCTCAGCCTGGCGGTGCAGCACAAGGGGATTCAAGAGCCCACCTCGGCATGGAAATGTTGCTCTACAGGCTCTCCTCAGGCAAGGAGCCTCCCTGGGCCCCCAGTGAGCCCCGCGGGGACGGGCAGACCCACACCACACACGGGAGGGCACCAGGCTGGCACGGCAGGTGCCAGAGAGCAGCGCTGCCCAGGAGGCTCACCCGAGGGCACCAGACACAGTTTGGGTTGCACCAGCTGAGCACATCTGTGTCCTTGCAGCATCTGGAAAGGAGATAAGCTCTTAGTGAAACCACCTGGTAGCTGCTTCTGCAGAGCCAGAGAGGGTACCAGCAGAGGCCACGTCCTAGGCCAGGTGAGAGGGCACCTTGCACCCCTGGGAGGACTCTCCATATCCCCAGAGAGGTGTGGGGCACTTTGCTATGCTGCAGGGAAACAGGTGCCTCTCCCAAGCCTGCAGCTGCCTGTGGAAGAACTGCAGTGTTGGCAAGAAAGCGTTTTTCTGCCATTCCCATCTGCATTGAAGCAGTGTCAGACAAGGCTTAAGGCTGCAAAAAAACCAAAATAAATCAAGATCTTTATTTCCCGTAGGAAATTTACCTAGATCCCATTTATAGTCCATTTGCCCTCATCCTTATGTAACTCCTCTGTGGGAGAGGAGCAGAAAATACAGAGAAAATAAACAATTTGCTGCAAAGAGTTGGTGCAAGAGCCTGAGTCACATCTAGCAGTGTGAGCAGATAACCTGAGGCTCACTGAACATGCTGCAGAGAACAATGAACGCTGAGATCAACAGTATGTGTCATGCCTGTACAAACTGGCCCCAGGTAACATGACTAAAGCAGAGGCACCAGTGTGCTCCAGAAAGATGCACAAAACCCACACTTTTGAGTTTATTTTATTGCTCTTAATGGCCTGCCTTCCACATGTCTCATTTCCTTTTATTGAAGCTGTCAGAGGCATTACATTATCTCACATGCGTGCAAAAACAGCGTTTCAGTCAAGCTCATACAGACTTTTAAATGCCACAGCTGAAGAAAACAAGGCAGTGGAACTGCAAGGGGAGGAGGCAGGAGCAGAGTCCAGAGCACACACCTACGGGCAAAATCTCCAAAGGCTTCACAAACCAGCCGAGCCGCAGCCTCTTACCAGAGACAGGCAAGAGGGAAGGGAAAGGTACTTTTAATAAGCTGGATGATTCACTGAAGAAGGGCAAGCAGTCCTGTTGCAACAGAAGGCTGATGAGTAATTAATGGCTTGTCCTAGGCACAAGGCTGAGTCTTATACCCCAGTGCAGAGCTGCCTGCCAAACACCAGCTCCACTGACAGGCCCATGGGGCAGCAGCACCTGCAGTGCTATTCTGAATGTTTGAAAGAACACTGCACTGGTATTTGCACAGGAGTTTCCCAGTGCTGCCCAGTTCTCCTCACTTACTCATACTCACCACAGCATGGTTTTCATCGTCATTAGCAACCTTGTGACAGGGAAACACATCCCAGCTACAAAGGTAAAGGAACAGATCTAACCAGGTAGCCTGTGGGGGGGTGTATTCTTTCTCTTTTCTTGTGGGCATGGCACTGGCAGCGATCCCTGGTCGGTGCCAGGAGGACTGTCAGGCACAAAGTACCCCCAGGGTCCCTACACATGGGGCTCAAGGCACTCAACTCCCCAGTCATTCTGTTCATTGCATTTTAGAGGTGTGAAAAACAGCAGTGGCAAATTCAACTACTCATGGTTAGAGACAGACTAATTTTCTCATCCACAGAGGTCAGCCTTTTACAGCTGACCTGCCTTCATGCAGCTGGCATTTTGACAGGAAATCACAATATTCTGGGGTTAAAAACAACCTCCTCCACAGTTTCTTCTCCAACCAGATTTCTTTTTAGTGAGTTGCTCACATCCGCATGCATGTCATGCACAGCAGGTACAAATCACTACTGGCCAGGGTGCCACCAGAGGGGAGGCTAACAGGGCATTATGTACATGTACTGTGGTGAAGTCTGACCTTTATTTCAACACTGCACATCCTCAAAGCCTGGGAAGCCCAGGGGAAGTACTTGGCTGCTCTGCACATATCACACTCGTGGTACAAACACAGTTAGCAATATACAATTTAAATAAGGAAGTAGTCACTCTAGCTGAATCCAGAAATTTACAGGGCTTCTTTTCAAAGTAATTTTAACAATAACAAACATAGCTCAGCATCTCTACGCTATGCAGATGCACAGTGCTGACCTGGTACCCCAACAGATCAGCACAGAGCCTTTCCCAGTGTACCTGCATACCAGTCCTGATGTGCTGGACACAAACCTGCCCAGGTCTGCTCATAGACAACATCTTGCTACACACACAGAGAAAACCATCTGGCACACAGGCTGACACACCTCTCTGCCTACTGATGGCTACAGGCCACACAGCAGCTATTAGTGTGACAAGAAAACATTGCTCATGTCTATGCTCCCCGAGAAGCAAAGAGCCTGTCTCACACAAGACCCCATAGCCAGGGCCATTTGCCACTGAGGCAAACAGGGAGAACAGGAAGAAAGGAAACCCTCCTTGCATGGCACACGCAGGCTGCTCTCTGGCAGAGCAGCTCCTGTCCAGGCTGAGACCAGAGAGGAGGGAGGTGGAACCACTTTGAACACTCAACATGGCAGCAGATACCTACAGACTCCCAAACAGTGGAGAGATGAGTTCACACACTCAGAGTGTAGCACAGGAACCACAACCATAAATTATATTCTCCAGGGGTGGCAGGGTGTGGGAGAAGGAAGAAGTTCACAGCAGATGATTTCCTTTCACTCTAAAGGAAGATGGTGGAATTAAACAGCAGCACTGCTGTTCATGGCCCTGCTTCTGACAAGCTTGGAAACCCCCAGGGCAGCTCCCCACATTCCATGAACAACCTCCCTCCACCTCTGCAGAAAGAAGATTTCACTGACCTTGAATCTAGGGCTGACGGAGGAGGGATGGGCATGGGGACATGCAGACACAACACACAGCCTTGCTGCCCCTTCTCCTGCATGGAACAAACTCTTCCCTGCCTGCACGACCCACTGCTGCGCTCCAGACATGCCTTGCTGTGCATTTCACTCTCTCCTGCTGCTGAAAAAAAGGTGAGACTCTAGCTTCAGTTTGACTATACTAACTGAGGAAACTGCTCAGAGGTCACCAGGATTGCTTGTTTCGGTTGTCTTTGCAGTATTGTCTGCAGCTTTTTTGGATGGCTTACTGAAACTCCTTAGCTCCTATCTCCTTGCACCAAGTCCTGGGAGTGAGGGATTTTGGAAACTGCCAAACGTGAGGTGCAAACAGCCTGTGACTGCGAGTTCAGCAGCTCTTTAAATACTGCCCTGGCAGATCCTGTTGTTTCCTACTCTTGCTGGGAAAAAAAGACATTTACTCAGCCTGATCCACAGTGACACAGCTGGGACAGCCACCAGTTTAGCCACTGCTTGAGAAACACGGTGAGGGTTGTTGTGCAAGGAGACAAGGAAGTGAAGGTGTCTCATTCTACTGCTTGCAGCAATACCTCTGCCTAGTGCAGGCAAGGCTCCAGAAGTCCAACGCCCCAGAGCAAATTCGCTCTCATTTACAATTTTCTGTCAGTTTTTTTTCACTGGGAAGGGTCCTCCTGGCTCACCAGCAGGCGTAGGGGAACAGAGGGTACTGGCTCCACTCCGCCATGGTCCCGTGGGCATGTCCCGGAGCGCCCTGTGTGTTGTACTCCGTGGAGAAGGCCGAGTAGCTCATTGCCCTGTACTGGCTGTGGGAAGGCACCATCCACTGCCCCAGGCCCTGCTCGCTGCCGTAGGGACTGTACATGGGCGCTCGGGCCCCGGGTTTGCCGACAGAGTCTAGAGCCATGTTCACCACTCCCGTGTAGTCCTGGGGAGGAGGCAGAGGCGGGGGCAGCGCAGGCAGGCTGGTGAAGCCCTCGGGGAGCTGTTTGGAGTCATGCTCGGGCACCGTGGCGAGATCCAAGGTGTGGCACCTTGCCCGGAAATCGTTCAAGGCCGTGGCATCGCGGGTGGGAAGCTGCTGGCTGTCCCCAGCTTCGTGGAACCTGAGCCCCAGGGCAGAGAGAAGAGCGAGTCAAACCTACCGCAGAGCAAAACCACAGAGAACCCACACAGATCCCCTGGGGGAGGGCAGGGCAAGCTCTCAGCATGCCCTCTCCCCCTTGCCTACTGCTTCATCTTACTGCTAGGGTGGATTTTAGTCCAGGCCTCCCTGTCGCTCCCACAGAAAAATGGAATGCCAGAGAAGGTAAGTCCAGACTACCTTAGTACTGGCTCAGGTCTGGCCTCACTCATTTTGCAGTAAGAAGGGAAAAGTCACTGGAGTCCTGCCACTCCTCCAAAACTCTTCCTCCAAATGACAGGCAAGCTCTGCAGTACACAGAACTGGCTGGGAGAGCATTTCGGGACAGAGAAATGAAGAGCATTACTAAGCCATGAGTATGCCCAGAATCAGTGGGTTTGAAGCAGTATGTCTGTGCTAAGCTAACATCTCTCAACCACGTATGTTGTCCAACAGAAAGGCGTCCTTCCCTACTCCCAAGTGGCTGTTTTTCTTAGGAAATACCCAGCAGAAGAAGAGGAATCCCATCACTGAAAGGGTGGCTCTGGAGCAGAAGGTGGGACTCACCGATATGTCTGGTAGGACGGCGTTGGCACTTGCTGCTCCCTGGCCAGACCCTCCCTCTGGTCGGCAGGCACTGGTGATGCTGCAGGGAAGGCCTGGCTGCCATTCTGCTCCGAGCCCCAGAAGGGATATCCACTGCTGACCACCACGGGGTTACTCTCCTCCTTCACATCTACGTTCTCATCCTTCTCAAAATCTGACTCACAGCAGGGAAAAGAAAGAATGGAAAAGAATGAGAAGGGGGAAGAGAGAGGCAGAGTTCACAATGGTCTATTGGCAGTTGCATTAATCACAGGATGATGGAAAGAAACACATTAACACCCCTCCTGCAGACCTTCTGTCTTAAGGGAACAGCCCTTTCTGAGCAGACACTGGTGGTCAGTCCTGCCCTGTCCTCCCTCCTTAGCTGTGCTACTGCAAGCAGCACCATGAGCTGGAGCAGGAATGATCCAGCTTAAAGAAGTTTTTGAATATCATTCTCTGGGTTTGCTGTGATCAATATTACCACGTTCCTCAGCACCGGGCTCCTTTTCCTCAGACAGCTTCCTCTTCTGGCTCTTGGCTGGACTGGGCTTCTGGCATTTGGCTCGTCCTTCCCTGGAAAGAAACAAGACATGGGGGTAGCTTGGCTGTAAGCTTTTTGCCTAGATATACATGTGGGGATTCTGGACAAGCCTGGAAGACAAAAAGGCGGAATGAACCTCTGACGTTCTGTGCCGTACACTTCCGGCCCCTCAGGGAACACACCTGCCATGGCCAAATTCCAGGGTTAGCCATGTGCCTGCCATCGCTGTGTGCTGCCAGCGAAAGCCCTCGCCTGTGACAGCAGGGGTGAATCAGGATAGGGGCTCCCACCTCATGTCTGTACAAAAGGCACGATCAGCTCAGAAACTCAGCACCAGACGTTTTGGCACTGAGTTTGTAAGTGCAGCCTGATGCTGGACATCCACACTGTGCACACAGGTACGTGTATAGCAGGGTGGATCTCTTGCTTGAAAGCAGCTCTTTCCTAAACAGAAAATGACTTTAGGCTTAGTCAGAAATGATGCTACTCAGAGGAGAGAGAAATTCCATGACATTTTTAAAGTTTAAGTAAAAAAGAGTTTTGGCCTTTTTTCATCAGGAAACGAGATTTTTTTTCAGGCATAAACTAACACAAAACAAATTCTCAGATATTTTTGTAACATTTTCTACTTGGAAAAAAAACAATGTTTTCCTTCTTTATTGCCAGTCTATGGCTGCAACTTAAGCTTTTCTTTCACCTCATCCACTGGCTGCCTCAAGACCAGGCAGATCATCTCCCTGGTATTGGTATCCATCTTGCAGACAAAATATCCTGTTGGAAGAAAAGTTTTTCCACCCACAGGAAAAGAAGACAAGTGAGCCTCCAAATGTCAGGATCAATCTGATCTCCAAGAGACCAAACGATCTGCTATGGACTCCTGTTATCACTGCTATTCACATGTCAGACTCCAGTCTAGCTCCAACTTGCAAGGGAACGTAGGTCTCAAATTTCTCACACCTCCTACATTTTTGTAGGAATTATCACCTCCCACTCCCCAAGCCTCTTGGGAGGAGGCTGCACTGGGGGACATCATTCCCAGATACAGGCAAACGCAGTGTGCACAATGCAGCAGGCTCAGCAGAGCTGGCTGGGAGAGTTTTGCTCAAAGGCCTTGGGTAAGAGTCTCAAGTGAACTCCAGTTATAAATAGATTAAGATGAAAAAACATTTTACCTTCGAGTGTTCTTCCCATGCTCACGGAAACCCTTAGCAAACGGATTGTTGTCAATCTTGAGCTTTGTAATCTTAAAATAAAAGGAACAAGAGTCAGTATCATGGTGACTGGTTGGCTTCTTCACTGTTTCACAACTTTCATCTCAGTATTTATCTCAACAGCTTGTCTGAGGTTTTGGACAAGCCCTTGCCACAGTATATCTGAGCTCTCCCGGCAGGTCCTGTTATTGATCAGCAATTGACAGAGAGAAGTGCCCTTGCCCTTGTCAGCGGGGATTTGGGCGAGATTCATCTAACTAGAGAAACATATAGGGTTAGTATCTATATCTGGACTTGCGCCCATACTTTTTACTGCATTTGGAGTAGTGTGTGTCACTGACAGCACAATCAATGCCATTAAGATGCATGATTCATCTCATCACAGAGAAGATGCTTTCCACAGGAACCATAATGTGCCTCTTTCTTCCCACTGTCCATCACAGGTACCCGGGGTGAGCAGATTGGAAGGAGACACTTTCCTCTATAAGAGTTTTAAAGACATTATTTAGCACCGTGTCCAAAAGCAGTGCTTGCACACTGTACCTGCTCGTTCTGGTAGGCAGTGACAGAAGTGAAGACAGTCTCTGGGAAGCTGAAGACCTGGAAGATGCTCCAGCGGACACTAAAGAGGTCGTCTGCCTGCACGATGTGGAAGCGCGGCTTGTACCGGTGCATGGAGTGCAGGATGATCTGGCACAGGGACAAAGGACAAGGTGTCTATGTGCAAAGACTGCCAACACACAAACCAAAGCCTCCCCTAAGTGGGCACAAGGGCTCTTAGGGAGCTCTGAGGGACGAAGAAAGGGCACTTGGAAATGTTCTAATTTCCACAGGATCTAATTTCTCACTTATTTCCCACAACATTCATCTGTGATGGTTTCCAAGAGAGCACAGCACAACATACATGCCCGTGTTGATCCAGAGTGTTGTTGGTGAGCTTCAGTTTTTGGAATGAGACAGGTTCTTTCATCCAGTGGCTGCCAGGGGCTGGGGAATCTGGGTGGACGTAGGTGCGACAAGGGAGCTGGGGCTCTGCTTTTCCAGCCACTTCCCACTGATCTTTATTCCACTGTGAAGGGAAAGACAGAAACAGGAAGCATAAGAAACTCCTGCTTTCAACAAAGGAAAGCCCAGCGACTTTGCTTCACTGTCAATTCAATGCATTTCTCTGGAGCACAAGCAGCAGATTCTCTCTTAAGAGCCATGATCATGTTACTAAATCAGCTCTAAGTTTAGGCCTCATTTTTCCTCCCTTTCTCTCAATGGCTGTCAGAGAACTCTCACATTAATCATGATTAAAACTGTACTGTTTACAATGAAAATTAGTTACCTTTCCAGCTGCTCCCCAAGCAAAACTGAGAAATAACTCGAGGCATAAAATCCACCAACTACTTCAGAACTTTGTCCAAAGAGAATTTGTTTATCATTGTGGCCAGTGAAGCATAAAGATTAATCTATTTCAAACAAAGATGAAAGAACTGCATGAATTCTGTTATTTAAAGTACTTACCTTGTACCTGAAGTTGTCCATTGGCACAAAATCTACCAGCATGAGGTACTTGGCATATGGGATTAAGCCAGAGACTTTGATTTTGCATTGTGGAAACATTCGTCTGAAGGAGAAATGAAAAACAGAGTACAAAGACTTCTCTATAAAGTGGGTACTCATGATCACGCAGCATGCCATGTTTACCAACCACTGCGCTAAGTCCTTGCAGCAGTATTTCTCTGCCCAGCTATTGACCATTTGTCCCTCTTACTGATGGACTGCCTGGTCCTGTGTGTTCAGGTGGGATGGGCACTAACAGGGCAGCACTCACTGACAGCCTGACACTTACTGCCTTTGTTCTTCCCATTCCTGTAACACAACAGTGGGAGACTTAAAAGGAACTATTTGGGGTTTGTACGTAGTTCCTCGCCTGCTGCAGCTCTCGCAGACCTGCAGGATGGATTAGAGCATTTCTGAGCGTGGGTAGAAAACGTGCTTTCTAAGAGCACATCCGGCTTTCTGTTCCCGTACTCCCTGCCACTACTTTTAACTTCTGACTCTGCAAAAAAGCTTCGACACCTACCTCCATACCCAAAGGGACTATTTCAGCTCACAGCAGCTTTGACATAATACATTACAATTTCATAATTCCATATTCTTTCCCTGCAAGCTCCACAATACATGACTCATTTATACTTTGGAGTACTCTGCATGCACAGATTTTTGAAAGTCTACACCATGTTCTTGTCTGCAAATGCAGACTCAAACCCAGGCATTTAAGGCTCAACTGCTGCTGTCTGTGACCCAGGCAAAGGGAGCCCAGGGCACTTTTCAAAGCAGCCTAGAAGTGACAGGAAGAACACCAGTGTTAAGTGTGAGATAAGGGTACACAAGTTTTCCCAGCACATCAGCCCCACAAGTGACCTTCTGCACTTCAGTTTGGAGTTCTATGACATCCTGAAAGTGCAGTTCTCCTGCCAGGATCAGGGAGATGTGCATAATTGGCTACAAAACCAGGTTAAGGACCACCACAAAAAATAATCACTTGGAGATTTTGACAACAGCTCCAAAGAGGTGTGGGGTGGGCAGCTGTCCTGTGCCCCTCACCTGCCGGACTTGGTGATGATCATCTCAGTTCCAATCTGATGAAACTTCATCCAGAGACCCATGTCCTCGAGGGTGACCACAATGGAGCTCTGTGCATAGGGCTCCAGGCTGGGGGAAGGAAGGGCCTCACACGGCGCTTTCACGTCTAGAGAGAGAGAGGAGATGACTTCAGACAGGCAGGAGGGGAAGCGACCTGGCACAGCCCCTCCTGCTCAGGGACTGGGAACGCTGTGCCACAACAAACCTCTTAAATCTGTCATTTTTCTTCAAAGAATTTTTGTCACTTCTCAGAGCCTTTTCCAATAGGTTTGGTTTTAGCTGGTAGCTTCTTTTGTGAAGATCTGTGTGTTGCACCAACTCAATCTAAATTCCACTGTTACAAAACTTGTACCGGCAGGTAACCACAATCCACTGTTCTGGCATGATCAACGTTACACAAAACACTTTTACCAAGAGAATACAATGAAAGCTGAAAGGATTGGAAAGGTTGTAACTGCACCAGTGGGTAATGGGGCAAAGCAACAGGGAGGTGGTAGCAGAGGTGAAAAATCCCTCCAGAAGACAAAGACGGGAGAGACAGGAGTCCTAAATGTAAGTGAAGGCAAGAAAAGGAGGTAACAGAGAGAGACTAGGGAATATTCTGAAAAGAGGGTGGCTGGTCTGAACTGGACTCGGAGATGGGAGCAACTGAGGAGCCTGTGATGGTGGTGGAAGGCACCTCTGCAGTAACACACCGTGGCACATCAGAGGAGCTGCATGCACTTTCTGCTGGAGGCAGAGGACCGACCGTGGTCCTGGGGAAGAGGAAAGGGAAACCATCCCTGGTGCTAATGGTACCAACCACCTCTGTACAGCTGTTTGCATTAAAAACCTCCAGTAGTTGCTCCTAACGATACTGTAAGACTGGTAAGTTTGCTGCTGCCGTATGAAAAGCCCAGTTTCAGTACAGGCCATGGTTTAGTGCTGGTGGGCTGACTTCATGCCCAGCAGGGCTTTACTAACACTGCCCTGGGGTCTGAGCGAGGGATGGACCCACGGCAGCAGTGCTGCCCCCAGCTCAGAGCCAGCAGGACACCTCTGGGGTGATGCATTAGCAGCCAGGCACTGCTATTCGTTCAAAAGGGAGATTTTTCTGCCTCTCAGCCTGATCAGATCTCATGCAGAGCATAGCAGAAAAAAAAAAAAAGGAATTTTCACCTTGTTACAGCTTTCTTGGGTAATGTCTTCAAAAGAATATTCACAGAAGGTAGACAACTATTTCCAGAGAAATTAGCTTTTTTTATAAAGGGACATCTTTCTACCAAAAGAACCCAATGTGAGTCTAAGGGCTTCCTCCTTCAGTACTAACAAATAAAAAAAACCATTTAAATGTAATTTTGTCAGTTTGTAAAGGTCTTTAGGCATTTAAAAAAATATATCCTCCACCCTTTTTTCTGCTTTGATCCAACATTAATGAACTGGCCAAGAAGTGACACCTAGTTTGCTCACTAAGATTAGCTTGTTAACATCTTCTTACTAAAGCTTCCCCCATATCCTCCTGCAAAGACATGAAAGCTGCCACCAGCCCATGCATCCATCGGGTAGCTCAGTGCAGCACATGTATCAAAAGGAGTTACAATAAAATTGGGCTGATTTCCCACAGGAGCCATCCAGTCACAAATACATGCAAACAGATTTTGATTAGCTAGACAGATGCTCGCTCCTTCCCCAAATGGATTTTGGAATTAACTTTTCTGTAAGCAAATTCCAATGCCATTAAATGAGACTGCAACAAGGCAGATCTCAGGAGTCCTTATGGAGTGGAGACTTCCAACGAAATCAAGAGGAACTGAAGTGAAAGGAGTTCAACACTGAATTAAAAATCAAAAGGCAGATGTTATAATCTGTTTTTTACTAAAATGAGTCCACAACACACCTGCAGGAGCACGATGCTGCAGGTCACAGGGACAATAAACATTGCAGTGAAGATTTTAAAATGCAGTTAATGCCCTTCACCGTGCAGGTTTTGTGTGCACAGTCTGGGGCTGACAAACAGGACATGACCAGTCTGCACGAGGACCTGGACCCCAGCAATGGTCCAGGTGAGCTTGGGAATGGATCCACACAGCCACGCGCCGCCGGCTCCAGCGGGATCCTGCAGCGGAGGATTTACTTGGATTTTGTTTGCAGAGCCATAGACTGGCTTGTAAGACACCTCAAATTCCCTCCTAGTTTGTGCCTGTGTAACTAATTCCAAGACTCAGGCACAAAACCCCCTCCAAAGTTGCCTGCACGTTGGAATTGCAGCACAAGAGATGGTTTGGGCAGGGTGTCCAAGCACCGAATGGAACCCATTAGACCTGTGCTTCTATGATTTCCTCTTCTATGTGACTTAAAAACTAAGTATTATTTGAAAGAAATTTAAACATTTTCCAGGAGTTCTAGTTCTAAGCTTCTTAAAAAGTATTATGACTATTGTTGTTTTGGTAACACTGCATGCGGTACATTTAAAAACATCTTCTTTATGCCCAGGAGGTTGAAAAGGAAGAAAGCTGGGATGAGAAAGGCACTGAAAATTAAGATACCTTCAATCTATTCTGTGCTTGGTTTAGAAGTCCTTATACAATAGGAGCAGCATGTCCTACAGTTCCTGTACCTAGAATAAGTTGTACATATCGTTTTCCCATCTTGGGGATGGAAAGGAAAGAAAGAGAAATAAGAGACAATTCAGTAATTCTTGCAGGAGGAGGAAGATCTTTGCATGGAAGACGAGGGAGTACAATCCCCTCACCTGAGTCAATCCCTCAATTCATTGTTAATTGCTGAAGCAACATTACAGTGTCAGAAAATTTCCTGTAGCCTTTCCAAAACGTATGGGATAGGGTTTGCAATACTGGAAAACTCCAACAAGGAAAAAGATACGCTTCTTACCTTCACTAAAACCAGTTATTATAGCATTTGTTGCTGTTATCTTCTGAGTGAAGAAGTTCAACACTAACAGCTATCCAGTGTCCAGAGGAAGGAATGCACACCACCAATACATAAAGCTTTTTAAGAAATTAATCTTGCCAACAATCAAAAAAGTCCTCAAGTTTTCTGATCTTCTAAATGTCAGTAGAAACACCCTGACCCTCCTGAGGGAACCTCATTTCTCAGAACCAGAGGGCTTTTTGCCAATAACAAAAGTATGGTGTTTCTACACGTGCAATGGCTTCATCTCTCAGATGCAGCCAGCCACCACCTGGGGTATTTCTGCTGTAGGGGGTCACTGACTTCTGCAAGAGCTGGAATCCTTAACAGGATCAAATACCACAATCCAGGCTATATTTTTTCATTGCTGCTCTTTCATTTTTCAACCCAAAATTCTTTTCACGTGGCAGAAATCAGTACGAATCAGATCAGCACAGCAGGGACTGCAAAAACCCAAAACAGCAGCGACGGTGGAAATTAACTGAGTCGCTGCACAGGTATTTTGCTTATGAATGAGACAGCACCTTGCAGAGGAAGGGAAAGGAAGCTGAGAATGCCCAGGCACTTCTAATGTCTATGAACTGCACACCTAAAACAGGTAAATAGCTGTTTCCCTCTGAAGCAGAGTAAAACCCCAGAGTAAGTTTGAGGTTCAGCCACACTGACAAATGCAGTGCCTCTGGGCTGGTCCTTAGTTTCCCCATACATCTCTGTCGCTGTGCCCAATCCAATCGTGCCCCACACAGGAGAGGTTAACAGTGTGTTACGAGATGGACCGAGGAAGGAAAATACAATGAAAGTCTAAGGAAATCACAAAAATCCTGTGTTGGGCATGAACCTGGAAGAAGCGGGCTATGCCTGCTTCGGGCTAATACTTTCAAAGGGCAGAGGGGGAAAAAAACACAAAAAAACCCAACCAACCAAACAAAAAAAAACCAAACAAACAATTATTTCGAAGAATCAGATAGTTTATATCAGAACTATGATTAGCAGTAGAACAAATATTTCCAAGCATTCCGTGGCCTTCAACCCGAAGAACTGGGTACTTTACAGACAATACACAAATAACACCTCCAGCCTCCAGTGAAGGATCACACTGCACAAGGTGATGTGGATAAGGGAGTCTTGGGCCCATCGTGAGCAAACCTTTACTACCTCAGAAAAGATCTTCCAAAGCTCCCAAAACCCACCCAAACCCACAAATTCTCATCTATTTCTAAGGGGAAAAAAAAAGTTTATAAATCCTCTGCAGCCCCATGCACGCCGCTATAAATGCTGGTAGCCCCTTCAGCAGCACTTGTTCCCTTTCTAGTATAAGTCTAGGATCTTTCCACTCAATAAGGAAAGGAAGCAAGTCCTTCCCTTACCTGGTAAAGCTTGCATTTTTCCATGTACTGTGATGTCTAGGAGCTTGCAGGGCCAAGAGAGCCACCAGAGTTCGTGCAAGGGGAGCCAAAACAGTCCAGTTCCAAAGCAGGTCTGATTTCCTGAAGCGAGCACAAGCGCTTCCTTCCGAGATCCAGTGTCAAGAGTGGGATGGGGATGGCACTCCAGGCACAGCTAGCCAAGGTGAGTCCCTGTTTTATGGAGGCTAATGAGCAGGGAGGAGCCTCCCGCCAGGGCTGTCCCCTCCGAACCTTTGATGTCCAAAGGGACAAAGAGAGGAAGGATCTGCAGCAATGGCTGGGGCTAAGGGAAGAAAATCAAAGAGAATTAACATGGCTTTGACATACAGGAAACCCGACGGGGGAAATGCACCTTGATTTACTGCTAACACACTTTTAAACAAATAGAGACAGGACCGAAAACATCAGCTGAGGACTTCGCTACAAAATAAAAACAAATCCCTGAAACAGCGAGCGGGGAAAGTTTCCTTTTGGCTATTCCGCGGGTTTGTGATAATTCTCATCACCAGACTCATTTGACTCTTGATTTCTGGGATCACACCAGGGCCGCCTTCCCAAGCGGGTGGTGAACTGCCTGTGCCCAAGTCTGCTCCACAACACATCCCTTCACCGACAGACCCTTCAGCAACAGCGAAACGCACCTGATGAGACAACATTCCCAGCCCCGAACGCACCGCTACCTTCTCCGAGGGTGCATCGGGCACGGGGTTTAGGCCGAGCTCAAGGCACTGCTCTTACCCAGGCAAGGCTGAGCAGAAACAAGGGCTCGAGCATTTTCCCTTAATTGGTTTATTCTGCAAGTGTGACCATTAGCTTTTGTGCTTATAAGTGCTAAGGGACAGCAATCAAGGCTCAGGCTTCGGGGCACGACACAGCCGCTGCAGCTCCGGGATGAAGGGGCTCTGTGCACTCACACAGAAATGCTTGTACTAACATTTACAGGACCGAGACGGGCAGAAAGTGGAGGTCCAAAGCAGGATATCAGTCTCACTGGGGCAGTGCTGGGCCCTGCACAGCAAATTTGGGACCTCTGCCCGTTTCAAAGATCTTGCTATGTATAAGGCTGCATTTGATTCAGTGTCTAGATTTACTCCAAATAAAATAAACATTTTTCTGTTTGGTCAGTGATGTTACTGGGACATCTGATCTTCAGTCTGACATGCAAAACATATTCTGAATTTATTTAGTGAGTTCCTACACCCAAACAGCATTCCTTTAGTTCTGTTTTTACTGCCTTTTGGAGCAGAGGAGGACAAAGGAGCTTAATCAGAGGAGGGACTGCCTCTCTTTCAGTGGTACACTGAATTTTAGGCATCCCAGTACTAGTCAGGGAGAGAAAAGCCGATGCTTAGTCTGGCAAGGAAGAACGTTTTAAAGGAAGGGGCTGGAGAGTTTGAGAAGTCATGAGGAGGATTTTATAGCAGGAGATGGTCCACTGGCTCCTGGCACCTCAGAACGACCACATCCAGCCTTCCTGACATCCCTTTTAAACCACTGCATAATAGAGGAGACCACAGGCTCTTTTCTTTCAGCTAACTTGAGACATCCAGAGCTGTGGTCTTACTGCCACTGAGGAGCAGACTTCATGTGGGGGAGAAACATCAACTTGTAGCTCAAAAGAAGATTATTTCATACGTAGAAAAATAAATCGGAAGGGAAAAGTTCAGCTGAAAATGGAATCAAGGTCAAACCTCTGCCTGTACTTCCACAGCCACTATCAGACACAAAACAAACAGAACGCAGAAATGCTTTTCTGCTCTGCCACAGAAGGAAAGCCAGCACCAAATCTGCTCCCTCTCCATGTCCTGCTTTTCTAATGCTAGTATTTCAATTGCAGAAAGCGGGAAAGACAACCATAATCGGAATCTGAAAAGGAAAAATAGAACAAAAATTGGGTCAGATTCAAGCTAGCAGCGAGATGAATCAACATCCCACACAGTTAGAAACTGCACAACAGCAGCAGCAGCACTGGGAATTTCAGACTTCACCTGACAAGAGCGTGGGATGTGTATCATGACTTTCCGCTTCTTCCACAAAGGGTATGAGATGGTCTCCTGCTGCCACTTCATTTGCACGCTGCGTATCAGCATGTCTAGGGAACACACATTTGCTGCAAGTACTCAAATCCTTTTGGCTTCTCCCAGCTGATTGATGGGGAAGGTGGAGTCATTAATTACCCATGACTAGTTAACAACTAGCTTTCTTCCAGCCATTCTAGTTGCACTGGAAAGGTTTTAAAAGTGAAAAAAAAAAAGTGAATTTGTTACTATTGCTGGAAAGCGTGGCTAACAGGAGGCAATCCCCAGGAAATTCATCCCTAGCAAAGGGGGAATTTAGCACATTACCCTCGTCTGTCTACGGAGAGCCCCCAGGCAGCTTGATGGGAAGTCAGAGGTGAATGTGCCGGTGTCTAACAATTCCCTGGCAAATTGGAGGCTGAGGGTGTGGAAAGGGATGGGAGAGAGTGGATCTGACATGTGTAAGTCGGTGACATACACAGCTCTGCGCCAAGCTCATTACAGCAGCAGGTATAAATCCTGCTGAGCCCGGCTCTAACAGCAGGCTCTGCCCTGTGCCAGGGGAGGAGGTAGGGCAGTGCAGGAGGGAGGGGACGTGTGATGACAAAACCAGAGGCCAAGAGCTTTTGCTTTGCATCTCTTTGAGGAGGTGATTAGAAAGAAACATTCCCCTCTGGGTTTTGTAGTAAGGCAAATGTTTTCTGGCATTTCTCCCACCTTAAGTGAAGCTTTAACCCTTACTGCTCAACAGGACCTTGTAGAGAGCTGGTTTGCACACAAGCCCTCTGCTGTCTCACCATCTCTGGCTGTTGCCTGGGGCTCTCAGACTGCTGAAGAACAGATAACTAATGTGTCAGCGGGCAGGGGGCTTTGGCTAACACCGTCGGAGCCTGCACGGGGCTGTGCCCAATGCTCCACCACCTCTCAGGCAGAGCTTCCAGGGAATCATTCTGCCCAGGGAGCAAGCTCAAGTGTGAGGCATAAAGTTACTGCCTGAGGGACTGCTGAAACGCAGCAGAATCATCTTTGCAAAGAACCAGCCTGGGACTGCTGCTCATGTGTCTCAGCCCGTGGGTGCAATAGCCAGTAGCCAGCCCCTGCAGGTTTCTCTCTGCAGACGTGGGTGTGAGAAAGTGTTATCATAGCAGCTTTAGTAAACCGGGCTTAAGCAAAGCTGTGTCGAATCTGTGCAAGCAAGGAAGAAAAACCAAACCATGGAGCAATACAAACTGCATTTAAGAGAGAGTCCCCTCTGAAACATAAGGAAAGCCTTCCTGCTATTTACATGTGACTGATGTAGCCAATTCCCACCTGGCTCATGGAGGCCACATCCCAGAGCATCGTGGCAACTCTTTATGAAGGATACTCTGCCATCTGCACTGGATGAGTGCTGAAAAAGTGAAAAGAGACCATGTCATTAACAGGACCCAAAATAAAACAGACAGTCCTACACTGACAGCTACTTACTTTCATACTTCATTAAAAACATGAAGTGGCCTGAGACTCTCCAGAATCCACAGACCAGCTCCTTAAATCCAGGCTCAGCTCACAGCAGAGCAAACAGGACCTGATTATGCACACAGGGCCACGGGGAAAAGCCATGTTTTTCCAGAGAAAAAGCCTGGTGAAACTTGCTCCTACAGCTGTTCCAGCCTCCAAGTATGTGACTCCTTGTCCCCGTTAATGCCCGATACTTGGTACAGGAAAATGGGAAACACAAGTGCAGGGTGGGCCAGGAGAGAATGGCTGAGCTCTGGCAGCACGGGCACAGCCTGAACTTGGGCAGCTTTATGAGCAAGTCTCTGTGGGCGGCTGCAGGAATGGTAAAAGCCTGCAAAGTGTTTTGAGATCCTCTGAAGAAGTGGTACATATTATCTCCTATAATTTGGTAGCAGAAGGAACAGTTCCTACCCAGCTCCTCAGGAGAGCTCACATAACACAACATTTTCTTCTGGTGGAGCAAAATGGCACCTTTTTCTTCCCTTTTTATGGTTGGGTTTGATTGATTTTTCCTGGAAAACGCTATCAGGTGTCTCCAGGTATATTACATGTGCAGTGTCACCCAGACCTTCATACACAAGTCAGACCTCTGTAGGGCTGAAAACCCCATACTGAGCCCCAAATTGTATCACCCCCAAATTTTCCCTGTGCTCTCAAAAATGCAAAAATGACATTTGGCAAACCAAAACAGTTGGTTGGAGACGGCCTGTTGGTAACATCTCAGTGCCAATTCACCACAGGGTCCCTGGACAGAGGCACAGTGAGCTGTAGGGACGGGTCACAGGCTGTGACAGGATCTGTTCTGGAAGGGAACGTGGGAAAGCAGCTCTTAAAAATGAAAAGTTGTACATTTTAAGTTTCAGACAAGGCTTTTCCTCTAGCAGGTTTGTGGATTGAGGTACCTGGCCACAAAGCTGTGCCCCCCGACTAAAGGAAAAGAGGATGCTCTCCTGTTTCCCCTTTCCCACATCCGCCCTCCCCAGCCCTCTGCAATACTCCCCCTGCTCCCAGCAGTTCGTTAGCATGGAGACAAGAAGGGAAATACTTAGCAGCCACTTAACACTGCAGGCTCAGTTTGGCCTCAAAGGCTACAGTCCAGAGTCAAATGCAAAATATGTCTGTCTAGAGCCCTTTCAAGTTCTCACAGACTCCTGATGTTAGGTGCACTGTTTTCCTGTCAACCTATTGTGTTTCCCAGACACAGCTCAGCACTCCGTCCCACTCAAATCCACAAAAAATACATACAGAACGGACTTGCAGCAGCAAGGGGAGCTCTGCAGCACAGCGCGGGGAAGGACAGTGCAAGCGCTGCCTTTGCTGCCCTGCACTGCAAGGCTCCTTCCTCCACACACAGCAGCCCTGCCTCAACTCGCTGGTCCCCACCGGGAGCCATGAAGGAGCAGCCTGAGAAAACAGACAGCAAATAACTCTGGCTTAGCATCCATCCATAAATACTTCTATATTTATACACATGCACACGCTCATATGCAAAGAGAAGCATCATGCAGAGCTTAAAAATTGCTGGCAGTTTACTTAATCATGAATTGAGACCAGACAAAACCCTGAGCAGAATGGATTCTGCTGAGCAGAAGCCCAGCAGACAATGCTGCAGCAATCTCCATTAAAAAGCTGATGTTTCCAGAAAAAAAAAAAAAAGCAGCAGCTCAAACCCAGAAGCTTTTATCTAAATTTTATGGACTTTCAAGATAGTCAGTACACTGCCACGCTGCTTCGGTTTGTGCAAAAGATTACTTTTGTTGGTGATCAGGCATTTGTAAAGCCAGGAAACCAACAAAAAGCCAGACTTGAATCATGCAAGTCAGGGTGCAAGTTACTCTGTCTGGCCAAGACAGAGCTCTCGTATCAGTTCCATAAGGAAGCTTCCATGTACTGTTCATCACAGTAAGGTTCTAATCAAATCAGGAAATCAATAAGCTGTAATTCCTATCAGAGGAACCATCTTCAAAAAGCAAATTAAAATTGTTCAGATTTAAAGGGTTTGGAATTTAAAAATAAAAACTACTGTGAGCTCTACAGAGCTGAGTAGAGCTCAGCTCCTCCAACACCACTATTGACTCTAAACACCTTGCTGAGGAAGATAATTATCATTACCAAAAATCATGAGAAGTGAACAATGAAACTATACACAGTAGATTTTGATTCAGAGCACCTTACAGTGAATCACGTTTCATTTTACTAAGATTTCATTACTGCCTATTATTTTCCTTTTATAGTATTATTTATCATTTATTTTTAGAAGAACTATTAAAATGATATAGTAACAGGATACACAGAACTGCACATACACCTCACAGGAAGAAGGGAACCAAGCACACAGGATGTCTAAGTGACCTGTAGCTTTAGAGGGTCTCCCATAAAATGAAAATGAATGCCAAGACAGATTCATGCAGCACATCCCTCAAGATGGTTTTTGAAAGCTGATACAGAGCATTATGATGGGCCGTACACAATCTGGAGCAAAGTCTGAAGTCAGTAGCAAAGAGCTGACAACATGCATTCATTATAAGCAGAAAGCCCTGGGATAAACTCTGAGCTGTGCTTTTTCTCACCCAACGTGTTCATCAGCTGGGGTCCACAGCAACACCATTCAGGTGAGAATCCTGCAACTCCACTGCTAATAGAAAAAAGCACCTGTGATTTATGTCACGGACTCCTCAGATCAGCAGCAGTGGGATGAGGCTGCCATAAAGGTACATGAACTGACAGCTGCCCCTTCCCCTGAATCCCTCATCTGCCCAGGTTTTTGCCTCCGTCCCTCCCATCCAGCCCAGTTTCCCATGCTCGTTCCCTCTGCAGCCACAGGTCGGGGTACCGACTCCAGGCAGATCACAGCCCCACGGCTCCCTCCCCCTCCCCAGCAGATTGGGAAATCTTTATGACCTGCCTCTTATGGCTCTAGAGGTGCTGAATGGCCTTTTCCCCCCTCGAGTCTCAGCTCCTGATGGGCAGCCGCAGACCAACTTTTAGCCGGTTTGGTCCGTAGTTGTGGATTTTATTGCCCAGTTTGTCTCTTCAGCTCCCATTTGTAAGCTCCAGAGTAGATTTTTCCCTGGGTAACACTCTGCAGCTCAAAGAAGTCTTCTTGTTTTTATTACATCCTTAGTGATTAAAGGGATATTTAAACCTCACAATGCTCCCTGCTGTGAATATAAAAGCCTAGCATCATTTTGGATAGATGTGCTTAGAAAAATAAATTAAAAATTAGCCCTACTATAGCGAACAAATGCTTCTAAGTTGTTAAGAACATCAGACACCTGAATGATTTAAATATATTGGTTGCAGTTCCTTGAGAAACCAAGGCATGACACATGGCTTTGTCCTATCCAAACAGCTGGACCAAGGACAACAGAGGTGTGCAGTGAGTGCACTATACTGAAAATACTGGATTTTATCTACTTAGGCATAAATGACTTAGATTTCTTCTCCTCTCTAACCTTGCAAACACTAATATACGTAACAGGTACCACTCTTAAAAAACACACACTTTGCTTTCGTGAGGCAAAACTGTTTCTAAATGACTGCTATTTCACAGTCTAAGCTATGCCTGCCATCCAAATGTAGATACAAACAGCACAACGTAAATTCACCAGAAGTATTTAAATTCTGCTAAGAAGAGTGCTGGGGAGTGCAGGAGGAAATCAAAGTCAGGTTTGAGCAGGAGCACTCCTGTGAGCCCAGATCAGATGGTTATCAATAATGAGGTCACTGGTTCTGCCACCCTCTAACTCTGCAGTTACTGGTTTAAGCTTCTGCAGGGAGCTACTGCTGGGCCCACATTAGGTGGGTTGAGCCTGCCTGAGATGGAGGTTTGGACTCAGTGCCAAGGAGCTTCATTTCCAAATAACTGTTCGCAGTGCAGAGGGAGCCTCAGATTTAGAGCTTGTGCTCTACAGGACAGAATGGACAAGTTGCTGGTTTAGATTACCGGAAACCTGAGGCAAAAAGTGGATATCTTAGTCCATTAACTGTTCCCCATTTTGTCTTTCTGACTTTGTCTTGTATTTCCTCTCCAAGATGGAAATACTTCTTCTCCTCCCTTTGCATCACACTGTGAAGAAGCTGTTCAAAGGAATTGCTGACTTCTGGAGTTCCTCGCCCCTGATTCCAGATTTTCCCTTAAGAGAACCTTAGTATCACTTAAACTTTTGTCTGGAAGACAGTGATGTTCAGCCATATCCACCTATAAAAATATGGAAATATTAAGGAGGCTCCATTACAGAGATAGTGCATAGGGTTTTCTGCAGTAAGTGAGATGCTTTCACTTCCTTGTTGGGAATATAACCACAGATATAACCACAGGATGCATATGTGCAAGTAGCAGAGAAGCTCACAGGGCTTCTTTCTGTGAGCCTGCTGTAAAACAAACTGGTAAAACCGCAAATAATTCTTATCACCTCATTATCAAAGCTACTGGGGAACTGGAGGGAGGCTGGATGAGCTGAACACCAGAAAAGATTAGAGGAGTTGGTTAAGTAAAGCTTCACTGATTGACAGCCCTGTACACAAAGAAGAAATGAACATGTCTGCAGGGTATAAACATAGAGATGACAGAGAAGTTAATGTGCTACAAAGAGATATAATTATCTTCATTAGCTGGGATGAGAATGAGAGAGAAGCAATTTGAGTATCCAGGAAAACAATACTCCGGCTGTGCAAGGGCAGCCTGTTCACAGAGGAACAAAGTCCTGACTGTAGCAGGCTTTTAAGTGCCTTCTGCACACCCCACTGGCACTGCAGAGAACAATCCTGCCTTGGCACAAGCAGCAGAGAAGGCTCCAAGATACCCCCTCATCTCTTACTCCTGTGACACCTTGAGTGAGCACTAAATGAACTCTGGGGCCACAAGAAGAATGGATGTCCCACTGGCACAGGAACTGACTGCTTCCCATTGGGGTGTGACCTGGGCTCACTGGCACACTGTGGGTTACAGCACTACACACCTGACAGGGATTCCAGGGGAGGGAAATGTTCAGGCTTCTCTTACATGATCACACCACTTCAGAGTTTTACTGGAGATCTCAGTTCTCTGGAAGGAGACTCTTTCTTTCTTCCACTGACTCCTAAGAGCTGGATAATCTGGATGAAGTATCTGAGAAAAGGGAGGATCATCCAGAAGGGAGGCAGAGCTTAAATCAAGCGAAATGCAAAAAGAAAGAACCTTTCACGCTCAAGTTTGAACCTCAACAACAATCCTGAGCAGTGGCCAGGCCTGCCTGTTCAGAATCTTGGCCATAGAGAATTAACAGGAAATAACCCACAGCAATCACGCTGAATTTTCCCTACAATATTACCTGCTGGATGTTTAGGTCTCAGGGTATACACAACTACATCACTAGAGTCCAAGGTGATGAAATCAGGACTATTTTAAGTGACTCAAATGATGGACCACTTTCTCCTACCTGGCATTGTCCCTGGTGTTATTTGCAGCTGCCACTAGGCTGGTGCCTGTTTTGGCACTGGTGGGTGCTGTGAGCCATCTGAGCCTAGGAGTCCTGAAGGATCCCAGGGAAGAAGAGCAGAAAGGCTCCAGAACTTCTCAAGAGCAAAAAGGGGGTAAGTGGGGGAAAATGTGTGGCAAAATGAGGTAGAAAGAGAGAAGCGAAAATGAAAGGTAAGACACAGCAAAGGAAAAAAAAGAAAAGTAACAGGCTGTGGATGCTGCTGCCATTGGTATCACCTTGCTGGGCTCAGGGGTCCTACCATCAGCTTTTGTACCCAGCTGGGGATTTACAGCAAGAAAATCCTGTATTTCCACACAGTCACAAAAGACCAGCTACTGACTCCCAAGGGAGGTGTGACTGCACTCTAAATGTTGGTGAGCTTGGCAGAGTGCTTCTCATCCCCACTGCTATGCTTAGGTCAGAGAGGGACAGATAAGAAAGCTGACAAGTTATTGAGCCACTGAGCTCCATTTCCCCAGAAGTGCCTTTGGGTGACAGTGCAGATACACCAAAGCCATCAGCCATTGTGTTAGGGCTGACAAAAGATTGATCCATGGATCAAAGAAGCATTTTCTCTGCAATTCTGAAGCACAAAATTTACTAGGTGTTGTTCTCTCTGCTTTCAGAGAGCTTCAGACAGCCCTCGAGGGACAGAAAAGGACTTCAGGTTACACAGCCATGTCCACTTCTTCCACTGAACTCCTGCACAGTGTTCGTGATTCACCAAGTCCTTTTCTGTGTCCTAACAAACTCCTGCCGTGGGCAGCTCCTCCCTCTTTCCATCACAACTTTCTTTTCTATCCCTTGATAACCAAGAGCAGCCCAAAACCAGAACATTCCCTGTGCTGAGAAGTCCTTTCCTTTGAGGAATCCAACCCAGGGCTGTTCTTGCAACAAACTGGGATGAACAACACCTCCCTCCCTTCTGTTTCAGCTCTAATGTTCACAGAAGTGCCAGACTGAGCTTTGCAAACTTTTCACCAGAAGTGATTTAGCTCTGGCTGAGGCAGTGGGTCTGTCTCATGGATTCTGCCGGGGGATATGTCCATCTTTGCATAGTAAGGTCAACCTTGAGCTTGACTTCCCACCCTCTGATACCTGGGTTATGGTCCTGTCAACTACGGACCTATCAACTCACTGTTTAAATATGGCTTTAGCCTTGCAGAGAAGTAAAACTCACATAGCAAGGGTTATTTAGAAACAGAACTTGTCAGGTTTTAGTTTAGCACTTACTGACTTAATTTTTTCTTGTATGAAGACAAATGAAAATATTCTTGCAGAAATACAGGTTCTTTTTCCATTTGCACCTGGGTCAGGAAAGTCACAATAAAGGAAATCATTACTGTTACCTGTATGTCCTACTGACCAGCTCTGGCTTCTGCAGTGCAGCCACTCAATAGTTCTGCGACCCAAGGAATTCCAAACCACTTCTGTGCCACATCCACATCAGTTATTTCTCTCTTGCATGAGGTGAGATAGTGACAGTGAATCTGCAGTGAGATCACCACCATTAAAATGTTTTCCAGCTAGCCTGGCCTCACAACTTGTTTGCCATCCCCAAAGTTAGAACGGAAACTTGCATCTTACTAACATTTTACTCAGCAACATACCAAAGGTATTTAAGCCTCAGTTTGTTCCTGTTTGCAGAGATGAAAATGATGTTAATGGATGAAGATAGTGCTGGAGACACTAATTCTTGAGCAAACTCTCCTGAGACTGAAGAATCCTGAGTTTCCTGAAGGCAGTTCTGCCCCAGCTTCTCCAGAAGGTCCTCCTCAGAAATGGAATTAGGCCCTTAAATTGCTGTCATTTGAATGCATTTACCATTCAGAGGTCTTAAATAAACCTCAACGTACCTACACTCTCATTCCATGTTTAGCCAGACAATACAATAGATTTTCTTCAGCAAATAAACCAGAACTCAGCAAAAATAAAAGCAGCAAAAATAAAAGCAGCAAAACCAACCTTTCCCCCTCCCTTCCATCATCATTCTCTAGCAGGCAAAATCCTAAATCTACAACAATGTTTTGTCAGGAAGGAAATATTCTCACAGCAACAGTATCACAGCAGTAAGGTCTTCTGCTTTGGAAATGTGTTACCTTGATGTTTATACAGCCACAGGAGACCATTCAACAATGGCAATGTGTTAATTCCATTGACATTATCGCTCAAATTCAGTCACAGGGGCTGGTGAATTCTTTTTTTTTTACATGGCTCTTTCATCTAAAAGAGAATAAAGCAGGACATAATGGATGGTTAGTAACATATTGTTAAATGGTCCCAAGACACAGGAAATTTCAACTGGGGAATGGGAAAAACTGAAAAATCCAAGTCAGTCTCAACTAGAACAGACTTGGTTTTGCTGCACTAAATTATCCCAATTTCTCAGCATCCAGACTGAGCATGTTCTATACTTACACAAGCAGACACTTGTAAGTCCTCTTCAGAACTCTGCTCATGGGAAACTCTGAGTTATTTGGAGTTATTTACCATGACAAAAACTCAGGTAACTTCTATACTGCTCTCATTTAAGTCAACAATGGCAATGGTTCCTAGTGGATATTAATATTCCTTCACTCAAGGTGAAAAAAGCCACAGTTTTATCTAAAATTGGCTAGAAAACAATTTAAGACATATAAAAATATCCTAGCTGTAAATTCAGTGGCAATTTGGGGGGGGGAGACAGTTTTGGACAAGGATTTCTGTTTTATGGAGACTGAAAATGGAAGATTGAAAAACTCACCAGCTAGTGGGAAAGCTCTGATGCACAATTCAGTTCTTTTGACACCTATGATTTAACCAATAAATCAATTGTGTTATTTTGAAATGGGTGCAGAGAGTGAATATTGACAAAATCCAGATATAGAACCCACAAAGAACAAGCAGCTTCTAGTCCATTTTATTCAGAATATATCACCAGTTCTGCTGCTACTGTTCTGAAAGCCACCACGATTTCCTTGATGGAACAATATCAGTCCCTGAGGCTGGGGGAGAAAAGCTGTTAATGATATTCCTAATAAAAATTGCCTCAGGGATCCCATGAAGACAGGTATCACACAGAGAACTTTATTTTATGCCCTCCCTTTCTGGAACTTACAAGATTACACTAGTTGCTCTCCAAAATTCATCTGTATGCTACAGCCATCACAATTTCAGGGAGCAGGAATTAGGGCTGAATTTTTTATCAGCAGAGATATTTCCACCTTTCTTTGGCCTTTTGCATTTTTCAGTGGTTAACTGTGAACTTTTGAGTTTGCACGCTCTAGGGAAGTTAAGTCTTATTTATTCTAAAGCACCTCTTTTTGATGGAAATTTTAGTTGTAGAAATACTTTAGGTCACTGCAGAAACTGTACACAAGGTAAGCCTATGGTGACATGTAACCTGATGCTGCCCTTTGCTGTCTCTGTTGAAATCAATAGTAGTTATTTACATTTAGGTGCTTGTTGAGTCAGGCACATACTTCAGAAGAAACACTGTCCTCCTCCTCTCTCTCTCTCCCCCAGCAGACTCTCTGCACTTGGAAATAATATTTCCATATTTTCTTATTCTTTCCAGCTACTTTTCCACGTGTGTTGATAGCACCAGATAACAGACAGTTGCCCCACTGCTGTCTCTGTGCCTGAGTTGTAACTGAACCGTGACCGCACACACAGCCTGGGCACTGTAACAGCAACACAAATATTCCTGAGTTTCACTGAAATTGCAACAAGTTCGTCTTACTAAAAACTAAAACGCAGCAGGAGTGCATTTCATGCACAGCCTATTTACTCTTTAATTATCAGTTATCTGAAGGGGAACTCCCCCCTTTGGAGGGTCACACCTCAGAGCAGGGAGCTGAATGATGTGCAGTTGTTAAGGCCCTTGTGTCTGCCCCTCAGCAGCTGCCAACACACACGCCCAGGGGCTCAGCCCAGGCCAGGGTGGGCACCTGCCACCCCAGCTGCAAGGGACAGCTCTGTGAGAGGGGGGAGCAGTGGGACACACCGAGGCACTGAAACGACTCCGAGGCTGCGGGCTTTCTGGCAACCCTGCACTGCTCTCTCATTTCTCTTCTTCCATTGAGAAAACCAGCTATATTAACGACTTCCAAGGAAAAGCACAGGCCCGGCAGAATGTGCCCTTGTAGGAGAATCCTTGCCCAGTTCACTGGAATATTGATTTTAGAGAGAGTAAAAAGCATCACGGTGCATCCAAGTGTGTACCAGTATATGCACTCGGCTTGTTTGGATTCTACAGACAGACCCCCGTCTGTCTTACCCCAACTAAATCATGAGCTGACAGCACTGCCTAGATGCCAACAGCTCATTCTGACTGTGCTGGGAGAATTCAAAAGCTTCCTTAGGTAGCAAAGCAATGGGATCAGTGGACCCAGGTTATCAGCACAATCCCCCTGCACTTCCCTCTGCAGAAATGCTTTCCGATGTGCAATCCCACACTGTTCCCATGTTCCAAGAAAGCCAGACTCAAAAATCCCCTTGTACCACTGCTACTTGCCATGAGACATCGTGTCAGGCTGTTTGTTTTGCTCCCAGGAAAGGCCATTCACTTATTAAGCATAGGAAGCACTTCCAGCAGGGAATCTACTGGGAGAGCCATGGCAGCAGTCACTTGAACTTGCTTTGCTCACTCGAGGGCACAGCATTGCAAATTGATGGTGTAAGCTCAGAACTTCCACTATGGATTTCCAACTTCTAAACTTCTAATTTTTCCCCCTAACCCCATAACTCTAGCAGAATGGAAATCTGAGACACATTTCTATATTCAAAGTGCTCTCTGACATCCATACAGCACGGGGAGTTTGTATGTTGGCTCAATTAACAAGTTAAGCGATTCTCTGAGAATACCTCTAGTGCCATCTTCTAAGGGGAGAAGAAAATTATCGCTGCAATCTCACTGAAGGAGTTACATTTTATATATATACACATGCATTTAGAAGAGAAAATGTGACTCTTCACACACATTAGGGTGTAATTTAAGGAAATGAAATCTCTGGTGTGACTTAAATTACAAGAAATCAAAGAATACTTCTAAAGTATGAAGCTTTTCTGCTCATACAACATCCCTTACTAATTATTACTGAGCAATATGTGTTCAGTGCTATATTAGATCGTAGTTCATGTAATGCATATTTGCAAGTAAAACTCAGTTGCATATGATTCCTTGTGAACAGCCCTCTGTATCTGTCCAACACCTCAGAGAAGGAGAAGAATGGGAATACGTAGGCAGGTCCTTTGGCTAACTGTAGATCTATGTAACACTTCACACAGGAAGCACTGTGTCTAAAATACTTTGTCCTGCTACCTGGCCCTTCACTTGTAGTTACAATATCACTCAACTAAAACTAAATGAATACCATTCCAATGTGGTTCTCATATGTTTATACCATATACGAACTTTGTTTATATTTCATTTACACTCGAATCCACAGTTGTTTGCAGGGTCTCTGAAAGAGATGGGAGAGAAAAAATATGGGCAAAGAAATAAAAATTGAGGAGGAGATCCATGTCTAATATGAAAGCAAAAACTACTCTTTACCATATATGTTGACTTGGCTTTAGATAGGCAGTTTCCTTCAACAGGACAACGCACTTAGAGAGACACTGCAAAGTGTTCCTCCCACTGGGATTATATAATGGAATGTTTTTGTACCAGCTATAGACACAACCAGTTAATTGCACAGATAAATCTTACATGCAGGCACAAGTGTGATTTTGCTTTTTCCCTCGGTAGAGGCGATTTGGTTTTCCTGGTTCTGCAGTCAGTGTGTGGCCTCAGCTCGGTGTCACTGTCCCCCTTCCCGAGCAGTGCTCCCAGACGGCTCCAGCCCTGATCTCACCTCCAGGCTGCTCCACAGAACCCACACCGCCTTGCAAGATTTTATCCAAGCTTGGAAGTTTCATACTTTCCATCGTTCTCATCCACATTTTGGTCCCTCATTAGAATGTTATTTCTCAAAAGCATCTCGGAACACTTCACAGATGCACACGTTGTGTGTTTATCACCGACTGCTGGGCTCAGCTACACCACAGCTGCAATGAACTGGCATTGAATTAATCAGGATTTAAACTGATGAAGCTGAACACATTACCCGAGCCCTTGTACACAAGACTAACTGTCAAGGGATACTCTCTCTCCCCATTACAATATGCTGCACATTAAGAAAATGGAAACACCTGGTGGGCTTCTTACAGAGAAATTAAGTGGGAGGGGGGAAGGAAAAACACAGTTACGGGGCAAACAGATTTTGTGTGAAAAGCAAATATAGAGTGGATCTGTTTTCCTGCCAAGTGTCAATATTAATGGTAACAAAGTGAGCTCTTGTTTTTTGGTTGCCATGGCCAGGAACACACAATCCTGTAAACAGCCTAAGAGGATTCTCATTCCCTCTGCTTTGAATCAGACTATACATTATGCAGAGGACATATGGTACGGTAGCAGAAAGCCCTTGGAACTCAGTGAGGTCAAAACCAGCAATGCAATGTAGTCTTCCAGGGATCTTTCAAGATAGTTCTTGGTCATCCATTTTAGGGTGGGGGGTTGGTCTCCCCCTTCCTTTTTCCCCTCCCTTCCCTCCTCTGTCCTAGGGCCCCCTCTAGTGCTACCGGAGCAGCGAGTGTAGCTCCCAAATGACACGGGATGAACTCCGGGCACTCGGCTGAAGAGAGGCACTCACAGCTGGGTGAGCTCAAGGACAGCTTTGCAGTTGGCTAACAAGTGCTTGCTGATGGGTGCCATCCTCACAGATGCATTAAACAAACAGCAGCAGGAACAAAAATGTCCATCCAAGGACACGTGTCTTTAACTCTCTGGTGAGATTTGCCTGGGGTTCTCCAAGTATTAATGTGAAAGAGCTATTTGAGTGAAATTAAGTCATCCTCAGAAGCTGGTTCACAGTGCTACCAGTTCCACCATGCCCTGCATGGACAGCAGAGTCCCACAGAGGCATAACTTGGCTGGGGTACAGCCTGTGGTACAGCACCCCGAGGTTCCTCCCCAAATCCTGAATAATATCATAACTTAAAAGGAATGGATCTCCAGGCATCAACAAGAAGGGAAAGACAGCCATCAGCATTCAACACTTACAGTGAATTTCTTACCATCATCTTCAAGCAAAGCTTCTTCATCCCAGCTTTACATAACTAACAGAGATCACAAAATTTGTCTGCTGCTGTTTCTTGCTTGCATTTCACCTTCTCTACCCTGCCACTTAGTCCCTTAAAAATATGACAAGCATCTGCAGGAGCAGAAACAAACTATGCCTGGTGTCCAACACTGTACACAAGGGTATGTACATCACAGATGTTTCACCTTCACTGAAATATCAACAGCACTGGCAGAAGCAGGGTATTGAATTTAACAGTGGTGTGATCCCACCCTCGATGGTCAGACTTTGTCTGTTCTCACCTGGCCACTCACTCAGTCCATTTTGTCTCCTACCAGCTTCAGCTGCTGTGCCTTCCTCTTTTCCTGGTCCCTTTCTCCCTGACCATATGGTGTTTATTTTGGCTGCAAAAGACATTAATTTCATTATTCATGAGGAAATCTCACTCTCATTAAGGGGAAAAAAAGCCATAAACGAAGACACAACTGACAAACTGTAGTACATGATAAAATTAAGGAGATACTCGGTATCTTCCTTGATCTGCTATTTTGGTTGTGGAAGGAAACATTATTAGCTTTTGAAGAAAATGCTACAGCATTTGTCAGACAGTGGGCAGAAGCCACTAATGACAGCTGTGCCCAACAAAATTAATTCTTAGTAAAACACTAGTCCTTGCCTCAGAGAGATAAATTCTCAATGGTCTTAACTGTACATAGATTATGTAATCCCTGTGCCAGGACATGAAATTGCATCGAACAGCCAAACCCCAGTACTATGGACCTTCACAGTGAAAGACTGTGTACTAAAACAGCACCCAGGAACAGCACAGATTAACCCTCCACGAATTACTCAAAACACGTGATTCAAAGTAATTTCTTTTTCCATTTGCTTTGGAACAAAAATGGTTTTGCTATTTGCCTGAAAGTCTTAAGAGTGTGCTTTTTCAGGAGCCAAAAGAGGGTTTGGTTTTTAATCAATTACTGTCAGGGGAAAAAAAGAAAGAAGTAGCAGCCTCACCCCACTTGGTCACGGACCTCACCTTCAAGTTCACTTTAGGCACCAGACATTCCTGTCCCTGTGGCTTCACAGGGAAAAACCAACCCAAAAACATACCAAAGCGACGTACTCCAGCAGCTGCCATTTATTTGTCTGGCACATCAGAAAGACACCTGGGAACGCTGATTTAGAAACAGTGGTTGCTCAGTAAATCCTGAAGACAGATGTAGTGTTTACATTTGATATGCAACTTGGTAAGCTGGATCTTGCTTAGGCTTGGATTTCAAGCTATTACAACCGGCATTAAACTGAAATAAAAGAGATTACTTCAAGTGAACTCATGGCTAACTGCAGTTTTACTGTAATGCTTTTTTTCTTGAAAATTCCACAAAATTCTATGGCCAAGCTCCAGAAGTTACCCCATTAAGTGAGTATTTCTGTTTGTAAGGGTTTGAAGTTCTTGCTACGAGTACCTTTAGAGATGGTGCTTCAGATAAACGGTGTATCTCCATTTGTCCACTGATCTTGACATGTTCATTGCAGAAGACGGCTCCTTGAACTGGAGAACTACACAAACTGTACTTACAGAGAGATTCCACACATACAGAAGAAGAAGGGCTCCTTCAGTGCACCTCAGCAGTTACACCCCTCGTGAAGAAGGCCCACAGCTGAGCAACACACTATTTAGTCAGTGGCAGAAGGGCAGCATTGGAAGGAGGTGGCCTGTGCAGTTCAGTCTCAGTAACTTCCCGAGCTTGAGAAAATGTCCTTGAGCTGCTCAAGGGCATCATGGGCATAAGAAATAATAGATTAAAAAGAAAAAAAGAAAACCAGATAAGAGAGTTGACTACAGGATAAAACAAGTTGCACAGTTGTGTAGCTTGAACATTAAAATGAGTTTAGAGCAGATCAGCAAATTCAGCTCTCTGCTGACAGGAACAGTTACACTTACTGTTCTAGCTTTCCTTAACCAGCAAAAATTTAAATCCTTCTCAAAAAGCAGGACTGGAAGCCAAAAGAAAACTCAAGACCAGGCATTTTAGGAAGCTCTGGAGAGAGGGGAAAAAAGCTTAATACCAAGGAATCTTTAAGAATAACGGAAGAACCATTTTCAGTGGTCAATTCAATTAAGAAAGTGAAATGCTTTACACATCAAACATGCTAAAGCGTGGACCTAAGAATTTAAATGTGATCTTCAAGTTCGCAATATATTTAAGAACATACATTAGCCAAGAATTCTGTGTAGTTGCTCCTTTTGGGTGCAAAAAGCCTATTTAGAACTACATCCTTGCAGTCATTTTCCATATCTCGTAAGAAGCTGATCTATGTTTTCCGATGCTTTCTTCTAAAAAACCTAAAGATCATGCTTGATTATCTAAAGCTCCCTCAGCCTTTTACCAGTCAGTGACTACGCAGTATTCTATACACTCAATTTATAATAACCTACAGCAAATTAGAGAGCAAACACTGAAGACACATTACTACTGAAAATACCTGTTTGCTTTTACCATTCAGCTGCCTCATCTTTTCCACATCAGTTGCATTCACCCCACCTGTCACTCCTAGTAAGAGAACAAGTTACACAAACAGTTGCTAATACATCAAAAATGAACATGCTCACTTGCTTATAAACTACATTTTGTTCAAAACAAAAACCCCAGAATATGAGAATAAACTTGGAACACAAAGTTTGATGCTGCTTCTTTTTATCCAGGGTCCATTTGCCATTCTTACAGTCCATGTGATCAATCACTGTAATAGTGGATTAAGTGCTGGTTTGTACAGCCAAATATTCTATGTCATCCTGTTTCCCATGTGATGTTTTCCCCCTTATGTTGTTCATCAGCCTTCAAAGATACCGGGATGGGTGAAAAAGAATTCAGATCACATCTTGATGGGGAAGTGAACCCGCCGCAGGCAATCCTGGCAACACTGGCTGACCTGGGTTCTGGGTCACACAGACCAAACCCATCCCAAGAGCTCTGGCAGTCTGCAGAAAATAAAGAGGCTCCTGTCCCATCCTTCTTTCTTATCCAAGAAATAAAAGGAAAGAGGAGTAGTACTCTTTCCAGGACCACGGGACCGTGTGCCCTCTCAAACAAACAGAGACGACAGTACATTTCAACTTTATTAGAAAAAAAACCCAAAAGTTTATACAAAGCTCTGCATTTTACAGAAAACCAACCCCCCAATCACAAAGAAATCTGACATTGCAAGCTGTATGCATTTTCTGTTTTCATATACATACATATATATATGTACATACACATATATATATGTGTGTGGGCGCACGCGTGTGTATATATAGTGTGTGACGTATTTTTTTTTGCATGGTTTGCATTCATTATTTTACAAAGTTAACATTCAGTAGAAAAAAAAAAGGATCTTTGTTACCATTATTTTCTCATATAAATAACTGAGCAGTCCCTCTGCAGATAGATAAAAAACACCTTTTCGTGTCATTCTGTAAAAAACAGACATTACTGAAATGGTACTGAAATCTTTCAAGTTTTTTTCAATACCACCATAAAAATATCATCTAGCCCCCAATTCAAAATGCTTGTCCAAGGCATTAGAAGAGAAAGGACCGTAAGACAATTCTGGAAAGATCAGTTCTTTAAGCCAACATTCAGGTAGATAATTGTTGCTGGACCTCACCCATTGGTGCGAAATGAGCACAAACAGGAGACCAAGCTCTCTGTCTGCCTGGAAAAGCTGGTTCTTTTGTCTGTTGTCACTGAGTCCAATTCCAACAAAGCAGCCAGCAGTGTGAAGGAGCCGACAGACTCTCAGCTCACCCTCCTTGCCCTATAAAAAACCCACAGACTTTCTTGATGCAATTAAAACCTCGACCAGCTCAGCAAATTTTTCCTACTCCATTCAGCTTAAAAGGAGCTCTTGGACTAATCATGGCATGGTCAGACAGACATCAGGTTGCTGAATTACTGGGAGAAAAACTTCACTAGAGGGAAAAATGCAAGACAACAAAAAGGAAGAAAATGCTATAGAAAAGAGCTACTGAGTGACTCCCAAGGCTCTGGTTTGAAGAAGCAGGAACAGTAGAGAGATATGAATTGCAGCACAAAACATCCTGGTGTTTACTGAAGTTAACGGTGACAGCGTGATCCAAAATAATTAACTTCTTGGTAAACCATCATTCTTTCCGTCAAGCACCGTGATGGGGAGAAGATTTTGAAGGCAATACAAGTGGTTGTGGTGATAACAAAGGTAATGAAAGTGAAGAACACGATGATGCCAATTAAATGGAGAGTAATGCCAATGAAGATGTTTCAACTCCCAGAGATGCTGGCAACAAGAAGAATGGTTATATGGTTGGTGTTGATGATGGCCAGAATTCATTCATATGTCCATGTAGTCATCATCTTCATCAGTATCACTTTCCAGTGAGGATTCCTGGCTTGAGGTCTCTAAGATTTCCAAAGCTGGCTGACAAAGGCTCTCCTTCTTTACATTCGCTGCAGACTGAGCAGACAAAATAGCAGACTGATCCCAAAAAGAGAGAGAGAGAATATATTGCTAAATAGTCAGGATAAACCCAGGATCACAGGGGTAAAAGCCCACTGGTTGCTATTCCTTCACATTCAATAGCTCTCTTACTTCTATAAAAGGTAAGGTATCCTAATGTGAAACAATATACATTTACCAGAGGGCTTCCCCACAGTTACTGTTCTGGTAGCTTCCACTAACCTAAGAATAGCAATGGCTGCACTGGCTCACTCAGCCATTTCTGTGATTCTTTCCAATTCCCTCAGAAAAGGGATAAGGACTAGAATAGCTCCGGTTTCACCCATGGCCAGTATTTCACCAGTCCTTAAAAAATAGGCTCCTGCTGGTAAAAGGTACCACCTTCTTCCACTGCTTGTACTGCCTCTGGTTATGAACTGGGGACATGAACTGCTGCTTCCTTCATACCACTAATTTATAGAGGGGAGAATTAAGATAAAAACAATAATCTAAAAAATTACTGTTTCCCTTTTATTACCTTTAATTTTTGCTTGGTCTCTTCTGAAATGCTGCCCTTTGGAGAAAGGAGGGTGGGAGTGGGTGGAGTGACAGTGATCTCAGGTGGAAATTTGGTGACAGATGAAGGTATGAAAAGCTTTGGCATGTTGGGCAGAACGCGAGTTTTTACTCGGGTGCCATCTGTCTTGTTCTGCTGACTTCCCAAAGTCTGTGAACTGGAGCTGAGTTCAGGCTTGGAACTGGAGGCTAAACAGAAAACAGTAAGAAAAAATATGTTCAAAAGTTATCTAGGATTTCAGGTGTCAACGAGGGAAGAGTTCATTGTTAGACATATGGCTGGCTCAAAAGGTCTTTTTTCAAGCCTTGCATAAATCAAAGCTTAGAACCACAAGAAAGTGCCTCAAGATTGTATAATGACAACTGGAAACCAGTAATAATTAAAAGATATCTTACTGGACAGCAGAAACTCAATGTGACCGAGCGTGGCAAGGAGCAGTGTAGCACAGACCCATCTACACCTAGTGAGAAGGCCACTACAACCACCTTCCCCTTGTTTCAGACACACCCATCTCATCTTTGCATTCTCTCTCTCTCTACTCTGTAATGCAACAAATAAAGCTCCTTAGCTTTAGCTTTGTGTCTTGATTTCCTCCACCACAGCTCTGCACCTTGAGAGAGGAACTCCTCAACGATTCAAGAAAAATAAATGGTAACACTTGTCAAAATTTCCTCATTACTCTCTTCAAATCCTGCCATAAACCCCTCGCTGATGTGCTCATGCTGCTGTCTCCCACACCAGTTAGCATCAGTTCCACGTTATTCCCAAGTGTCTCAGCTTGTGGTCTTTACAATCCAAACTTGCTCAGAGTTAGTTAAGTACATCTCATACAAAGAATCCAGCTCCTTTCCAGGCACTATCACATTACAAAGTAATATATACACAACAATCACCAGTAGAGGACAACACTTTTTCATTAAAAATTGAAAATTTGTTAAAAGATGCTTCTTACTAATAATGCTACTTCATATGGAGTCAAAAGTTTTTTTTAAGAAGCCATATAAATGAAAACACCAGAGCCTTGCTCAGTCTGATAATGATGACAGGTGCTCATATACATTTTTTCAGATTCAGTATTGTCAAATCCATCTCTAGCAGATTTTTCGAAAGGACACAATCACTTACACACAGCAAAACAAAATGCCAGTTTCCCACTGCTATCCTGAGAAACAAGCAGCAGTACAACAACGTACTAAGGGATATAAAGTTGAATTGTATGTTCTCAACTGTGCCCAGGAATGCAAGAGCTGCCACAACAGATGAGGCACAGCTTTCCATCAAGCTCAGTGACCCATCCCCGTGGGCAGCCAATCCTTTCAGACAGTAATCTCATGAAGGATAATCTGCCTCTCACAAATAAGGAAAAACAAGATAACCTGGATATTCATGTTTGGGCTATGCTTGCCTGAAATACCGGGGTTTCCTTTTTTTTTTTCAATTGAAACATCAACTTTTTCTCTTGGGAGAGGGCAGAGGAGGGACAGAACACATTAACTGCTATAATACTGGCATTTATGTTTACTCAGACTGAGTCAGATTGTGAAAAATCATTTCCTTCTGCTAAATATTCCAGTAGTGTAATCCAAAGTGTTGTCATACTGGCCCATAAAAGATTTCAATTAAAAGAAAAATTCTACTTTAAATGATGCACAAAGCACACTGCTTGATAGCCTGGTACTGGGAGGTTTTTTACTTGGCTTTGCTGCCATGGTAATATTTAGCATGCAAGACCAAAGAGAATTACCAGTAAGGGGTGACAAGGCACTTGCCCAGGAAGCTGGGACATGGCCAGGAAAGCCTCTAAACTCTGGAACACTTGACTGGAAGGCAAGCAGAGAAACTGAGGAGTATCAATCCCAACTACCCAATGGATCAATGCCTACAGGCTGATGCACAGCTCCCCACCCCATTTCGGAATGCTCCGAAGCACAAGAAGCTCATACCTGGGGTACACACATGTCCTGAATTTGTGCTGCTCACGGACTCCACTTGCCAGCAAACAGGCTCTGGCGATGGTGCCACAGTAGCCATTTTCATCTGCTGACAAAGCCGTGACTCCTGCTGCTGAAATCCAAGCCCCTCCAAAGGCACTTCAAGCTCTTCTTCCTCTTTAGTAATGAAATATAATTCACAGATTAAGAGACATCCTGATCTCTCTGCTAAGCCTCAATCCTTTTGCTGTCTAACCAACCGGTAGAAAATCTTTTTTAACCCTTGCTCTACTTCTAAACCGCAACATGACCCAATGAAATTTAATATTGACAAGCTGAGATGGCAACACCAACTTTCTCATACTTGGTGCCATCAATTCAAACTCTTGGAGAAAAGGAAAAGTCATTTAAAAAGCAAAAGAAAAGAAATTTGTGTGTAACATTTTGGTATCTCTGCACATCTGCAAAAACCACGTGCAGCTGAGCATTTCCTTTGGAGAAGTGAGGGTTGGAACACCTGCCACAGGTGCAGAGCAAATCCATCACCCTTAACGCTGAGCCAGCTGTGATCCGTGGGTCCCCCTCTGATCTACAACCACAGGACTGAAGCACAACCTACACTGAAGCACAGCTCACTGCTAAGGAAGACTAATTACTGTGAACACTGAGTAACATGGCCAAAGCCTTTTTTCATGAAACCAATATCGAGTCATACTGAATGCTCACCTTTTACTCATATGTCCGCTGTACCTCTATAAATACATTATCCCAAAATTCCCACCGCCTGCTGTTCTAGAACTTGGGATGTTTGTAACTCTGAACCCATGTGTGTGTGTGTACAATGTCGTTATTACACACCAGCTGCACCTGCTTTTAAACAAATGCAGTGTTAAACCACCTTTGTTACACACTGAGCTGCATATTGTATATAACGGGAGTCATTTTCACTGAGCTACTGAGAGCTACTGGTGCCCTTTCTGGAAAGGGCAGACAAACAGCAGCAAGCCTTTCAAGGCTATGGACACACAAACAAGCCTTTATTCTCTCTAAAAACCAAAGACATCCTTCAAAAACAAAGGGCTGTCTACTCTAATCTGAGTCACCTTATATTTACACAGGCTAAGGTGTGCACAGGCAGCTATCAAGGACCAGCAGATGCAATGGATTTTCACAGTCTTACTTGCTCTAAAATTCTTTGTATGTCCACGCTCTGAAGTAATTTAGGATTTTGACAGTGCAATGCCTTAAAAAGGAATACATATTTTAACTTTTCCTCATTGGAAAAATGCTCCCACCCACTCAAGTGTTGAAAACACTTCTCCATCTTCACCAACATAGATAAGAACTTGGAATTTACCATGGTAATATTCTCCTGTACGAGAGTTTCCCTTGCAGAAACTGCTTAAGACAACATAACAGCTTAACAACAGATCGATGCAGTTTGAAAGATGCAACTTTTAAAAAGAATTAGACTTTCTGTGGTTCTTGAATAACTTGTACGAAACAAAAGCTTACCAAAGCAGGCTCTAAGTTCTTTCATCCACTGATTTTCATTGGTAAAGAAAAGAACCCATCATCTAAACTTGTAGCTGAAAGCCCACATAAGCTTTAGGATAAATGAGATTGCTTGTAGAAAATTCCCCAATAGTTCCCAAAAAGGAAAGGTCACCCACTACAGCACAAATCACAGGCAGCTCCTGTTCTGTGATGTTCCACTCACTATCAAGCACAAAATGGAAAGGTCTAATGCAGAAGAACGTAGTTCTCATCCTCAGCACCCTCTTGCACATTTCTCTCTGGATACTTCAAAACACAGCTTTGGAAGTAGGAAAATAACAGTTGCATCTATACACGTATTAATAGACCAGCTCAGCTTCAACACAGCACAGAAGGACGTGCTTAACTACAGGAATCTCGACTAGGAAGATCCTCATTCACTGTCTCCCCACTGAAGAAGCAGAGGACAGCGAAGGATCACCCTGGGTGTTGCCTGCCCTTTACACCGGGCACAGGAACCCTTTAACCACAGGCTGGCAAAGCAGAAGAGCCTGCAGGGGGGAGGCTCAGCCCCAGCACACACGTCTCCCTCGCCCTGACGCCAGGCTGGGCTCTGCACCAGGAGAGTCCCCCCGCTATGGCTACGGGGCACTGGAGCCGAAGAGCAACAAGCACCACACCAACAGCTGAAGAAAAGCAAGGGGCAAATGCTCATTTCAGGTGATTACTCTGCAAGACAGATAAGAAGTCAACTGCTTTTTAACTTCCTCCAACACTGCAGAATTACAGTCTTAAGTATCTAGGGTAAGTACTAATAGAATCTTTCCTATCCACTTATTAACCAAGAATACAAACCAGCAATTAACTTAGCAGGTACAAAACTATGTACAATTGAACTGCAAATCCTACAGCCTCAACCGTACTGCTAACAGAGCAGTTTGATAAGTACTCAACTACTAAACTATATTAGGGACTTATTAGCTCACAATTCAGAATAAGAGCTCTGATTTGCATTATTGCTTAATGACAAAATTCTACCTCTTGTGCTGATTATAACATTTGTTTGATTACAAGATATATCATTGCTTAAACTGATTTGCTGTACTTTATCTTAACTACATTATGCCCCACTGACAAAAGCTCTTTTCAGCAGCCTATTTCTAGGAAGATGCCACAAGATGGGTATCAGTCTGTGTTCTTTCATCTCCATCTTCCACATCACATTTTTGTTAAGTTTTGAAGATGCAGTTTTACAGTGCAGTAAAATTAGATTTAAATCTGAATAAAATTATCTGTCAGCCATTTTTAATGTAGAAGTAAATGGAAATGAAAAGGCAGGAGTCTGGCACACTGTGTATTTCTATCACTGCACTTCTGGAAACAACACTTGTTAATATTCTATTAGGCTGTGCCTGTCAGCACATGAGAAATCAAGAACCACTGTCTCTTAATCAATCCCTTGCTGTCAGAGATGTTAAATACAGTCACAGAATTCTATCCCCTGACCAGGTCATACACTTTATTCTTTCAGGACTGTGCAATTTTAATTTTTTTTTTAAATAGTCACTTGAGTGGCATTATTTCTAAGTTAAAAATAAAGTTAATGAAGAAAATATTTTTTAGAAATCTTGAAAATAGCAAGAATTGCTTGTTTCAGGGGTATATATCATAACATAGTATTTATTCTTATACAGTGCATAGATACTTGTTCTATGTTTTTTCATTACAGACAAAAAAGTCAAAAGAGAGAAGGACAATCAAGAAGACATATGCAGTTGGATCTCTTTATTATTCGTCTAAAACAGATTTCTGAAGAGAATAACTTGATATTTGTCTTGAGGAAGATGCTGCTATAGCCCCGAACATAATGTCCTAGTTCTTCTAATAAAAACTTTCCCCAGGGAGCTAAAGACTCCACTAACTCATGAGCCACAATATTCTGCACAAGTACAAGAACACAGGAATGTAAGTGCAGCACATTCTGAAGGTGTTCAGAAGCTCAGATTTAATATCAGTTAATAAATCTTCTGGTATTACCCAGCACTTGTACTGTCCTGGCCGGTTTTCAAGCACTAGCTCCACAAACCCAGTTTAGAATAAGACCAGTTTCTGAAGACACAAGATGCAACAGACACTTGTCCCCGGGCCGAGGATGGGACGGGCACTGCACTCTGGAGACCCTCCCAGCACTCTCACAGCACAACACACAAGGATGAAGCACACAGAGAAAAGCACAGATCTGCAATGCACGTTACTACTGATATTGAAAAGTTCGTCTCCAATCGAGCCGAATTACAAGTATTTTTTTTAGCCTTCCCTTTCCCAACAGCTGCCTAAATACACATAAAATAGCACACGCATAGAAAGAGGGACATCATACCTTTCAACATCTCCCTGCTTTACTGAGGAAGAAACAAGCTGACAACAATTCAATGCAACAACCTACTCCAGCTTTCCTCTCCAACCTCTTCCCACTTGTTGCCAGGGTAACCAGTGTTTGCAGATGCCTATAGCGGGCGCCTGGGTTCATGACTTCATCACAGTTAATATCCTCTCCCCGTCTCTCTTTATGCACTGAATATACTCCATACGTACATCCCCACGCTACAAACACAGATTATACAATCCTGCAGCCGTTTTAATACTGACACCATTCACCTGGCTATTCTCATCTATCTGAAATGAAAAACAGCACTGGCAAAAGTAATCTCTTGGAAATTTGCAGATGTGGAGAAAGTTTAAAAGCAGTAGTGCTGTAACCAGTAAACAGCTGCTCTGGTCCCTCTGCATTGAACACTTAATCATTTGATTTCATCACGCTGTCAGGTATGAGAGACATTAACATTAGTGTTATAAAACATTTTATGTGGAATTTCAAAAAATCCTTTAGTCATGCACCAAACCTCGTACGTGACAACTGAAAGACAAGCCTAGAAAATGTGAGTAGCACCTGGAAAAACAATGTTTTCCAGTTTCTGACAGAAGCAGTTTGAAGCATTACAGCACAGACACGTTAAAGAATATAAGCAACACACAGTGCATGCACAAAGGCCCATTTCATTATAGGAAAGAGGAAGGAACTGAGCTTTGAGCTCCAGGACAGACTATTAACGTGGTTTCAAAAGAAAATACAAGGAGAAATGAGCATACAACTTGAAGTGCTTAAGTAAAGCACTTACACTACTTGCCTCCATCCCTCTGCAAAACACCTTCCCCAGCAGTTCTGCATGTCAAGACAAAAAGCCTCAAAACACATCAGTATGATTTACCTGAGCAGTACCACCTTGCCTTCCAACCCCTTCGAAAGAGTAAAGATTGAATTCTGTGTGCCAACAGACTCCAGGAAATGCTTATCTTCCTAGTCCCAGTAACAACTGCTTTTCTCTGTGTTTTCCTGGCCACCCACAACACACACAATTGCTCACAGAACTCATTTACCATACAATGTGGAGACTATTTTTTTCACGGTGATGGAAACGTGTCTGATCCTTTGCTCCCTGACACACTGGAGTAAGTACCTTCCCACATTTCCAAAGACTAGCCCTAATGTGAAAACAATTCCTTTTCTGTATTCCATCTGCCTTGCCCTCCAGTGTGCTGGGAATTAATACAGTGTTTTTCCCCACAGAGCAGTTGCAAAGGCCATGGAAAGCTTGACTTTGAAGGAGCTCAGAGTTTCCTCATAAACTATGCTACTAAGTCAATGGAAAGACTGCAATGGAACACAGGTTAGTTCAGCTGCACACAGGGAAGGATGCTGACCAACAGAAACAATGGGAGTATCAGCCACGAGCTACCACACCACAGAAGGCAGGGAGACTACGTGGCAGGTATACTTGATAGCCTTTCCTTACACATTTCCTTTCTCCAAATTCATTCCACATATCCTGCCATGAAATTTATTTCTAAAAAACCACCAAGTTATAGCTGTAGAAATAAGTATTTGCCTTGAAATGCCAAATTCAGGAAATTACATTCAACGCTGACACAAAGTCGTATGTTAAAAATTAAGCACCAGAGTAATTTTGGCAGTGAAAAGCTGCAGAACACAAGTTCTACTGCCCTCTGAAATGAGAGAAATGCAAGCAGTCTGGTGAACAGAAGTTCTCACTGCAATAGCATGGCACACTGCTATATTTATCACTAGGGTCCTGAGCAGGGAGGGGTACTGTACAATGAAATGAGACATACCCCAAAATGCCTCCTAATGCTGAGATCAGCTGTCACAGAACAACATGAATGACAGTAAAACTTAGAACAGGTGGCTGCTCTGAAAGTGCCTCTGGAAATAGTCCCTGGCCCCCGCTAACTCCCAAGCTACCAGGTCCCTCTAACAGCCAGGCTGGGGCCAGTCTAAGAGCACAGAAAGTGGAATTCCTGGGTCCAAAAGCATTTCCTGCCACCACCAAGTGTCCCAGAGGTGCAGAAAGCTGGCACACGTGCTGGTAAAGAAAGGCCCTGAAGTTCAATCATAACTCTCCCTCTCTTGCTTTTTTAAACAAAACTTCAACTTAAAAGAGCAAACAACTGGCCTAGATCCAAAAGGCAACACTTTGATAGTCAAATACACGAACTTTCAAATGGCATTATAAAAACACAGCTAATTGATATTTGTGTTTAATGTCTGACTCAGCAAGTACACAACATTAGAGAGCTTCACACAGTAGCACCTGTGGATAGGAGCAGTCACTCATTTGCAGGCTACTGCTTGTGAATTTTCTGTACCAGTTACCAGGAAAGCCACAAGGCCTTTCCTTTGCCATTAGTATTCCTCCCTCCTCTGCCCTGACAGCCAGCTAAGCACAATGAAATTAGCAAAAGCAGCTGGTAGAAAAATCTCTTAATATAATGACACCCCACAATTTTCTAAGAGCTTTGTAAGCAATGCAATACCTGTGCAGAAGGCTGACAACCACAGCTCTCCTCAGACTTCCCTCGTGCAGGAACACAGGCAAATTTTATGCTGCTGACAGCAATGTAAAATAGTGAAACTGAAACATACTGTAATCATACAGCACTGTTACCCTGTTCTTTTATAAAGGTCTCCAAAAAACGTGTTTCATTAGTGCAAGACACCCACAAGCCAGTGACTCCCCGGGATTTTCAGGGGAATCCAAGGGTGCACACGGCTAGAGAGCTTCTTGCATGACAAACCTGCCCTGACTGCACTAAACCCCTGGCTTCACACCATCACAAGTCACATCTGGCCAGCTGCCACCCCCATCCTATTTGTTCCTGTTAACCCAACACAGGTACATAAAAACGACGACAGTTCTAATGTGAAAGGATTTTCTGCACAGGGTTGGACTGAATAAATAAAACTTCAGAAATTTGAAGTGTAGAGATCAGAAATAGACATTTAGTGCACTGAAAAACTCTTCTGGAGGGAGTCTGTTTCGACAGAAGGCAAATCAGCATACTTACAAAGGGAAGAGCAAGAGACATGACTGACTGGTGCTGCCTGAGCACTCGGCAAAAAGGAATTAAGAAGTCACTCACAAACAGGAAACCCCTGCTGACATCCAGCAGTTGAAGCTGTTTTCAGAGTGCACCCATTGTGAAGGATAAAAAGCTTCAAGAAAAGCACGGATCAGACAAGGGGAAGTGAGAATACCAATGCCAAGGAGGCTGATGCAGCCAGAGATCAGAGGGAGCAAATACAGAGCTGGCAGGAGGCAGCCTGGGTGATTCTATTAACGACTCTGCAGTCTGACAGGTGAGCAGGAGCTGCTGCCCCAGGATGGCACCAGTGGTGTGGTGCCACAAGTACTTACAGGAGAGCTTTGAAAGCCTTGGACAGTGAGGAAGACAGCTATCAAAAACAAGTCAACACTGGAAACGAAGGAGAAAGCAGTGAAAGTAAGGTGCATGCAAGTGACACAAGAAAACAGAGTAGAAGGTGCACTTTTATGAGAGAACCTTTACGCCCAGAAACTACAATATGAAGCCACAGGTCCTTGGCCAGCCTAACTTTTTCTGTTTCAGCTTTTTTTGAGTCATCTTGTGCTTCTGAAAATCTGAAAGTTCTACAAGTTGAGCTATAATTACACCTCTACTTGCCCTGTTGTGCCTAGATAACAAACATCTGAAATTATAGCAGGATATTCATGTGGCTTTATAGAGTGCCACTTCCCTGCACAGCACAAAGAACTGTCTTCCCTAGCTCTGAATGTCTTACTTTGGACAGCTATATCATGACCTTGCTTTTATATTGAAATGCTCAGACCTTAAATGGACAAAAATTTAATAGTGGGGGAGTGTAACTCTTCTACCCTGATTTTATATTCCAACTTGGTAGCTAGCAAAACACAGAACTTTAAGTAATCCCAAGTACAAAAGCCTTCTCTTGGTATCAGAACTCAAATGTGAATGTTTTACTTATAAGAATCATTATCAGAATAAGGACAGCAAAGAAGAAAATGTCAAGATTTTTCAGCAATTTAGAACAGTATAATATTGGAATGGTGTGACAGGCTGGAGGGAGTTTACCTTCACTGTCCTATTTCAGTTTCCCCAGGGAAAATTTTAGGCTGAGGCACACAGGCAAACAGTCCTAAGTACATTTATGCCTAAATGTCGGGAGTTGCCATGCTGAAACCACCACTACCATCACTCTGCTGCTGGACTCCATCATGCTGTATTGTGTAGTCATGTTAGTCATGTACCAGACAAAATCTCAGTCAAACATTTACATAAGAAATGAGTGGCAGAGCATCAACACTCCTTGGAAAACTGTTCCTTTTTCTGGGTGAGATCACAGAAAATGAGAGCAGCCAATACTCTCTGATGTGGAATACTTTCACGTGACCCAAGAGATACAGGAGGAGGTGGTAAGACAAAAAGGATGAAAACAGTTTACTCTAAAAACAGGAGGAGTTTTTACACAAACAGAACTAATGGAAGGCAAATGAAAAAGGATTGTAACAGCATTACAAATAGTTCTTTTTAGAGGAGGTGGATGCAAAGGTAGGAGAACTAAAAAGAAGACAAAAGGACACAGCAGTAATTGGTGTCTCTCTCAGGTAGAGAAATGACCTGTCAGGGAGGTCTGAGAGCCAGAGAGCCAGATACAACACATGCATTCAGCTTTGCAGAGAGACTCTCTTATCTTCAGCCAGTTTCAGGAGTGTAATTCTAGCAGCTAACCCTTCCATCTCCCTCAACCAAGACGATGTATAGAAAGCATGAAAGAAGAAAGCACAGTATGAAACTCTACAGCCCCAACAAAGCCTAGGAAGTCAAAAGATTAAAATAAACGTTCCAATCACTGCGTGGCCTGGGGAACTGCACGTCAGAAATGCTTGTGAGTTTTGTTTGAATGCCTGAATTCTTATCTGCATTGTCATTCCTACACCACTCTCCTTAGTAAGCATATAAAAACTTCACAGAGGATTCATTTTTTCCTCCCCTGTTGTCTAGGCACAAACCTGAATTACTCCCTGTTGAACAAGCCTGCCAAGATATCTTATGCCACCATGAAACTCCGTTCTTTAGCTTCACAAGGACAATAACAAACATGGTTTACACATTGACTAAGCCATTCCTTCCTTATCATTCCCCTTTTCTTTTTTCCCCTCCAAAGACAATCTCTCCCAGGAATTGTGAAAAAGGAAAATTAGACTATTATAATACCACTGCTAATACTGGATGTTAAATTTGAATTTTGTCCTGTACTCAGAGATTAGCAAATTGGGAAAACCTATTTCTCCCTAATTTGCTCTTCATTGCTGATGAATTCAGACTATGTGCATTCAGATGCCAAGGCTGATCACATATGGAAAGAAATGAAATACCAGAAGTATACTGACGAAAACTTTTGGAAGTCACAATTCCAGCCTAACAAAACACCCCATCTCACAAATCTGGACACTGTTTCCACTGTATCCTCATCCATCACTTTCCACAATACCTGTCCTGTATATGGCTCATTCATAACTTTATCTGGGCTCCTATGACTGTGTCTGTGGCATTTTGTGAGTAGTGCTCGGGCCCAGGCTTGTGAACAGATGGAGTGAGCACAACCAGCAGCAGATGCTTTTTTAGACAGTGTTTCTGCAAAGGTTGCAAGAAGTACAGGCTATGGCAGGTGCTCTGCCACCTTCATGTGCACCGTGTCCCCACAAATGTGCACAGCCACCTCTTTTGGGCACCCGAGGCAAGTCTGAAATTGGGTCTAATCTTACTTCATTCCCCAAAGTGGATCAGTACTGCCCTGCACAGAGATTTTGTGGCTGCTAACAAGCCAGTCTGCCATGACAGCAGTAAAGCAAATTACAGCATTCTAATTTGGTTCTTTCCTCATCTAGAAAACTGTATAGGACCAATTACATAATACAGTCATAAACAAATCACACAATCATGCTATAGAACAAATAACATTTGTTCGGTTTCTTCAATCCTTTTCTGTGCTCTAACCTGGCACATAACCACACCAGGGCTATAAATAATGTATTCCCAACATTCTGGTCCTGTCAGATGCTTCTTTTCTCAAATGTGAAAAGCAATAGTGATGATAAACTAACTTTCTGAACCATGCAGAATCTTGTTCATTTTGTTCATATATGCAGGGCAGTGAGAACTGTGCAGCTAATTATGTTAATCAGGCACTTCTAAGAGAGATTTAGGCTGCCCACCAGTTTATTTCAACTGTAATCACTTTAAAATACCTTAAATCTTTTAAGAAGTTAAAAGAACTAGATCCTCACCTCTTTGAAGGAAGCAAAACAATTTCAATTTTAATGCTGCTAGACACTTAAATTCTCTAAAACAGATGAATATTTCTGGGCTGCTATTCCATGATTTCACATACAAAGACCAAGACATTTCAGGACCAAGACAAAAATCTGTGTGGTCCAGTGAACAGAAAACGGGCCAGAATCAGAACTCAAGCACTAACTCACCCTGTGGCCTTGGCAAACTGATTAGAGGGGCCCAAAATGTTGTGTCTCCCTGAGACTTACCACGGACAATGTCACTCGTGCCAGGGGCAGCCTCTGCAGCTTGACTTCTGGGGTGCTCAGTGTCCCTGTGAGACTCGTGGGATGTAGGGACCGAGGATGCTGAGGAGGAGGAGGATGAAGAAGAGGAGGCTGGCTTGGCTTTGGAATGCAGGTCATTCAGTCTCAGGAGATTGTCAGGAGTCACAGTGTCTGGATTGACCGGGGCAGGATGCAGGGTGGCCGCTGCTACTGGGAAGAAGCTCTCCCTGTTGTCCTTGGTATGCTTTGGGGTTGTGGGGGCTTCTCCTGTGGACTAAGCAGAGACAGTGAGGAAACACGTCAGTAATTCTGTATGTTCTACCTGCTCCAGTGACTGCTGCAAGCAGCACGTTTTATAGACAGAGAACACTCTCTCCAAAGTGAAAATAACTTAAAAAGTGACTCAATCACTATTATAAAGAAATCTTTTCTCCTTTATGGATTATTTTTCTGTTCTTTATGGTCTGTTTATCAAACTAGCATTTTAACACTTATGCAACATTCACATTTACAAAGTTCTATTTAACACATTCCTCCCCCCCCAAAAAAATGCTTTTCTGAACTCTGTAATTAAGCATGAATTACAATCTCCTATAAACAGAAACACATTTATTTCATTTAAAAATAAGTTGACCAACGCTTGTCCGGAGCAAACAGATCTGCAGAGCTTTAAGAGACTTTGCAAATTATTACAAGAAATAATTCTGAGTGAATGATGGCAGAAGAAATGCAGAAAGCAGAACTACGTATTTGCTTGCAAAACAAGCAGCCAGCCTAACCCAAATCATAAATTCCTGGTAACTGCAGAACTGAGTAACACTGGTGTCCAGCTGGAACGGGCTCAGGGAGATGTGCCTGTGCAGAAGTAAGAGCTGCACCCAGAGCAATGCCTTTCTCCAAAGCCAGTGCTAAAAATTTAATACACTGTCATTTATTACACAGACAGAAGGTTGAAGGGGGACATAAATTCACCAAAGAAGGGAACAAAAGTATCCATAAAATGAGTATTTTCTCTATAATTTTCATCAGTAATCAAATAAAGTATTCTTGCCTGTGAGGCCACAGAAAGCATTTATTTCACACTCTTTACAGTCTTCATTTAGTGGAAACTTATTGGACTGTAAAAGATACAATTGAATGGAATTCTCAGATGTTTAATTGTCCGTTTCATACCTCTACCATGAAAAAACCCTCATTTTAACCACGGTGATAGAGTATGAATGTTTGAAATAGAAACAGAATTCTGCTGGCAAATGTAAATTCAAATTGGGCCCTAATGTCCCAGATGACCAAAGATTTATTACAGTGCCAGGAGAGTCAGTAGAATTTCACTAGAGAGAACAGAGCAACTTTCATCTGGAGGAAATGCGTATTTAAAATTCAAAGGTGGAAGGCAAACAAGTACTTTTTTTTTTTTAATAATTGGTGGAATGTATTTTTGAAGTTCCTGAACTTGATTAATCAATCTCTAAAAAGCATACAATTAAAACCTGCCAGATTCTATGCACACAGAAAAGAAAAAAAAAGCAGCTATATTCACAACAATTACCACACTGGATCAGAAAAAGGTCTATTCTGCCTCTGAAAGCTGCAGGTTTCTGACACTTAAAGCATCATTCCAAAACTAAAGGTCTCCCCATACAAATGGGATCACACAAACCGGATGGAAATTAAACTGCAAAGCCTTAAGCCAGAAGTGAGATCACTAAGAGGAAATGTTTTCAGCTGTGATTTAAAGGGAAAACCCTTCACACCCATGCTCTTCATTAACTTGCACAATACACGATGTAGAACCTGAAATTTCTGTGCTTGTATTGTATCCAAAATTTCTTCAGGAGAAACACATGAAGGTACTACTACTGAGGTACACAGATGTTAAAAATATATCTGCATCTCAAACTGTATTTCTATAAAAACGCACAGCTATTCCCAGACAGACAGGGGACACCTGGAAAGTAAGTCAGCAGCACTTGGATGGTACTCAGAAAAATGATCAGGGAGAGAAAGAGCACAACACCGTGGAGTAACTCCTGCTGGAAGGGACCTCTGGAGGTCTCCAGTCCAACTCCCTGCTCAAAGCAGAGCCGACTGCACAGTTCCATCAGCTCACAGGGCCCGTGGCCAGCCCAGGTCCATGCTCTGCCAAGGACCGAGATTCCACAGCCTCTCCAGGCCCCTCTTCTGCTGTTTTACCACCTTCACAGTGAACACTTTTTTCCAAACGCTTCATCCAAATTTCTTTTGCTGCAACTTTAAGTGGTGCCTCTTGTCTGGTTCCTTTCTGCTGCAGACCACAATTCCATAACCCCATCCTCCACGACTCTCCTCCTCACCAGGATGAAGCATCCCAGCTCTCTGACTTCGCTGCTGTAAGGACACATTGCTGACCTGTGTTCAAGCTCTTGCCCAGGGCTCCAAACCCTTCCTGGCAGAGCTGCACAGGGATTGTTCTGCCCCAGGTACAGGACTCTGCTCTTTGAACCTTCAGGTAGTTCCTGTCAATGCAATCCTCATCTACTGGAATTCCTTGGAAAGGTAGCCCGGGTTTCCAGCACACTGACCATGCCCTCCAAGCTGGTGTCACTCAATCCATCCCTCCATGCAAGGCATCAGAGAGGACAACGGGCCAGCACATTTAACCAGGCAGTGGAGTCAGGGACAAACACAGAAAGGCCCTGTTCTAAGTTGTAGATGATCAAGCACAGAGAGAGAAAAGGTTGAGACTGAAACAACCTCTATTGTTATACAGAGATGGAACCAAATTCATACTTAATTTCTCTCAAAATGAAGATGCTGTATTGGGGGCAAGGAAAATGAATCAGTTTTCACTTTGAATCAGTTCCTCCAGGTGAAGTTGTGGCTTGGGCAGGCAGGATTTTTTTTTCCCCAGAAAGTCAGCCTGCCTGATAATAAGAGAAACATTTTATTTGAACAAAAGAATAAAGTTGAAAGTAACACGATGCTTCTGTCTCAGTAAAAATCATGACCAAATATTCTAATGCGTAGTCAAAAAGTGCAGCCTTATACAAAAGAAAGGCAACAAATAAAGAAAGTTGTGTTTTTGGCTTTAGAAGGAACCGTTCAGATGCAACCTGGTGAAGAGTTGTGTAAGGCTGCTGTAAACAGACAGATTCTTTTCAACCCAATGAAACGGAGACCTTGGGAGAAGGAAAAAATCCTCTCAATGACTTTGTTTGCTCAAAAGAGGAGGTGGAAGAAAAAGGAGGAGAAAGCTTCCTTTAAGTTAAGAGCCAAGCATTAAAAACCCCACCGCTGGCTACTGTGCATTCTGCAGCTCATGGGCATTAAGAAAAGGGATTTAAACCTGCTCCCCATGTTTTACTGGACTCAGAAACTGAAGACCACCCAAAAGCTCTAAGCACAAAGCTAAGAGGAGCACCACAGTGAGGCATATGCTCTTTAAAAGATTTTGGGTTTAGGGAAGGGGCAAGAATTCCAGCACCCCTGAGCAGTAAGTGATGCTACTCACAAAGCCCAGCTTCATTCAGATTCAGGGAGGTTTTGGACAAACCCTTCCCGTGTTGAAAGCTGATATAAAAAGAAGTAAGGAAAACGCTGGAAAGGCAGCACTGGCACAGGCCTCCACCAATAAAAGTATCAGCAAGAGTGAAGGATTTTTTCACAGATGTTAGTGGAGAAAGAGCTCCCTATAGTTTCCCAGTGAGGCATTTCAGTAGTGAGACAACAGCAGCAGCAAAAAGAAATTGAGCATTAAGATAAAACATGAGAAAAATTTGACTTTGTAGCCTATCTGTGAAGTCGTAAACCAGATAACCTGACCAGGGCTTTATTTTTACTATACTTACTGTTTTTTCAAAAGACATTCTGAAAAACAAAGAAATCCTGCAGCAACCTCAGTGCTGCTGCTGCTGCTGGAAGGGCTCACTGCCCCATGGCTGTGGGGAAAAGTAACAACCAAATGTTCCAAAGAAAGGGAAAGAGATGGTTTTCCCAACAGAAGTTTCCTAATGAAAGATGCTGGCACTGCAACTGTTACATAACATTTTCCTGTTGTTTTTTTGGGTTTTTTTAAATTATCCCCATGCCTGACTTTAGCACTCCAGCGGGACTGAAGTCAGAATCCACCTGGAAAACGATGTGACTCTTCAGCAGGATGCCAGCACATCCCCACAAAGCCTGGGAGCTGCCACACAAACTGGATCAACAATATGCTGGCCACATTCCACAGTATTACCACTCCAACTCCTGCTCAGTATTGTGTTTTAATCAAACTATGTCTACTCATTCTTTTTTTTATCTTAATCTCTCTACAGCAGCACTTGAAAGAAATCTCATTTGAAAGTTTTCTTCCAGGTGCATTAGACATAGCAGCAGTATCCATGATCCAGATCCTGAAGAACCTTGTACTTCCTAAGCCTACATGTTTGTATACAGAAAACAAGGAAGGTTTAAGTACATATGACTGAACTGCAGTCTGGCCTAAGTAACTCCCTCGTTTACACAAATACATGCAAGGGCTTTAATGTCCTGCTCTACACAGGCAGCCACGCTCCAGCAATGCCTCCACACACAAAAACATCATTACTGGACCAAGAGAGATCAGGTAGCAGGATGAAAAACATTAATATACAAAGTAAAAGATAAAAAGTGTCTGTTCTTTCCTTCATGTTCACTTAATGACTGCTTTCTGCAGGAGACAGAAGGAGGAGAGCTGTTAATTATATCAAGAATACACCTCCAGGATAGAGTGAGAGGGGGATGCCATGGCAACTGGCAAATGCAACAGTGAACAAAATGGTCACCCTTTGGTAGGAGACCATGAAAGAGCTCGTCCTTTTGTCCCCCCCATCCCCACCTCCTCCTTCCCCCTCCTTTCTTGTCATCTTTGCTGCATTAATAAAGCACACAGACAACTCAGGAAAAACAACTTTTTCTGTAAGCAGTCTCTGACGTCTTGATGTGCAGGAAGAAAAGATGAAAATTAGCAGCATGTGGGTGGAACAAAAAGGGGGAGAAAACACATGAGGTAGAACTGGAGATGATTATTTTCTAATTATTTAATATTTTCCTGATCTCCTCCCATGCCCAGCAAAGTGCCTTCACAGAAGGCTTTTAGCAGTTTCCTGAAGAGAACAGCTTGGTGGTTTGTTGCTTTGTGGGGGCTTTTCTAATGTGAGAATTTGAGAAGAAAACGCTCTAGACACCCAAGGCAGTTCAAACAAGTCACTCTCAAGTTTTCTCCTTGAAGAAAAAAGCCAAAAAGCTCATGCCACTGCAGTGCTGACTGCATTCCACAGCAGAAGGGGAACAAATCCACGGGAGTGCCCTCTAACTTCACTCACACAAGACAATTTTTTCCTGTTCCAAGTAAAATGTCACATTCACTGTAAGGTCCAACACGGGGACTGTACCATCATTAGACTGATGCTCCCGAGTCAATCTCGGCCCCTCTGATGTTGTGTGTGGTTCCAGCTGCAGCCCCTGTACAGCAAACCCATCACTCATGAGCTCCTAAAATTCTCCAGTACGAGGCTGTGAATTAAGACAACTCCTCACCAGCAGTGCGAAGAGGCAAACACTGGTGAGAGGAGAAAACAAGACCCCAGTTCTCTGTTTCAGAACTACAGAAGAGCAGTGAGAGCAGCACTAAACCAGCAGCTTCCCTTAGGAAATACTGCTTTTACATTACAGAAGCAGCAGAGCTTTATAAAATCAGGGATCACGCTGCCAGCCCGTGAGCAGCCCGAAAGGCACGGCTCGTTTGCACAGCCTGATTGTGCTTTTGTGTTTATAATAAAATTTACTTGTTTTGATTCTGGTGGCAGCTTCTTCATGAAGCATCGTGTTTAATTAGACCTGACACTGACATCTGCTGAGTTTTGACTGTAGGTTTAGAGAGGGAAACAGGGAAAGCACTCAGAGTTTGGCACCAGCGAGTGGGAGAAGGTGCCATGGATGGGTTACTTTGGAAGAGGCGAGTGAAGCAAAAGGTGAAAGGGAGGACTGGATCAGTCAGAAAGGTGCAGGGAGAGCTCGAGGTTTGGCAGCTGGAGCAGGAAAGGGCAGCTGAAAACTTCTGTTCTCTCCCTCACACGTCAGGGATGGAGCTGGTCCCAGAGCAAGGATTTTTTGGCTAGGGCAGCAGTGAGTCTGAAATAACTCAGCACTGTTGAAACAGCCCCTTCTCATGACATTTAGATGATATACTATACCACGAGGAGCCAATAGAAGTTTCAGCTCCTACAACGCTACCCATTACTAGGGCTGTTACATACGGTCCCGTATTCTCAAGGGTCACAACACAGGACCAGAGACTTAGTGGTATTTTGGAACTTTGCCTTTGAATGCTCTTGTATTTTTAGAGATGTTAAATCCAGCCCTGTGTGCAGCACTGATGTCTGCAACGTTTTAAGCTACTTGTTTTATATAAATTCAGTTCCCAGGATTAGAGATACATTGTCCCCTAACACACCACCACAGTTTTATCTGTCGTGACTTTCAACACCAGTGGAAGCTTTAATTTTAGCAATAAGACATTCAATATTAAGTCCACAGTAATAAAAATACCTTATCAAATTGCAAGTCCAGGAAAAAAAGAAGACAGATGGGTCCTTAGGCTGAAGTATCTCCACACGCATTCACAGAATATTCTGTGCACTACAAAGCTTCATGGTACCTTGTGCTGCAGCATCTTTCCCATGTCAATATGTCCTAACAGTATAAAATGAAGAATTTGATATGACCAATTTTAGGCAGCCAGTGGAAAGGCTTATCAGAAATTCTCTAATTATCTAGAAGCCTTGCAACTGCTTTCTGCCAGCATGTCCTCTCCTTGGTCCTCAGGACCACATATTTAAGTACAATGCTACTTCAAAGCCAAACTAGTCTGCCTCAATCTTTCATTCTCCCTCAACAAAGCCTCCTTCGTATTCCATTTCCAGGGACCATTAATTTCATATGAAAATCATAGCTGGCAGGACTAAAAATACATCTTCTAACTCAGAGCAATAGCTGACTGCTTTCAGGATCTCTGCAAATCTAGATAACATTCTCAGACAGAAAATCAAAGAAAAGAACAAGAATCCTTCAAAATGCTGCTTGACCACGAAGTCAATTCCTCTCTAGTGTAACTTTAGTTACTTAACTACTAATGACACAGCGACACTGGACAGCAATTTCAGCCCATTTGATATGTGTATATCAAAAGTCTTGCTCACATTTAAGAACTTAAAGGGAAAAGGACAAAAAGAGGAGGAATTACTTTTGGCTGCACCAGTTCTTCACAACAGCTTTAATATCAGTATTTAAGAATGTTGCATCACCACTCTTTAGATTTTGAATCAAAATCTGTGGAAGTTGATGGATATATCACTTAAAAATTATTATTGTCATGATTATTATTTACTGAAAGAAATGTCCTAGAAACTTAGTGAATATGTGTTTCTATCAATTACTGGGATCTCATCTATTTATGCTACTCTGTTCCCATACTCCATAAAGGTTTTCCTTTTTATTAGAAAATAAAAACCCTACATACATTTGAGTCTTCTCCTCATCTCACTTCCGCGTGTTACGAGTTCAGATTTTACTTCAACATTATGGTTTGGCAGTAAATATATATTACATAACACTGAACCCAGCCAGATACAAACGCAGCCCAAATTATTCCTAAAGTTAAAACCTCCTTCCCCCCTGAATATGGTAATATACATGGGTTACTTTATTACTAGCAGCTTTTTCAAGTCCACAAGCCTCTCTTTGGCAGTCTCTTTGAACGACTCAGGTCTTCAGACACTAAAAACTTAAAGCCCCCTTTAGTAGGACTTGGTAAAGCAAAACTGAGTTTGCCATGGGGAAACAAACTACTCCTCAAAGTAAGAGTTGGATCCAATTAAGACTGCAAATACTTTTAACTGGTAAGATGGTGCCCAACTGATTTTGTTTAACCAGAGTTCTAACTAGAGCATTTTAGCCCGGTCTGCACCAAGCACACAGGGACACACCTTCCTGGTACGGGCACTACAGTCTAAGCAGCCTGTGAAGATGCTGAGCACCAGCTGCACCAACAACAGCAGCCCCACGTACAGAGGAACCCTTCGGAAACCCCAAACCCTTTCTAGGCCACTTCCCACATATTTAGCTGACATTGTAGAGCATGATGTGAGTCTCACTGGCTCAAAACATGTTAGCATTGCAGCCCTCATGGCAACCACAGAGAATTTCTGAAACAAGTCAAAGGGTCACAGTACTGCCAAGCAATTAAAAAGATTGGATCTCATCACACAAGTGTAAGAACCCATTTTGTCCAATGCCATTTACTGATTGCTGTATTGTTTCCTGCCTGTACCTGAAGAGGCACAGAAATAGATTTCAACACAGTTGTTAAATGTTTAGGTTAAAAACACTGACCAGTCTGACCAGGAAAAAAGTTGAAAAGCCATAATTTAAGTAATTCTTAATTTTAGTAGCAAGTGAAAACTTTCATGAAGAAACCATATAATGCCTGGGACTGTAAAACACAACAGCCAGCAGAGAAAGATATACATCAAGGTGGATTTTGTGCTCACCTTTTTTTATTTTGGGCTGTCAATTCCTTGGGGTAAGTGACTGAAGAACCACAGGCCCTGCAAACCTACTCCAACTATCCAGCAGCAAAGCATTTCCCAGGGCTGCAGCAGCTCTATGCATGACATCATCTGCTTACAGAAGGCAAATACTTGCCAATTTTAAATAAAACAGGATTCAATCTGTTGAAAACAGACAGATGTCTACAAGAGCGGCTATTCCTGTGTCTCCACACTAATTCCTAGTGTTATATGAGCAGTGCAGCAGCTTCACATGGCTTGCAGGATCCCACTCAAAGCAGACAAAAATGAGAGTGCAGGATGTAATAACCTTGTTAGCTGCGACTGCTTCCTACAAGGGAAAGCTTCCAAGTGCAGCATGTTAAGAGTATGCTTTATTTCAAGTGATTTAACAGGAAATCTTATCGCTTCCAGTGCGGTTAAATACAAGCTCACCTATTGTGTCTACTTTCAAATTGGTTTGTGTGCAGGTTTTTCACCACTCTCATGTTTTGCCACGTCTGAGCAAGCGTTGACTCTGCTAGAAGAGCTGGAATAGCAATCACGTTCCCAGGACCTTCAAGAAAGCCCAGCAAGGAACTGGGCTGATACAGGAGAGTTTGGTGAATAGTTTCTAAAATGGTGAATACTTGCAAAAAACAAACAGCAACATTACTTTCTAACGAAGCTTATTAGCAAATTATTTTTATTTTGGAGTTACAAATCTAAGTGTCGTAAAGTCTGGTTTTCCCCAAAATAAACTGAAAAAGACTTAACACGCTGAGCCAGTATTTCTTCATCAAAAAACCATTAAAACCTTAAATACCAGACTATGAGCAAACAAACACTACCAGAATAAATACCTTTCTGTTAATTTTTATCATTCAGTGGAAAAATCACTTCCTGAGGGGCATAAATTGGAGAAAGTTACTTCCATGAAAATCTAATAAAGAAAAAACCCTACTGTTACATCCTCTGCTGTTACTCCGCCAGGACATGCATTATACAAATGCACAGTTTAAAAAAAAATAATGGAAAATACAAAACTAGTAAATACTTTCTGGATTTCAACCGATGGTGCTGCAAAATAAATGACCACTAAACACATCATTCATCCAGTTTTATTCTTGGCTTTGATTTCACATTAAGGACTGATAAATAACAATCCCTTTAAAGCTCTATGCTGGATAAACCCAGAAGCTGTAAGCTAAAAACAAACTGAGTAATATAACAGAGTTAAAATCAGATTCCCAACCGTGCAAGCTGATATAGAAAAGCTATGTGGTATCTCTGGAGCAGAGAGCAGCGTTAGCCAGGGAAGAGCTGATGAGGTTGTTTGCCCTTAGGGCTCAGAAAGAAGTAATTACCATCCAAGAAATGTTGAGGAATGACATGGACAGCAGGAAAATTGCAGCGTGCCATAAATATTTCAATTTGAAGATGGTTTGGGGTTTCCCCAATAGCTTCTGGGCATGCAAACTGTCCTTCAAGCCTTACATACACAGCAGCAATGACCAATCAAGGGGAGGAGCTCCATACACTAACGTGGCCCAACTCAGATGACAGCAATACAAGGGAAACAGGTACTTCTAAGTGGTGCAGACACTCACCAACAGATGCACTGTCAGAAGCAGTCAGTGACTTCAGAGCTTACCTGTTTCTGTGCTGATGCTCCCATGTGCACCTGGCAAAACTTGACTGCCTGTTCAAGTGCTGCTTCTTCATCCACCTGAACACAGAATCACAACTAATGAAGACGTAACTACTTAGCTCACCTGTAAACCTGATTAAATTGAGATGAAGTGGGGATGTAGAGCATGGAAGTAAGGGGGAGAAGCAACACTTCCATGGCAGAACACTGACCTTAAGTAATACATACTCAACTCTCTCAATTCAAACTAACATTCAGCAGGAACAACCGCCCCATAATTGGTATTACAGCTCTTAACTGGTTTCATAGTTCCAAAACATGGAGGGTTCTACTCCCCATCTCCATTAGTGGTCTTGTCAAGAGAATGATTATTTGGGAGATATTTATCTCCCCAGCTTTTGAAGAGGTGTAGGGCCAATTTCATACTGCTTGCTTTAGCAATTACTGTTATTCTGCAGTCATGTCTGAGGCCACATAGAGAAATTACCTGCTTAATCAGCATGTAGGTTTCAGACATGATCTTCTCAATTTTACCCAGGTCATAGGCCATAACCTTCTGCCCCTGCTGCCACACTCGGTAAGCATCGAGCAGCAGTGTTTTTCCAGACTCCACATCCTCAAGCAATTTCCTCTTCCTGCTTGATCTCTGGACAGGTTCTTCTGGAGGTACTGTTTGAACTAGTCCTTTAGCTGCCTGCTGCTGATGTTTGGAGCTGATACTCAGCTCTTCCAAGGAAAGTTCTGGCGTCCGGCTCTCCGGAGCTCTCTCCTTTGAGGTCCTGCCAGCCTGCACTCGGTCTGGCTCGCTGCGTTTACACGAAGAATCAATTTTTTCAGGGTCATTGGAATAGCCATCCAGATCCATAGGCTCAGCTGAACCAGGACCAGTGAGCTCCTTAATCTCCTTGTCACTCCTGTCCTCTTGCTCCAATATGTCCATAGCATTGGGAATCTGTCCCTGGGTCACTTCCTTTACTCCATTTTCAGTACTATGTACTACTCCGTCTGATAAAACTGGCTTTTTAGGAAGGACATCTTTCCCTTCTTCAGCACTAGTTTTATTCGAGACGTCTGTTGTCATCCTTCCTGAAGCAAGGTTAGAAGACTTGGAACCCTGATCTTCTGAAACCTTAATAAAAGAAGTCATTTTTTTCTGTTATTGAAATCAGACAGCATTTGAGCACAGCAATGACTACCATGAACACCGACAACAAGTACCTTTCATTACTGCCTCTGCTGAAGAAAATGCATTTACTCTCTCTTCATTCTTTTTTGTTCCTGAACACTAATTAATCCAAGCCACAAGTCTTAAAATTAAGGTATTTTAATCAGTAAAAACACCACAGATAAATCAACAGCGCAGGCTAAACCAAAGCCACAATGTTTTTTTCCCCCACTACTTCACTCCATGCTGTGGGCTCCAATTAAATGAAATCCAAGGTTTAACAGCACAATTTTTTCTTCTAATGTATTGAAATCAAAAGTCAACCTTTTTTTTTTTTGGCAGCTGCAGATCAATCTCAAATTTATGAATCTTCCCTTTGGCTGCTCTTACATAACTCTCTTGTTAATAGACCAAGAAGCAGGCAAACCCTGCTATAGTATTTTAGTTTTTGTACCTTTACTTGGGTGATGTTTCAAAGGTAAAAACCTCAGAACATCATATTTTCTTTCAAAAATTGCTAATGATACAATTCTCCCATCCAGATTTATGAACAAACTATTTCATACACAGAATTCCAGTGCTCTTAAGGATTTTTCATTTAACTTGTTAAACCTATAGTTTGTTAACTTGAAAAACCCTTAGGAACAAGTCCTTCCTTGAATGTGTTTACCAAATAAAGCTCTGATTTCCAGTTATTTTACACAGAAACGGATCAGTTTCCAGGTTGAATTTTAAAAATTAAATCTAGATTACAACTATATGTAATAATGAGTGTGGTGCTGTCAAGGACTAACAGAGTGGCCAGGCCTGTAACATCTAGTTGTCTGGCTTTGTTTTGCAAGAAGAATCTCAGTTCACTTTAAAAGGAAATTTCCAACAGACCCCACCTGAAAACGGGGCTTTCTTACACCCCACTTATCTGTCATTATTTGAAATTTAAGGGACAGTCAAACCAAACTTACTGCAACATTTTCAACAGCTCTATTTGTTACTGCATTTCAAAACCAAAAAACAATGCTGGAAGAAAATTTTCCGTATAGTGGCACATAAACAAGAGGTATCACAAGTAAGTGCTGATGACGGAGCCCTTCAGCCTCAGGAGATCTAAGGAATGGGTAAACTGAACCCAGAAAAACCTAATTCCTGAATTGCAGCCATTAAGTGCCTTACCTGGGTCAGGTCGTTGAGGGTGTCCTCCAGCACTTTCACTGTGAGCACAAAGGCTTGCTGGGCCAGAACCTGGCGATCTGCATCACGCAAGTACTTCCTGTGCCACGGGAGATAACAAACCAAGTTAACTGCCAAGGGCTTACAGGAATTGCAAAGCAAGAGCCAGGACATTGGGAAAAAACCCACAAAAGAAGCCAACACAATAACTTTAAAGCGAGAAGGAAGCAAGCAAAACATATACAGGTGCATACTGAACTATAACAAGGTTGAAATGTAACTCTTGAGCTGTTTCTCCCCACTTCTGCCCTCCCCACAACCAGCAAAGATGACATGCGTGAGGCAGAGGATAACACCATCTCCAAAGGGAGGGGGAGAACGATGAAAGAACAACTAAACCCAGAGCAAACCAGACAACCAGATCTACAGTTTTCCTGTATCAATCCTTCTGTGCCCCTCAAATAGCAGGTTTTATTCAAACCTTTTCCTGAAAAGGACTATGAGTTACACAAAGCTATGCTGAACTTCCAGGTGATTTTCATGTTCTGGATAAAGCATGCATGTGAGATTAAGGACACGAGCAAATCCTCTCTCGTTGGTCATATCAGTTACCCTGGAATCTAGGATTTTTTAGAGCTACAACGTTGGTGTGCTAATATCTTTTTTCCTATTTAGTATTACAAAAAAATAATACCATATGTATAATACACTTTACAGCTTAATTTCATTTACTAGAGCACTGCGATTTCAGTGTATTCTGACACAATGTTTTAGTCTGCTTTCAAGGACAACATTTTCAGCCATAAATCCCACCTAACAGAGTTTGATAGAAAACTGAATTTCTACTTCAGAATTGCCTGGTTTTAATAAGAGGGCTAAAAGTCCAGTAAATAACTTTCAAAGGTACTATTTCAGTCAAAAGGACAACATTTTTAAACACGTATTTTCCCTCTCCAGTGTAATTTTATGGTTTGCTTTTCAGACATAAGATAAAAACACCTGAGTCCTCACTAGTTCAGTAATAACAAAAACCTCCCTGTTTTTAAAACTAGGGTTGTTCCAGGCATGTACCAGACACACCCAGAATATCTGCATTTCTGAGTTCCTGTAACCATTGAGCTCACCATGGCTGACACTGGCTGATCCAACATGTCAAATTACTTGTTTTTTAAATCAGTCTAGACTTATAAATAACATAATATTTTTAGTACAACTGTGGGCTTGCTTAGGACAGAATTTAAACCTTCTATGGTCCAGTTCCTCAGATACGCTAAAAGTCAAAGTATTTTTGGCTTCAAGTTTGCTAAACAAGTGGCGACATATTCCCAGAAACACTGCAATCCATGCAAATTTACATACACGCACACTGGAAAACACATGAAGAGACCTTCAATGCCTCCAACTTTTTACCATCAATCACTCAAGTTCAATTTCTTAGGCATTTGCCAGAGACCAGTCTCAACATTTCCCACATGGCAAGCTACTAGAATTTTACCTCAGTTGCTTCAATGTTTTCCTCAGATGTTTATTTTGGTCTTCCCATTGATACGAATCCGTATATAGCTCACATTAATAGCTTCTTTTTTCTTAAATAAGGTTAATGCAATTAAAATTAGATCACCCCTGAACAGGATAAGCTTTTTAAATAGCATCAGCTGCCAAGAGGCACATAACCATTGTTCAGTCCACCAAGGATTACAGGAAGGCAGGATGCTGGGTCGTGACCTCCTGGGCTGGACACAGCTCTTATGCAACAGCGAGCAGAGGGGTAATGATGCTCTGCTCCAGCAGTGAATCCCCCCACGTGACAGAACACCTCTGTAAGCCTGCTAAGGCACTGTATGGCTGCTCTGAGTTCCAAGAGAAGCACAGAGAAATTCTAGACTCTACTACAGAATTGTAATCCTGAGAAAAATTAGCCATCATTCCACTATATTCCCAAAGGAATCTCTCTAAAGGCTTCTTTCCCCCAAAGAACGCCCTTAAATAAAACAGTTACACAGCGAACAAAACACATTCAAAGCTTTACAAAGTAATGGATTGAAATAAATCTATCATACTTTCCCTGATCAGGGGTCCTCTGCAGCATAGAGGAGACCTTCAGCAAGGTGTTGTAATCCTTCAGCTGTGACAGCACATTGAGCAGCAGGACAATAGAGCGGTTCATATGAGACGCGAAACTGCCCGGGCGGTCGATCTCATCCACGGGGATGCGCCAGATTCCCTGCAGAGGAAGGAAAAGAGGAAACCTCTAAAGAGGGACCCAAGTGAAAAGGACAGAAACGTGACAATACGGGTCAGATAATGAAGCACTCTGACTTTCATTGAGGGCCAGGGGAGTAACGGACAGACAACTGCTGCGGTCTCACAGACAGGGAGATCTCGATTTAGATTCGGAAGCCAACTGATTTCTGCCAACAGCAAAAGGAGGTGGCTTGCAGAAGCCACAGCATACCTCCTAAACGTGCTTCTGAACTATTCCCAGAGAAAGCAAGCAAAGCCCAAATTATACTGTGCATTTTTCTTAAATGTCTGCGAATATGCCTTCCTCAGCCAAAGCTCAACTACCATAAAACACAAGGAATAACTTAAACTAAGTTTTCCTGGCCTCAAAGCTGTGACTTGTATGCAATCACAGCAAGTTTCTAGCTTCAAATAATCTGCTACTAGACGTCTTAGGAACTTGGTTGCTGCCTTGACACCATCACTGTTCACCACGGCGCCAACCAGTCTCACAGGAAGACTCACACTCAGCACGATCCACTTTTCAGTGGCAGATTCAAACACTTGTACATACATCCTGAACCTTCTAATTAAATTCTGGGGACAAGGGAATCTTTGGGGAGCAAGGCTGGAGACTGACAGGAAATATAATTTAATTAGGGTTAGTCAGTTCAGATTTTGCAATTCCCAATCAGTCTAAGGAGACTTTTTACAGGACTTTTTATCATGGATGCTGTCAACCATACCTGAAAGGACGCACTGCACATACTACTATGCTTCCATGTTAGGATGGGACTTACATTATGACCATTCACAAAACCTGCTGCTGCATCAGTACAAACCCTTCCCTCATGCTTAATTCAGTTCTGAAGCTTTCTAAGATGAAAATCCTCCGGTCATGTAAACCATTTTGTGACAATGCAGGAAAGAACAGTCTCATTGATAGGAGTACCTGACTGAGACTGAGTTTCGCTTTCCAAACCTGTTCAGGGAGCAGAATATACAAATATTGACTCTTTGTCCTTGTTTAAAGGTCTTGCTTCAATTTGTTTAGCTTTGCTTTCAATGTGAGCAAAACCCTTCAAAGTTAATACAAAGTGGAAGCAAAGAAAATGATTACTGTAATCGTAAATGACATTTGACCACAAAAGCAGATCCATAAACCCCTGTCTACAACAGACCCTCGCCCTGCATGTCTGCAGAGAATCTGCAGTTCTACTCCCTAAGATTTACAGGAATTTAAGAAAAAACAACATACAAATATCAGTGTTTTAATATCAGTGTTTTCACATGGAAAACAATGACTTCAATGAGATATAACGCACAGACTAATCTGCCAAATTTTCTTGCTCCTGCTTTTCCTCGTGCTCTCTGCTCTCGCTCCCTAGTGATCACAGAAAGGTCATTCTTCCTCTTTGTTCCCTGAAGCTTTCTTTCAAACCTTTCTCACAGTGTCCCTTTTCCAGACAGCACCTAACACTGTACCCTGACCAACCCCCAAGGCACAACTGTCGCTTCCTCCTCTTCCCAACAACCAACATCCGCAAACACCTTCCGGGGCTCAGTGGCCAAAAGCTCATCTGCTCACAGGCACCTACAGATCATGGAGGTAACAGTTCTGTAAAACAGCACATTCTTGATTTAAACAGAGATGCCTTTTCTTCCCCCAAACCATACAATGGCTTTCCTTTCAGGCTACAGATGAAACACACATTCTGGAGCTGCTATTTTTTGCTTCTCTGCACGTATGTAAACTGGGTTTCTGCCAAATCCTAAAACAAGTGAATGCCTCATAATGGCACCACATTGCAACAACCTACTTAGCCAATTTAACTACACAAAACAATTTATGGTCAACGACAGCACACTGTACGAGTGGAACACAGCCAACGTGTAGGTAGGTTCCTGGTCTTTTTCAGCATTATCTCATCCTTCATTTGAGTCAGGAGGATCACTTGGATCAGATACTGTATCTGGAGTCAGTTGGAAATAATTCTGCAGCTCCTTCTCACATGCCCCGTGTATACATTTGAATGCTACCCTGGAAGTTACAACAATGCAGTAGAACCACTTGCCATCACAGAATATACAAACTGCAGCCAGAAAGCCAAGAAAAAGTCCCCTTGGTAGACACAAAGTTGCATATTTTGGAGAATGCTGCTGTCTTTCTACAACAGGCTACACTAGAAGAGCTTAAATTAACACTCCCATGAGGAGTGTTTAAGGTTACTTTATTGTTACAAAAGATGGATTTAAAAAGGAAAGTCACTAACTTTTCCTGTGCTGACTTGCAGCTTTATAAATGCAAAACAGCAACAGGTAAGATTAGTGTCCCGTGTTACACACCTGCCTGTTTCACCGGCAGCCTCGAGCCAAGAGCAGAAACAAACCTGCCATCAGGAGTCAGAACAATCTTCATTCCACCCACTCTGATTTTATGAAGCAATATGCAAAACACTGATGTTAAAGTGAGTTTATCAAAATTGATTTCATGAGTGACATGGAATTTTTAAGACTGCAATTTCAGTCAGAAACTAAAGAATGTCTTATTTAAACCTCTCTCAAAGAGAACCTTAACAAAGCCCGTCAGGCATCAACTTTTCCTTCTTAAATATCAATAACCTTCCCAAAATATCAATAAACTAAGTATCAATAAACTCCAGGAAGAGTATTTCTGAGTTCGGATCATATATTCCAACTTTTTAAAAGAAGCTGCATGTTAGGCTCTATTTTTTTTAGCAAAAGAAATACCCAAATGCAAAGCTTGTAAAGATTTGCAGTAATTGAGGAGAAGGCTGGAAAACATTATTCAGTTCGACTAAAAGTTTTTATATTGTCACTTGAAAATTCAGATTTGTTAGCAAAGTAGCTCTCTTGAAAGTACACCCACAGAGGAGTGCAGATCCTTGTGACAAAAATGTCCAGTTCTTTGGAAGGTTTTGTTACTGATTATCACCACTGAGGCCACCTGACACAATGTCTTCGCTCTGGCCACCCAAAGGGTCTTAGATCCTCTTTGCTGAAGGGTCTCCTCCCTGCTGCCACAGCCAGCAAAGCTGTTTACACGAAACCAGAGGAAGGAGCGAGAGCTTCCAGCGACTCCAAAATGCCTCTCCAGCTCCAAAACATCAGGCTGTTCTCCATGCCTTCCTGGCAAAACAAACACTCTGCAAGAGGCGGGGTGGGGAAGGGAGCCTGAGACACACTGGGAGGGAAAAATAAATCGGGGAGGATGTGAAAATCCTGCAGAGAACTTCATGCTGAATTTTACATTAGAACTGGAAAGTCAGTCTACCAGAGTCCTGGGGACACTTTCCTGACCCTTCTGCAGGTTGGAGTGGCTGGCCAGCCTGCCCCTGCAGGGCTGCAGACTCGGGGAGGAGGGGGAGCAGGGCGTGCGAGCGGAGCTGCTGCACTGGTGGTACTTTCTAGTTCAGTCACTGAAAATAGAAAGGAAGGAAGTGCTTATTATTCCTCCACGCTGCTTACTCCAGAACTTTAGGGGAGGGGATTCCCTGGGGTTTAGGAATTCCTCTCTGAGGAGAGGCTGACGGTTCCCAACAAATCCCAAGCTTCCCTGGGGATGGCTGCCGCTGGCACGGCACAGCTCCAGGGTGAGCCATTTTCTGAGCAGAGATCAAACTTTACTCTCTCAGTGCTCCCTGGTTCTGCTTCTGAACGAAATGGAGAAATGCAAGTCATGCTTCAGATGATCCAATTCACATATAACAAGCAAACACATAAAAACCACACTGCAAATAAAGACTTCCAATTACTCAATTCCTTCTTTTTTTTCTTTTTTCTTTTTTTCTTAAAGGACTCCTGGAAGTACAAGTTGCAACACATACAACAAACTTGATTCCAAGGGACCAAAGCGAAACCAAACATTTCTTCATTTGTCAGTCTCAGTAATACCCTGCTAGAAGAGCCTTTAGTAAAACCAAATATAATTTAAATACTATTTTAAGATTGTTAGAAAGTACAAAACTAACAAACCAACTAATTGGGGCAGGGAAGGCACCGATTAATAATGCAACAACCTACACAGCATTTTAAAATCCTTAAATTAAACTAAGCACAACAGCATAATCCCTGGAAAGCTCCCACTTTGCTAAACTTTGAAAAGCCTTTGCTTTAATGCAGGGTTAAGCACAGCACACTGAAGTACTACTTGGTTTACTCATGGCCTGTCTTCTCAGTTTCTTAAACCATCACAACACCTTGCTCTGGGCGACTGCAAAGTGAAGGAACATGGCTCAGGCTGAACAGTTTCAACACCCAGGATTTGAGACCTCGTTCTTTTCAGCTCTTTAGTGCTCAAGTCGTGAGCAAGTCCGCCTGACTCACGACTTCCTGCTAGTTCTGAGTGTAACCACTGAAACCACTGCCCCCTCCCCCATTTAGCAAATTACTAACCCACCTTTTCTCATCCAATCTCAACGAGCTCCCGTACCTCTTGTTATTTCACTCTGTCACCTGATTTTGACTTTTCTTCTTTTCTAGAAATCTGTTCTTTCTCTGCCTCAATTTCTCATTTCATCGACACCGCTATTCAGTATGTAATGGAACAATTCCACCTCTGTGAACAGGAATGCAAGTGGGTACAAAAGTATTAGGAAAGGAAAGCAGCTATATTCAGAATTTTAAAAACATTATCTGCAGGGACCTGTGTCATCAAGGTTAAAAAAAAGTAGCCCCTGCTTACTGTGAGTAACTTGGCCAATTTCAGGAACATCTTACAAACTTTTTCAGAATCTAGTTACTACGTAGTACAGTAACAGAATAGAAAAAAGGATGGTAATAAATAAATGACATTTTATCATCCTGGAAAAGGAAACAGAAATAAAGGCAAAACAGCTGCAACTTCCTTTCAAAAAGTCAGGACGGAGCAGGATTACAGTTCCTGGTCTGTAAGGTAAATATTGTCTATTTCTCTTCTCTTTTAAATACACACACCCACTTGGAAACCAATAAACAGCATGCATGCTTTTTGGAAAAACTGTGGAATTTTGAAACATTATTTTAGCAAGAGAGCAGAACACAAAAATTTGACAAATAGAAATGCTTCACATGCTCCAATCATCATCATATGCTGATAAAGAAACATAATGGACAATTTTCACCCCCTATTTCTCATTCAAAATACAATGTATATTCAGAGCCTTAAATTTCAGACTTTTCAATTTTCAGAACAATCATTTTACAGCTGACTTGCCATTTAATTGGTTTTAACCCTATGAAAAGAACACTTGGGAGACTGTGAGCGTGAGTCAGGGACACACACACGAGGCAGGGAAAGGGAATCATTTCCTTGCTGCATAAGCAATTACATAAAAGCAGAAATGCCTTGTTAAGATGATGAGTTGTAAGTACAGGTGGAATTAACGAAACAGAAACTGAGGCCTCCAGATGGCCTCTGCAGAGCCCTGGGTCTGGCCATTTGCCAGGCAGAATCTAGAGGTTTCTGTTCACTGGGTCAGGAGCCTTGAGGAGCTTTTACTCCGATGGTTCCCATGTACCATGTGATTTCACAGCCATGTCAACAGAAAGTCACATCATTTCTTTTTAAAGGGAAACCGCTATGTAGACTATAAGGAAAGGAAATACAAAAATCCATTCTACTCTGTGGTTACGATGGAAAGAAAGACGGAGAAGAAAGTCAGGAGGAGTGACAGACCAGGCTCTTAAAACCCGTTTTAAAGGTGCAGTCCTGCTCAAACCCCGGCAGAGCTGCACTCCCTGCAGAGCCGTGCCACGGCGTGCCTCGGGCAGGGAGCACAGGAGTGTGCACGGAACACATCACGCTCTGTGTGACCATGGCTGCTCCCTCACTGCTTCTCACGGCTCACGCCAACGGTGCCCGTGCAGAGTCCTGCTCCAAGGTACTCCAAAAAACAACCCTCGCATTCCCTCCCGTGCAGTCCCTCATTTCTCTAACCTGCAAATCTGGGGGGCTAAAGCAAAGGTGGATTTCAACATAACGCTGTGGAACACTGATTCCCCCCCCCCCCCCCTTTTTAGTGTTGCCAACATTAACAAAGGTTCCACTTCAGACAGCTGGAGAGCTTCTCAAGCTGGAAGGTCAGCTACTGATAAAAAAACTTCGGAACAAATTACTTAAGTGCATTTATCGTCTTTCCTGCAGAAGTTGCTCCCTTTTACCAACTGTATTTTAGTAAAGAGAGAAAAAAGGATTGATTAGGAGAGGAATTAAATCAGCACTTAAGTTGGATTCACTGTGTCTTGCAGCCAATTCAGGGTTTTAAAAGGAGAGCAAGAAGCTTGCCAAAGGGATGCAGAAGAGCAGAAAGCATCCAGAGACTTAGTCAGGCTTTTCCATCTACTCAACAGAAAACACTGAGGGGTGTCTGCTCACCCAAGCTGGAATTTCTGATTCTGCCTTTGTAACTTCAGTATCCTTTTTTGGGGTACACTTTGGTTTTCTGTCAGGTCTGTCTGAAAAAGTTTGGAATTCCTTCTTTGGGAGGATATAAAGCACAGAAATCCAAAAAACACAGACTGCTTCCAGATCTTCTAATGGGCAAATAACTTAGCAGGGTACATCTAGAGAGTGACAGGGCTTCTGGTTTTGCCTAACAGACAGCCTTTCATTGTTTTAAGAGAAGTCTCCTGCTAAGAACTTTTCTGTGTATCTGCTACAACCAGACTGCCTGCCACCAGATGCAAATGGTACTCAAAGCTAATAAAACAAGCTTGGTACAGTCCATCCCTCAGCCTGGAAGTGGGCAGGTTCCTGCATTAATCCCCTGAAGACATAAACAAACTCTCAGTTTTTGATAACATGTGGAATTCGTTTAATCTAATTCCACCCATCTATGATACAGACACACACATTTAATGGTAACACCCAAAAACCTTCCACAGAGAGAAAAAGCCATTTAGGGGATGTGGCTCACCTGAGCTTTTATGGGCTCCACTTCAGGATGAGATGAGCTATAAACTAGGAACGACTACCTTCTTTCAACACAAAGGATGATGACTAAGTCATAAAAGATGAAGAACATTAGGGCACATAAATGACAACTAGAGAGTCTGCAAGGTGGTTCTGGTATCTATCAGTGGTATGCCAAGGCCTAGCCCCAAGACTCAGTTTTATCCCTAAAAGAGGTGCTGCAGAACCAGGGAATCAGGGCTAACACAGAGTTGGGAGAAGTTGTTTGTTCCCAGAGAAGGGCAAGTTTAAGGATCTGGGAGATGTTTTTTATGTAGACTCCTACACTTGTGCCACTAGAGCATCTGTCCCCATCTCCCCAGGGGTTACAAAGTAAACAGGCAGTAGTGCACATGCACTGTAACTGGTATTAGAATATGTTCGGTGGAGGGAGGATTGCCAGGGCAGCCCATCTGGAGCACTGGATCCAGCTCAGGGGTCATCAGCACTGGAAAGACATGGACCCACAAAGATGCTCAGGGCTGGAGCACCTCTGCTGTGAGGACAGGCTGAGAGAGCTGGGGCTGTTCAGCCTGGAGAGGAGAAGGCTCCAGGAAGACCTCACAGCAGCCTTTCAGTACTTTTCAGCAGGGCCTGTCACGACAGGACAAGGGGCAATGGTCTTAAATCAAAGAAGGGCTGAATTAGACTAGATGTAAGGAAAAATTATTATACAATGAGGGTGCCAAAATACTGGCACAGCCTGCCCAGAGCAGTGGTGGCTGCCCCATCCCTCGAAACGGTCATGGTCAGATTGGATGGGGCTCACAGCAACCTAATCTGGTTGAAGATTGTTCATTGCACGGGGGTTGGACGGGATGACCTTTAAAGGTCTCTTACAACCCAAAGGATTCTATGATTCTATCTCAGCCTAATTTTAAGAAAATTGAAAATTGCTTCAGAACACAGAATTACCAGCTATCATTTCTGACTACATCCTGTAACACCCAAAAATAGTGATCCTGGCACAGTGTATTACTAATGTTATTCTGACAAAACTCCTGCCTCAGAAGACTACAAGGGCAGTACATACCCATAACAAAGCCCAGGTATGAAGAGAGACTGGAAATAACTTGCAATCTAATGCAGGGACAGAAGTGTAAAAGTCTGGAGATAAGTCTCAAATGTCTCACTCTCCTAAAGGTAGCCTTTCCACTACTCTGGGAATAACAGAACAACGCTTACATGGAGAAGTTAAACATAAGCCAGATATTCAAAATGATGTGGAGAATGATACAAACTGTAGAATGTCCAAGAGGGACAAAGGCAAGGCAGCTGCTACAAGAAAAGATGACAGATTTTCCACAAGCACATCAGCTATTGTTCAGGTTGGGTGAATGAGTGCAGTAAAGGAAAAATGCTTAATCTTACCCACCTGCCTTAGAGGCACCTGAAATTTTCCATCTCCAAGCAGCTGACACTGATTCACCTCCATCATCTAGTGCAGTGTATACAACATTAAAAAGCAAAGGAGGACAAACTTCATACCACGAAGAGCTAATTGTTGAGATTCAGCACACTGTTCATGTAGAATTTTGGGTCATTCAGAGGTTCTTCATCCTGAAACATTGCAATAAGGGTCTCCCTGTACCTTGTCTCCTTCTACTATTTCAGTAGGCTTAAGGATTTGAAGGAACACATTTTCACCTACTTAACTACCCAAGTTTTCGACATAAATTACTGATTGTCAACACAAAGACTCATTGATTTTGAATATTTTAAATTAGGCTGTCAGAATGCAAAGAAGTTCTTTTACCAACATACTCAAATTTTTATGTCAACACAAACTGCTCTTCAATCCTACATCCCTTTTCAGCAAACAAAATGCTTAACTGCCCACTCCCACCTGACAGCTGACATCCAGCACCCCTGCACTGACAGCACACAGTGTCTTTCAGCTTTTATATTCTCTTCTATAATCACACACACACACAAATAGCAGGATGAGAAGCTATAAAATTCCAGTGTTTGCAAAATATTTCAGCATGTTCATACAATGCTTAGGAAAAGGAATATCCACCTGTATTTTTTAAATCTATAATCACCAAATTAGACTCAAAGTCTCAGAAAATACCAAAAGCTGGAGCGTTCAATCAGTAGCATGGAGGAAAATGCTATCATTTCAGAAAACACCCAACAAGCACTCAGTGTTCTTTCTTGTCAGTAGCAAATCACTAGAATACGTGGCATTAAGAGATCCTGAGGAAAGAGATCTTGGAGTCTGAAGGAGCATAAATCAAAAGGTCCACAGAACTACTGCTACTAAATCTGCAGCATCACACTGCAGCTCATAAAATATAATCAAGTGATAATCTTTAAAACTACTAGAGAAGAGCCTTCAGTGTAATCTTACCTTGACATAAAACTGCATCTTCCTAAAAAATCCCTAGAAACATTCTTCTTAAAATACCTCCTGTCTAAGATGCATCTTTCAGACACTGGCCTTTCTCTTAGAGTACTGTGAGTGATCATGCAGGCACAGCAACTGACTTTGGGGGCTACTTAAGGACTTCTCAAAAGAGCACATTTTTCCCCAGTGACCTGCTGGGTGGCTTCTCTCAACTGACCCTGGTACAAACGGAAAAGGAAGTAAGTTCGAGGTAATGCACCACAAAATCATATTTGTCTACTCTACATACTAAAACTTGATCAGAAAAGAGCCATGCTGTTATTTAGGAGGTGACAGATCAATATGCAATCGTAACAACCAGCTCTGGCTGGCTACTGGCAATAACCAACAGCTTTAGATGTCATCTCAGACTCAAGTTCAGTGCCTTAGAAGCCACAGGCTTCAAAATATACACAGGTAGGGGGTTTTGTAGCTTATTTAGGAACAAATCAAGATTATGAAAAAAGCTAATAAATTTCACTGAATAGACTGTACAGTTATTTACAAAAACTAACAAAGCTGCATATTGGACTGTAATGAAGAACTGTCAATATTTTTAACTGCATCAATATAAACAAGCACTACCAAACAGTAGCAAATATAAAATGCAATACATACCAGGAATGGTACTAAAAAAATTAGACTCAGCTGTTCACTATTGGAAAACACTTTTGGAAAGCAACAAGAATGGCATGTTCCATGACAAGCTGGTATTTTGGTATGTGCACACAATCTGGAAGCACAGAGAAATACCTGCATCTTTTGTCAGTGCTGAGAAGAACAAAAGCAATGGAGAGGTGAAGGGAACAAAAATTTAAACTCCTCTAGTGTTCTGGCAGAGGTAAAGTGACAGCAGGAGCTACGAGAAAAGCCTTTCAAATCAGAACACTGTAAGATCTGACTAGGATTTCCTACTCCTTTTTCTAATGCCAGTTTCATAAAGATATGTGTTTGTAAATACATGACTTAATTCACATTTGAAGGTCACAGCTCTGTCTGAGGTTTCACATTGGCTTAGGAATGACAGAAGTACACATCCTGGATTTCAAACTGTTTGTCAGCTGAAGTTGAGGGCAGGAAGCAGCTTATTTAAAATAGGTGGGAAGAAGCAAATATCCCATAATAGCAGTTATGAACCAGAAAAAGACATATGCAGAGGTAAAGCCTTGAAGGAGACACATTCCTCTCAAACAACTGAAGCCCTACATGAGTCTGCACATTTCACCCTCACCAATTAAGAGCCTCAAATTAAGTTATTAGGAGCTGACAGGTAATTCATTTGATTATCTCTTCTCCCCTCCCTACAGCAGGATCCACAGAACACCTCCCTTCTCTGTCCAGCAAGTGGAGGCCCCGAAGGAGTCCTGACGGCTATAAAAGGCAAAAAAATCTTTCTGTTATGCACCCAACAGCTAATCTTGAGTATCTTTTCTCCTCTGATACACAAATTCGTGCAACCAAAAAGAGTTTCATTAATTCTATTACTCAAGTATTTTATCTTTTTTGTCTGTGTGTATGTTAACACCTAATGCTGTCTTGCTTTCAGAGACTCACAGGGCTTCCTCAGAAAAACCAAAACAGTTCTTTAGCCAATTGTAAGAGTTAGTGGAAATGCCTAATTCAAGTACATTTAGGCAGCAGCCTGCCCAGCACCCCAACTCAAGTTCACTGATCTTTGATAACATCAGAGAAACAAGACATTGCAGGGAAGGGATAATTCAATTTCCCTGTTTACAGTAACATAAATCACAGTACACACAGGGGAGCTTCAACGTTCAACCAGCAGCAATACTACAACAGCTTAATCTAGCACAAGGCACAGCAGTGACTCAGTGAGCTCGGCAGAAGACAGGGTACAGTCTGCTGGTGTTTGATTTCTGGGATACCGTGAGAAATTATTTGAGAACAACCAGAGTAATTACTGAGGGGGAGGAGGAGCAAGGAAGGCCTCAACATTTTGAGTATTTCAGACTCCGATAAAGATGCTAAAAACACACAACAGTCCTACTACTGAAAACAATATCTGGGTATTCAAGATGTCAACCTGAACATGCTCCAATAAAAAAAAAGACGCAACTTGCAGCTCCTTGGGTAATAAAAACCTCTACAGCATATGCTTTAAGTCCTAGATCTGCTTCATGCAAAATGCCCACAGCACACTCAAAAATCTGCCGTTGCACAAATAAACACAGGCTGCAGTGAATTAAAAAAAAATAGAAACATGGAGCTGCCACAGGCAGTGCCACAAACAGCATGTGGTACGTGCTTTATGCACAACACCAGAATTTACTGCAATTAAGACATACGTTCTAAAATTATAAACATGTGACCAGACAAAGCTGACTGGTTTTAACAAACTGCTAATTAAATTGGAATCCTCTTATCCTCTCTCTCTTTAGCTGAATGAAGCAGCAACTGTTACAGCATAGTAGCTCATGCAAAGTAGACACCGAACAAGAGGCTTTCCTGTTAGGTCACCCTTAAGCAGGGGAATCTCCCGTGTGCGCCCGGCTGTCGTAGGCAGAGCAGGGAGCGCACACGAGGGAGCACAGCTGGGCTGACAGTGCCACTCACGGCTCCGGCAGACCCGCTGGCTCTCTGCTCTCCGAGGCACGAAAGCCGCCCCTCGCAGAGCTCCAGGGCTGGATTGTGAGCCAGGGTGCTGAGCAATTCATCCCACAAAGGGGGTGGAGGAAGGAGATGGAGAAATCCCAAATAATACAGACCACAGAAAACAAAAATCCCTCACCCCTTCGTCCCCCCTTCCAAACTTCTCTCGACTGCTCCGTTTCCCATGGCCCCCAGGGTTTTCCTCTGCGCAGCAGGGCGGCTCTGTCCAGCCTCTAACCGCAGGCGAACCGAACTAATGAAACAAGTATTTCCCAACCGCGGCGGCAGCAAATGTCACCAGACCCCATGTCCGCGCCTCCGCCCGGGCCGGGCTGCGCGGGGATTGCCGCGGCAGCTGCCGGGCAGGGGCAGGGGGGAGGCAGGGGGGAGGCAGGGGAGGAGGCA
>VWZF01003192.1:243067-306628 GCA_013396755.1 Sclerurus mexicanus
AGCGGCATCCCCGCACCGCACAGCGGCATCCCCGCACCGCACAGCGGCATCCCCGCACCGCTCCACACCATCCCCGCACAGCAGCATCCCCGCACCGCTCCGCACCATCCCCGCTCCGCACCATCCCCGCACCGCTCCGCACCATCCCCGCACAGCACCGCGGCACGCCGGCCTCGGACACCCTGCCCGTGTGTTTGCGCTGTCACATCGTGGTGTCCCCCAGCCCGTGCTCTGCGGTACCAGGGGTGCTGCTGGCACAGTGTTTCACCAGTCCTTTGCCACCTCTTCCATTACCGTAACGTATGTCACCAGTCCTTCTGTCTTTCTCGAACTACACGCAAGGGAAAAGCAAAGGTCTCCCCCTTGTCCTTTCCCCCATACTTCCCTCTGCCTAGTTTCAACGATTTCTGTCAATCCCACATTAAGAGACCCAAAACGTGTGCCAGTCCCACTGCCAACCTCAGGCCATCTAATCCTGCCTCACGAGCTCACCAATACATCCTTCTCAATCTCAGTTCAGCATAGCTAAACTCATCTTCTTTTCCCAGCCATTCACCCAGGCTGTGCTCCAGATTACCTTCATCACAAATTTAAACATTTTATCTCTATTTGTTCCTCTCTCTCACTTTCCAATTGCAAGCTGGGTAATTGCTTTGACCTCTTCTTTACCTTTCTGAGCATTGCAGGGACTTGTTTTGTTTTTGAGTTTCCCCCCCTCCTCTCCTGATAACTAGGATTATCCTGAAGTGCTCAAAATCCATCCTGTTTACTAACACCTCAGGTTTAATACCCTGCTTCGCTACTGCACGTCCCCCACATGCCAGGCAGAAGTCAGTTGCTAAGGTTATCTTCCCTTCCCATCATTTTAGCCACTTTTTACCCATCTTTACATTTCTTCATGTTCCTATTTTCTTAGCACAGCAATGCAAGGGCTCTCACACTGAAAGCCCTGTACACCATGCCACTTCCTACTTATTTGCATACTTCCTATATATACACACACATACTTTTATGCTTAACAGCATCTTGGAAAAATAGATAAAGAATATTTTAGCTATCTTATTTATCTTTCATACAATTATATTAGTCAACAATACCCTGTGTGTATGTCTCCACTTACACTGTAAAAGACAGGGTTTTTTTGTTTTAAAGCTAAGACTTCGCTATGGGTGTTAGACTCACTAAGACAACCCATGTCTTCATTGCCTCTCACATCTTTCCACCAAAGGCAATAACAAATTCTATATTGATTAATAATGCAGCTTTGGCCCTACCTCTTAAAAAATCCATTAACCTTTACTCTTTTGACTGCATAACACGGATTCACGTTTTAAATACAGAACTGAAATGAATACTTACTTTCTATGTATTTATGCAAATAGGCTTCTTTCTGACCTGCCCTGTTTCATGTGCTCCTTTAGTCACCATTAACAGCAGAGCTCCTATCTCCTCCACTGCACTAGGGATTTTTCCTCTGTATTGTCATTTTTATGCAAATTAAGTAGTTGTTGCACCTGGAATTAAATACATCGTCAGTGTTCACTAGATTGGAAATTATGTTATATAAAAGTTCTGCACAATTTAACACCTTTAAGCCATAAGCATGGCCATGTAAGGATTTTGTTTTATAATTAATACCTCTTAGGTGATACAGTGAACAGTTATGGTATCACAAAAAGGAGCAAGAACACAGACATCTTCAAATGATAATAAAAGGTAAACAAGAATTATAGTAATAGTTACTAGATTCCAAACTGCTTTACAAACAAGCAAATTTTTAAAATATCAGTAATTGGAATATTTACTATATGCCTGATTCATTATTGCTTTTGTATAGTAATATTGTTTTGCAAAGGTCCATTATGAACTTAAGTAAACAAATCTGTCTGTTTTATCTTTCATTCTGTCCAATTCTAAAGGTTTCTTATCAATTTTTGTCTCTCTGATCAGCATTTTCCTTAACCACCATGAAATTTCCCATGCTTGCATTGCAGACTCCTACAGCACACATCATTCCATTGTCTGAACCACCACAAGCAGAAGGAATTCTGCAGTATTTTCACATACTGGTGTATATAACTTATGGTGCTACTGAGCAAAAGAATTCCAAATTAGTTACCCAAGTTAAAAGTACAGCTGCTTGGTGAAGTGGCATCCCTCGTACCTGTAGGAACCGACAACACGACACAGACTTCCACCTTCTGGACACAGACCATCTCTGTAAGCCAAGTCCTAAATTCAGCAGGGTTGTGAAAAAAGGTGCAGAAAACCATTTACCAGGCATTTACAAAAAGGGACTAAACATCTGGTGCTGATGTCAGAAATGTCTGAGTTATTCACAGGCACCCATACACCCCTCTAAGCTGCACCCCAGGTTTAGGCAGTCCAATTCCCACTGCTGCCTGCTCCAGCCTCACTGGCGAGGTGGCTGCTGCAGAAGAGGGCTGGCACCATCCTGCTGGCATTCCTGGTCCAGACTTAACACTATGTAATATCAGAGGCCTTTTCATTCATTATTTTTATACAGAGCAGTATTTGGGACACTGTTTAAGTGTTCTGGCTCATTAAAAGATGATACAGTATTTTCTTGTTTTATTAGATGGAGACACTGTGCAAATGAGTGCTGTACAAAGAGCTAACAACCAACCACTCTTTTTAACCTTTATATAGGTGATATAGGGACAAAACACTGTGGCTTTATGCATTTTGGCAAGGAAAGATGGACAGGAAAAAGATGACAGAGCAATTACAGGGAATTCGAAACACGCCCAGAGTGCAACTGGTAATTCTGAAAGGCCATGTCCTATACTCGTCTTTCAGTTAAGGGAAAGGAGGAGTGCAAAGCAGCATTCCAGACATTAAAAAGTGTCAGGTTTGTATTTCACTCCATGTTTCCTTCTTTGAGTCTCATTCAAATTTTTTTGTTTTAAAAGTCTTCAGATCTTCAAATCAATAACAACTGGCCAAAGCCCGAGGAGCATCTCAGCCAGAATCACCTCTGGGATGTGAGCTCTGGCATGTGCTCTCCAGTGCCACAGTACTAGAAGCCAGATGGAACTGATTTTACACTTCTGCACACTGGGATTTCTCCATGAAACGTTCTGGCGTGAATAATGAATGTTCAGAAAGATTCCAGACCTCTCTGCACTGTCGAGATAAGGGTGCCAGCTTTCCTTGCAAACGCAGCATATGAGTTTGTTAAGGTCAATACATTTGAAATTCTGTTCCACTTGCAAATGGTTTCCTTCAATTTAGAGGATATGCACTGTAAATCCTACCAGGAGCTCTATTTCCAGTTAGCTGGAATAGATTTCATCTCTTGTTTTTAAGGAAGTAGGACATTGTTTTCACTTATAGGTGGCTTTTTTAGCCCGCTTGGATAGAAATAAGAGTAATCTCAAGTTTCCAGTGCAACGGAAGGTCTACAGAAACTAGAAGGTATTCTTCCTTCAGCAGCAGGATTTACCTGCTTTAAGTCAGATATATTCAATCTTGCAAACAGTGAGATAACAGTAGCTACCAGATTGAAATATTTGCCTAGAAAACCCTGTCTAATCCAAAGCAGCAAATTTTGTGGTCTTATGTAAGTATTTTCCTGGAAAATTTCTCTTTTCCATCAGTGCTGGATCTGCTGTAAGGACAGCACTAATGCTAAGCAGCAGAATTGGCCCCAGCAACATACCTGCACAAAGTTAAACCCACACAGAGGTCCAGCAGGTAACAGAAAGACAGAGATTAAGGTGAGTGAAGAGGAAGGAGGGGAAAAAATACATTTCACATTTCATATATTCACTATTTTGTTATCCAAAAACGCTATCCTGTATACACAGGTTTATATTTCTTATTTATTAAGAGGTAATTCTATTCCCTTTGAATTTCGAAGAGAAACATAAACCAGCAAGTGTCAAAGCTGGACCTTCTGAGGACTTGTATGTTTTCAAATCCTGTCTCTTTTCAATATTCAATGAGCAAGGGTAATTCACTCCTTTCTGATTATTTTGCTTGAAAACCACAATTTTGATTGCAAAAGAATATTTTAACAAATTTGATATAATTTTATACCTGAAAAACTTACTCTTCTTAAAAACAGAAGATAAAAGCTGTTATTTGGGGAATTTTATAAGAACCATATGCTGTCTTTCTAGAGACAAACAAATGCAAAATCGTACCAAATTGTTTGTCCACATGCTACATTTAAACTGCTGTTCTAAAGAGGCCAAGAGGAAGAAGGAAGCATAAATGCAAATGGAATAATGGGAGAGGAGGGTGCCAAAAGGCAGCAACAGGAACAAGTGAAACAAAGGAGATTTGGAACAGAAATCTGTGGTGTATCGCCTTGCTGCCCACATACTTCAAAGACTTCAGATTCAGACTCATCTCCTGGTGGGCCTCTCATTTTGTCAGCTTCAGTCTGCCACTGGAGACAGCTCTCAGACAGAAGTTTTCAGGAAGAAAGACACTTTGCTTTGCTTTACCTTATCGATTTGAGAACATACAGAGGCAGGAAATTTTACTCTGGCTCAATTATTCGCAAAAAGCAAGCAGAGACTTGTCAGGTTTTGAAGGGAGAGAAGTGACATATTGAGAAGACAGTGACAAAAGAACCCAGTAAATAGGCCTACATGGCAATGGTTTACCTGCCTGCATTGTCACAGCGATGCTGGGCCCAGGACACAGTGCCTATGGCTTCCAGCAAAGATTTCAGCAAGAGTCCAATACACACTGGCTACTAATTTAAAACCAAGAAACCCTTCTGCCTAAAATGATTTCTCCCACACTTTGTCAGTAGGGTCACATCAACGGATAGTCTAAATCCTTGGCTGAGAATTTCCTGGGCATGAAATGTGTAAGGTAGTTAAGTCCTGTCTGTGGGGAAAAAAGGGTCTTTAAAAAAGTATTGAGTAAAAGTTTAAGCTTCCAAAATATGTTTGTTTGAAATTAGCTTAACTGTCAGAAAATTAGTCTGTGTACGTAATTGCATGTTTTCTTTGAAATGCTAGAAAATGTAAAGTATTATTTTTGTTGGTCTTGAAACATTCTCTTTAGCATAAATAATTCAGAAAAATACTTCTGCTTTCTTGTTTATTGGAAAGAAAACAACAATGAAAATACCCTGACCTAAAACCTGTTGGGAAGTAAGTAATTTTCAGTAAGACCTTTAGTACAGAGCTGTCAGACTAAGGGCAAACAAACAAAGTCAGATGTTTTTCTTTCGAGCCTGCTGGAACAACTACTGCATTACAGGCATGAAAACAGCACCTTTACATGCCACTAAATACAATTTTTAAGGACTAAATTTATCCCATTTTCAGTATTTCATCATTGCGCTGCATTCACATCAGAATCCTGTCTTCATTCTACAACTACTCTGGCCTGCAAGCCCTACTTCTTAAAATCTGATTTATGATTCTATTTACGTTTTTTAACACTGAATCTGCCGCTGGCTGTGACACACGTGGATTGTAAACATAAAACACGGATGCTGTTAAGCTGATCAGCTATGGCAGGAGGCAGCACTGGAGTGTCCCAGAGTTTGGGATGGCTACACACGCCTCTCCATGGATGAGCTACATGGACATAAAAGCCTGGCTGTCTTCAGATTTGTCCAGATTTTTCCCACTGGAAATACTTAAGTCACTTCAGAGTCAGTATCACTGAAACACGTGGAGCTCAGTGATTCTGAAATACTGTAACTGATAGTTATACCATTAATTAAGAAAAAAACCAAGCACCAACCCCCAACAGATACTCTTATACTCTTAGTGCAGTCTGACAGGAGGAATAAACCAGGTCTGTGTAAACAGAAATCATTTTAGCTGCTACACCAACCTCATTAATATATCCTGAACATCTGAATACTTAAGAAAATGCCATTATATTAATGACTCCCACTAGTTCCAGTCTGCTAAGCAGGAGATCGTAGTATAAGTGCTAATACACTTTGAATGTACACACAGGGAGCAGCTGAAGAGATAAAGATTTAAACAGAAAATGACCTGATAGGAGTTTTCAATTCTGATTTTTATTCCGTGTCAGTGAACTGAATGGCCAGCAAAATTCATAGTGCATTCTGAGTAACTGGTAGGAAGTGCTTCCAGTGAAAAGTCTATGGGTTTATTTTTTCCAGATTTTGCTTCCTCTAACCTACCAAAAAATTAAACAACTTCATAGAAGCCAAATCTGTGGAACTTTACTGACAGGAGGTGAGTAAGCGAACTGGGGGGGATGAAGTAGAGGCAACTGAAATGAACAAAGGCCATAAAGCTCCTGGAAATAAGCCACTTGTCACTCAAGCTCTTATAGAGAGGTCCCCTGTTGGATCACAGTGATACACCTGAATGTTCAGAGGAGCATGCTGAAATACTGACCACTGTGGACTTCATTACTTTCACTCACCCACCACTCAATCCTATTTTGTTTTAATTCCTTTCAGGAGGCTGAGAAAGTCACCTTGTCTAAGTGGTCAACCCCTGCTGTTTCACACCGTAGCTACCACGCAAACTCTGAAAGTGTTCCTATTGTGCCAGGAAATCCTACCTCCTCCACAGGAGCCAAACAGTCTGGAACAATAATACACTATACAATATTCAGCGTTTTTACTCCTCTACCTTTAGGAATTTTGCCAAAAGATGCAGCACTTACTCAAAGAACTCCTGCTTCATCTAAGCTCCACACAGCGATGCTGCAAGTCAGCCAGCAAACCGTTCACCCTCCACAACAACAAATATGCTCTTACCTACCATCATCTGCCATCTCATCGTCTCCATCTTAACCTTTTACTTTGGCCAACCGTATCTTGCTGTGGCCATTAAGTTAAAAACATCTATCCACAAATGCTACCCCCTTGCACAGATGTACACACAGACTTGCATCAGGCTGCTCTCATCCCACATTCTCCTGGTTTCATTTTGACACTAAGGCAGCGTATATCCACGAAAAATATTTAGATCCTTCCTTCTCCGGAGGACTGTAATTCCAGGAATATTTCTCACAAAATACACTTGAACAAAATCAAGTTAATTTCACTATTAATTCTCTTCTTTCTGTAAGGATGAAAGTTATAATAAATTACCATAATAGCACATAAATTAAAACCATCGCAGTGCAGAACAAAATTGTCACAGGGTTCCAGCAAGGCAGGACGAGCTGTCTGCCTGATGGGAGCTGGTCTGTGCTCTCTCACTGCCACGTGGGGACTTCACCTTCACAGTGAGATTGGTTGTTTTCACACACACAAGACACAGGAGTGAAAAAAAATCTGCCATACCTGGAACAAGGATCAGAAAAGTGCCACAGAGAGCAAGATCAGATACAGGCTGATATCTACCTTGAAAGCAGTCCTGGAAATATCTACAAAATTGAATTTACAGAAGAGGAAACTGCCTTGATTAGGGTCACAGAATCCTCTTAACATACAGCTGGTACAAACAGCTCAGGAAGAAAAAGCACAGCTCATCTTGGTTATCTCACACACAGTTTCACCTAAGAAATAAGCACTGGACAAAACTGCTCTGTGTCTTGATTTTGGTTCTACATCCATTACACGGATGTTCCTCAGAGTGGTGCCATCAGTGTCAGATAAAAGAAGGAGGTACTTAAAGACAACAAGGCACGGCTTCATATGCACACACATTACTTGCCTCTTCAACACTATTGTGTGAACTCCACACAGGGATAATAAAAGGAGTTGGATGTCAAAGCTTTCAGTCAGAGACTAGAGGAATTTGTAGGGGAAAGGAATGCTAATGACAGCTAATTAAAAGATTCAATTTGATGTCTTATATTTTCTTCTCGGATTCCAAATTTGCTCTTCTCTGGTTTTGTTTGCTTTGTTTGTTTATGCAACAGTCTACGCTGACGTAACTGTTCTTTCCATGATAAAACTGGGAGAAATAACTCACGGTAAGAAGCTGCAAAAACTAGTCTGATAACTGGATAACAGACATATAATACAAACCCATGTATTTTAGAGACCTTGCATGAATCACCACCTTTAAAACTCTGCTCACCCGCTGTATTTAAAAATCTATTTATTTTTTTAAAAATTCTACTTAGACTTTTTTAAGAGGAAAGAACCCAACCTAAGTTTAAAACTAAACCCATTAAGTGTCTAAAGGTAGCTCTGCCATCCGTATCTGATACGCAGCTGGCAGATGGAAAAATCAAACTATGGATTTATCCACTACACATTTGTAAAAGGACACTCATCACACAGTATTCCAGCAATGCTGCACCTTTCAAATACTGTGCACAGGGGGTGGAACAGTTGTTGTTACACTTTTAGGATTCAGCTTTAAAACTAACTGGTTTATGTCCAGTAACACACACAACCTTCATGACATTCTCTCTTCTACAGAGGCACAACTTAATTTATTTCACAGTTATTTGTTTCCTAGCTTACCTTTGCCTAGAAATTCATCTACCCAACACAAGGAGAAACTTTTCCTAGGGAAACAGAATGGAAAAAAATAGCTGTTTAATATCCACTGGCACAAACGACAGCTCAAACCCCCATGCTTGTATCTCCAGGGATTTAGATTTATTGGCATCTTTACTAGCTGGGTCTTGGAAGCCTGCAAAGTTAGCCAGAAAGAACAGCGTGTATATATTGAGACAGAAAACTCTGTGAACGACGGACATTTTTCACTGATGAGTTCTGTTTTTCCAAGACGATGGAGTGAAGAACTGTAAATAACATGTTGGGCAGAGGTTGAAAAAGTTATCTAGCTTTTTATAGGCAACTTTAAGACTTCATTGCTCACTGGGTTTCTGGTCTCAGGCCAATCACTATGAAAGTGTCACTTGCACAGTTAACTCCTTGCTTACCTTCAGTTCCAGAGCTGGTATTAAGTTTGCATAGGGGAGTGAGCACACTACAGCAAGTGAGAGAGGATGAGAGAACAAACTCCTCTGTACCTACTAAAAGCATTCTTTCAATTACAACGTTAGAAAATCTGGACAGGAGATGTAGGAGTAGAACTGCATTAACTCAACAAGTGAAAGAAAAGGGGCAAAGACAAAAAATGGCTTGCTTCTGGCAAAAGAACAACTATCAAGTGTAAAGTCAGAAAAGAATTATTTTAACTCTGACTATAGAGGCAACTAGGATCACACTTTCCTGCTTCTCCTTTCCCCAGTGGAAGCCATTTGCCACGCTAGACAAGAAAAACAATGGGAATGAATATGCTTACTTGACTAAAATATGTGGATTTTTGAAAAGCTATCTTTTTCCACATAGAAACTGTGCCTGTTTCCAACACAAAAACCTTAGTAAATTCAATAGAGTCAGAGTCACTAATTCTCTTCCATATATTCCCTATTATAAAATTGACTTCCAGCCATGGTTTGAGAGAAGGGCCAGCCTATTACCTCATTATGCATTTCAATGAACAAACTTGTCCAAAATTTAAGCGTTCATTAAAAAAGTCTTTCTAGATTTGATGCCAAAATAACCATGTATGTATGTATTACATTCAATCAATGCAAATATGCCTTCCTGAATCTGCAGGCAGGTAAAACAATGATTTTTTTTCAGGAGGAGTTTCTCTGTGCTGTGGCTGGAGGGACATTCAGTGACGGGTGCTGGAAGCATTGCACCTCTGACATTTTGTGCTGCTCTGCAGAAGATACAGTGAAGGGAAACTGAGAAAATTTACAGAGGCCAAGAAGGAAGAAAAACAAGAAAAAGAGGATGGGAAAACACTGATTTGTTTTCATTCTTCAGTCTTCCAAACTTTAGCTTGCACTGTAACCATAAAATATCTGCCGTTTATACAGCTGACTGTACTTACCAATTAAACCACAGGATTATACAATCATTTGGCTCAGAGGGGACTCCTGGAGGGTTTTTCATTTATTCCTCAGCAGCTTTCCACACAAATATGTCTTCACCACACCAGAAATGGTTTCCTCACAGAGATGAAGAACAATGGCTTCATCATGTCATTATTCAGGAACGCAGGGAAAGCGAGGAAATGCTTGTTAAAATTCCTGAGGAAGCTGGCCAGGCAGGCAGCGTGTTCACTCCAGCAGCAAGGTCTGCGTTCCCTCTGCTTGAGGAGAGCTCCTGGGTGACCCACAAAGCCCCGGCTCCCCCAGCACCTCTGCAGCAAAGGCTCCTTCCTGCAGCCTGGTGCCTCCTGCCCGCACACCAGCAATGCTGGCAGGCACAGCTCCTCGATTCTCAAGCCATTTCACAGAGTGGCTTGCTCTTCCTAGCACAAGAAGAAAACGTGGAGTAGAGAGATGTCTTTTGCTTAACATCTGAATGCCTCACAGCCAGCAGACAGCCGGCAGTGAGAATCTGCATTTCCTGAAGGGCCCTCTGACAAAGCAGAGCACTCGCTCTTGCTGGGCCTGTTCCTGCCCAGGGGAAAACTGATATTTCATGGCTACAATATGGTTGTCTCCTGAGGAGATTAAAGACAATTTACCTTTTAGAGGAAGGTGCCCCTATTTGCCTACTTACTATAAGCTTAAAAAAGAAGCATAAAAATATTAGATTATTCATATGTGTTGCCATTATGGTACCGTTACTGTTCTGTTTTGTGCAACTCCACAGAAGGGCAGTGTTAATGGTGGAGGTCACCTTTTCCAGATACTTTTCTTTGCACCTATTAAATGGTACCAAGTCTAATAATTTCTTTCAAGCATTATCTAGTTGCTGGAATCAAAGTTGTTTTTTTAAAAATGATTCCTTTACGGTTTCTGTTCCCTTGAGGTTGTGTAAAAACAGCATCCAAAACACTCAGAAGCAAGAAGGGCAAACTGAATAACTATATTCTTGTGATTTCTGGGATGTCACTTGTGATGTCTTTTTTTTTCCTTTTAAACCTGAGTTGGCAACCCCTCATACTCATTTTCACATAAAGTATCAGAAGCACTAAGAAGTCCAACATTTTTTTCAAAGAGTTGCAACTAATCATGATCAAACTAAAACACAGCCACTAATTCCCTCAGAGGAATTAAACTCCAACTCTCACCATGCTGAGGGGCACAATCTCAACTCACATGGATGCACAGTAAGTTTCTTCAGGTTCTTTCCCTTTCCCCCCAGTCTGATTTAAATGGCACTAGTTTGGTCGGAAGGCTCATGTTCCACGTAGCAGATGTCTAGGAGCTGGGAGTACATTTGCCAGCTGAAAAGATACACACCAACTCTGAGCAGGAGGGAGAGTAGCTCAGATCTGTCACCAGCCAAGGACAGGAAGGAAGGCAGAGCGTAAGAGTTCTAGGAAAGTGATTTTCATCTGCTGTTGCCTCCAGTTTCAAGTTCTTTCAGTACATGGCAGGAAATGCTGAACCTGAAGTTTCAGTCAGGCTGTCTCAAGGAACTTTCAAGAGTTGCCCCTTGGCACTATGTGGTATTTGGGGGCTCCTCAGGTCAACATTAATAGCGACCTCAGACTGGGCAGAACTGATGTCTAGAATAGTTTCAGACCACCCCTTGTGGATCTGAACCTCTTCTTCTGGATGATATATAGCCTCTAACAGGGACATTAAATTCTGTAACAATTCTTTCATTTTAATTCAGGTCATGGGAATCATTAGTGCTGAGGTTACACGTCCGGGGACAGGAGAGAAACAAAAGGCAGCTGTATCAGATAACAGAAAATCCCACACATCACTCAATGCCATACTTCTGACAGTGACCAGTAATGCATGTCTAAGGGAAGGTATAAAACCAATTGAGGCATATAATCAAAGTCCCTCGATACAAGTGCCCAGCTTCCAGGAGAGCTGAGGCATGCTCCCTCTCTGTCCCCTGTATTAGGGACTTGGTAACAGCCCCTTTCCTACATCTCAAATTCACCCATATGGCTCTGGTCCCACAGAATCACAAAACAGTCAGCCCTGCACCCTGCTCTCCTTTTCAGAATCAACTTTCCTCTGGTAAGACAGACAGATTCTTAACCTGAAACACAACTAAGGAAAGAACCTGCTATAGAGGAAGAGAGAAAGCCCCCACTGGTTATCACCATGCTACATAACAAGAACTATCTCTAGGAACTTCAGCTACTCGGTGTCCAGAACTTGCCATTCTGCTCAGCAGAGATCTCCTGCCAGTGCCCAGTCACAGCTGGTATAAACAACGGCAAAATAAAGTGAAAATCCCTTCTACCTCACAGCTTCTGCCTTCCAGTGGATGCTCCCACCTTAACTTGACCCTGCCTGCTCAGACCACAGAACGAAGAGCTTCAGGGCCACAGCAGAGAACACACATACTGCATTGCTCTCGGAATTAAAAATAGAACAATTATCTGTAACACTTTGCAGCAAGACTTCACGCACATCAATGTCTGCATTTTAGCATAGAGTGTGCATGCACAGCTTTTGTATGTGGGGAACAGTTACCAAAGATGGACATCAAGCTCTTTATGACAACAGATTATTATTACCACAGAAGATGTGCCAGGAAAATACCAATAGTGTATATTAAACCATATGGAGAACTTGCTGGTACATGGAGCTCAACTGTGAAATCCGAATATATAAAAAAAGTGCCCTGCCATATAAAGCAATGTTTGGGGATTTTTTTTCCTCCTTGTGAATTAATTTCTAATTTAGTTACTATAGAAACCATCCTGGCTCTGTCTTTTTTAAAAAAAAAGTCTGTGTATATATTTACACTCACACTGAGACAAAGAAGAGGGGAAGAGCTGGAGTGCACCTGTTTATGCAGGTTATAGAGAAATGTGTAACTGGCCAAATAAAACAGACTTGGCAGTAATTTCTAGGAACTTAGCTAAAACTCCTGTAAGTCTAACAGCAATATTCATTCATACAATGACTGCCATCACAGCAGAGCCATGAACATGCAAAACGTCCTCTCCCAGGAAACTGGGGCTGTTCTTTTCTCCAAGTAGGTACAATAATGCAGTAAGGACTACTCTGTCTGAAAACTGAAAGAGGGAAATTCTGAGTATCCTGACACTATTCTAACATGCCAAACGAGAAGAAATCAGGCTAAGTGAACTAAGTGCCTTTTTTGCTCACTTCAGTCGCAGCCGAGTGACAGCTAACAAATTATACAACAGGCCGTGACACACAGATCCAGACCAGCAGTTCTTCAGTAAAATTTAACAAGAGGCAGCTTTGCCCAGCTTTATTTCTTTTCTTACAGTGCTGTCATAAACATTTCATAAATAATTCCACTAGGAGTATGCATGATTTATAAAATGTCTGGGAGGAGCTGCTAGCTTTCTCTTTCACACTCTCTTGTTTGTACTTGTAAAATTGAGTCAGCTGTAATTTCAACAACCCTGAATCTTCTGTACAAGAGATTAAAAACACCAGTGCTACTTGCTCCAGAAGAAAAAGGTATTCCAATAATGTCTACAGAAAACCACTGAGACTTAACTCTTTTGTACCATGAAGGCTGAAGAGTTCTCAGAAAATAAAAAAAAATGCATTTCATGAAAGCAAAAAAACACTTGAGGCAAAGATTTCTGTTGAAAATAACCCTGGAGGACACTAATTTGCTTAGAAAATCTTAAGGCTGGCCATTTAATTTCTAAGATTAGATGTGACTACTTTTCTAGAGTGCTATAATTTGTGTTTTACCACCCAAATCCCTATGTGAAGACAGTAGCTGGGACAGTGGGCTGCAACACCATCTGTACAAGGGATGACACACCAGTGTGTGTTCTGAGCACTGACCCAGATGGTGCAGCACAGTCACTTACCCACTGCCTGGATGGAGCTTTGCAGGAGAACAGACTAGTTGAGGTTTAACATAGACAAGGTCAACACAGACTAAGAGGTTTTTTCCCCAGGTTGTTCACAGATTTTGGTCTGTCCAATTCTGGAATGTCAGCTGACACTGCCAGCTTTTTGTCATGGCCACTTGCAGCCCTTTCTCTCTCAGATCTGGATCGTCTCACCGTGCTACGTCTGTGTCATCTGTACTGGATTACTGCCACGTGCTCCACACAGTGCTACTTAAAGAGGATTTTGAAAATGTAACTGCGTGGAAAATGAGACCACCAAAATATTTTGTCATGCTAAACTCATAATGTACACTGTACCTGCTAACAGCAAGACCAACCTACTTATTTGGTCCTACTTGCATGCAGGAATAAGTCAGGATGTTAGCACTGATTCACAAAGGCCTCAACAGGCTGCACTACTGCCAGTATAATGCACTGGACCAGCATCTACCTTTTGCTGAAGGTTGTGTTTTATTTCAAAGTATATTTAATTTCTTATTAAAGAAATTAATTATGAGAATTCAGTTTTTGTTGATTTACAAAATAGAATTATTATACAGTTGTCTAGGTGCTATACTAGCACTTTGCCTCCTTCAGAGTATAAAAGTATCAATACGCAGAATAAGGAATAATTATTTTTTGAAATAAGGCTGGAAAATTCCACCTAGGGATACAGTGGAATCTAAGTTAAATCAGCCAGCATTAGCATTCAAACACTAGACATGATTTAGGTCAACCACTGATCTCTCTTAATGTGGTAATTCACATTTTCTAGTAGAAACACTCCTTTATACGCATTCTCAGTTCCCTACTGCTCATCTTCCTCATACATTAAAACATAGGATACTCCTGACACTTAACCCTGCAGTGATGAACAAGTTAGCCTTGATCATGCAAAGTTCACACTTAGCTTGAAGCATGTTGGGTAATTCCATTAATTTCTACAAGAATACTTGTGTTATATGAATCTGAGCCAAAGCATTCTCTAGCTGAAGAGCTAATCACACTGCAGGATTCTTGTGGGGAAAGCTGGCAGATTATGCAGGGAAATAACCAGCACAAAGCCATGTAGCCATCAATCAGGTCACAACCCTACCAGGCTGTGCCCTGCTTTCAGCTGGGACAGAGTTAATTCTCTTCCTAGAAGCTGGTACAGCACTGTGTTTTGGGTTCAGTGTGAGAATAATGCTGATAACACACCGATGTTGGAGCTGTTGCTAAGCAGAGCTTACTCTAAATCAGTTTCCCAGGCTCTGCCAGTGAGGAAATGCATGAGAAGCTGGGAGGGAGCGTGGCCAGGACAGCTGATCCAACCTGGCCAAAGGGTATTCCATACCACAGAACGTCATGCCCAGTGTATAACTAGAGGGAGCTGGCCATGAGAGGCCAAGTGCTGCTTGGGAACTGGTTATGAATGCGTATTTTTTTTCTGATACTTCTCCCCATCCCATCCAGGGGGTGTAGAAGGGAGTGACTGGATGGTACTTATTTGCTGGCTGACAGTACTTGTTAATCAAAACTTCTCTCCAGAAAGATATAATGATATGTAAGGCTGATCCATGATACAATTTTGAGCCATTGTCAGTATTCCTTAGTTGTTCAATGTATCTGAGAGATTATAATCAGAAAAGAGCACTTACCTTATACTAAACAGAGTTTGCACAGAGGTGCTAATTAACACACAGCAAAAATGAAAATAGGTGCTAACATATAAAATGGAAATACATTTCACAATTACAGTACTAAACCAGAGGCACTGGGTGGGAAGGCAGCGACACAAAGTTCTGTCACTGCAATCACATGTAACAGATATGGACTATAACACAGTCCAGAATAACAAACAGACCATCTCCAGGCTCTCACCAGGCACTGTGAGCCAGAATTGCTACAGAATCCTATCACAAAAGAACAGAAGGCACAAAAACCTACAATGTGCCACAGAAAAGCCAAAGATGCCAAAGAAAAGCAGTGTGTAAGTGGCAATCATAGGAGGGAATTTGACAGATAAATGCTCGTGTAAGTCTCAGAAGTGTTCTGTGCCCCGTGTCAGCGAGAGGCACAGACATCCCTGTGGAAGACACCACAGACACAGGGACAGTCTCTATGACAGTGCTGCTGCCTCACTGGGGGACTTGGAAACACTTTCTGCTGAGCCATGCTACAAAAAAGGTGAATACAAGAAAGCTCCTTCAGTCACAGGAGATTTCTTAGTACAACTAGCAGTGGTTTTTTTGTCAAGAGACGTGCAAATCTAGTTGAGAAACGATAAACAAGAGGATAATTAAGATGAACAAAATTAGAATTTTTATAGAGGGTTCAACCATCAAGTGCATGGTAAAAGATGCATAACTGAAAAATGTTGGTGCTTCTCTCCCCATGTTTTCAAGCTCATGAGAAATTATCTTTTAATGTTCCCTTCATGAGAGCTGTATTTACCCAGTAACTATCCCTGTAACACAATTCTCCCTTCCTTTAGCTGCTCAGGGCTTGTTTAACACGCCCGTGTGGAATTTCACATTACGGTCCCTTCACAAACCTTTCAAATGAGAAACAGGTGTTAAAGCGAGCGCTGAGAAGGGACGGGTGTGTTTATCAGCTCTGTAAACTTACGTTGAAGAAATTGGTCTTGTTCCTCTCGCAGAAGAGGCCCTGTGCAGGCATGTGCTTCAGCTGCTGCCAGGGCACCCCGCTGCCCAGGAGCACGTCCCGCGCCCACTGCAGGTTCTGTGGACAGAGAAGGGCTGGTGAGCTGCGGGCAGGCGATGGAAACGGCACCACAGGTAAAAGTACAAAGCGCTCACTTGCTTTTATTTATTGACCTGCAGGGTCATTTCTCATTTCCCATGTAGCTGCTGTTCCGACAGTACTTGCAGAGCCATGTGATCTGGAGAAGTCAACCCTCAAGAGAGAAGCCAGCTTGTTGCTCAGAGCAAGCACCCAAGCACCCAGGCTCCTACAGCTGCTGAATTCAGCTTCAGATCATTCAGTTTTGCTTTCCTGCACTTTTTTTAACCTGTCTTTGCTTCACTGATATCCACCCTCCAACTCCTATCTCCTGCATAAACCTGAGTTGTATGTATATTTAAAACACCTTAATTTCCTTGTTAAAACTGAATATTAATGCTCAATATAGAATAATTCATACATAAAAATAAGAAGTTTCTCAGCAAACAGTGGAACTCACGGTCCTGGATATCCTGTGGCCTCCCCTGCACACCAGGCCCCTCACTGCCCCCTGGCCCTCCCTGTTTCTCAGTCCCTTGTTTCTCCCCACACATTCCAGAAGCCTTCCCTCAGGTCTTCCCTCAGGCTAACTAGCAGGGAATTCCTGTCAGCTCTCTGGCCTCACAGGAGAGGCACCTTTAGGCTTGAACTGCAGCCTTCTTTTAGTGGGGTGGTGAATTTAGGCCTTTTATCTCTACCCACCCACTGCTCTTCGTGTAATTTCACTTCCTGTCTCTGAAGAATTCCACGAACATCATCAAGCTTGGTTAATAGTGCACAGTGAGTTAACAAGGAAGTATTGGTGGGAGACTGATAGATGACAACCAAAAATTCATAAAAGCACTACCCTTCTAAGAGTTCAAGGCATGAGCCTCTCTTGTGTAGCTGAGAACCAGGGACAGCTGTTGGCTCCAGGCAGAATGTTAGTGACAGATGGGACAATTATTAATTGTGAGGCTTTACCAATGGAAGTTTTGCTTTCCTTCATTTTTTTATTGCAGTGTTAGAAAGCAGCATTTGACTGGCTTTTTTACAGACAACTTCACAACAGAGAAGATAAAAGAAAGAGGAAGATGTTTGGTTCACAGAGACAAATGAGAACGTTGAACTCTGGCTTGTGTTCTGTGGCCTGGAAATATGCCTCTGTGAGTCATAGATTTGATTAAGTCATGTCCATCCAAGAAGCATATTCCAGCTGTAATATCTCTTTGTTTTGGGGGGGTGGGGTGGTATTAGCACAGTTCTTATCCGTGTTCCAGATTATTTTCTTTACGATAATCTGGTGAAACAGTAAAAGCTCTGCTCAATCATCAGTGCTTTTGTCCTAATGACAGTAATCATGCAGAAATCTCCAATGTCTTACCAGAATTGGAGCATCCCCTCTAGCAAAATGCTGATTACAGATTCATGTGCAAGAGAGCTGAATGCTGGAAATACTAACCAGATATTTATGGATGTCAAAAATCCTTCATTCAGAGAGCTCTCCTTACACAGGACCTTCCTAATTACAGTGGAGGACAGTCCAGGGGATGTGGATAGCTTTCTTTAGGTATGGAACAAATACATGTTCACTCATAAAGATCACAAGCTACTTCCTGGCTAGTCAGGGGAAGCAGTAAATTTAATTATTATTGTTGAGTGTCAATTCAATTAAGACTGAAGTAAGCAAAGTATGTAAACTTAACTGTATACTAACTTTTCTCCACAGAACTTCTTTCCTAATGTGTATTTCTGTAATCCTATTAGCCTAATCCTACAAAATACTTGGATATACATACAGAAGAAAATACAACACAAAAGAACCTACAAAAATCTGTTCTTTCATGAAAGTCATACTGTTTTGAATAAAATCAGAATCCAGCAAAAATAAGCCTATCATAACATGCAAGATCCAAGGCATGCAAGTGCTTTAATTTATGCCAATCACACTCACCAGAAATGTAAGTTAATACCAAGTGTGAAAATGAGGCAAAAATTGCCTAATGTGTGGCACTTCAAATCTTACAGTTAAAACAATCATGTAAAAATCCAAGGAAAACAAAACATTTAAAAAGTTTAAATAAACTGAAACTTAACCCACCATAAAGCTTAAATACAAAATCCTAGTCTAGAGAAATTTTAGCTATGGATGTGTTCTCAAATCGAAGGTCTATAATGAAAAGGTTAAGTGATCATTAATTGTAGCGTCATGCTCTGGTGATCCTCTGTGCACATTACACTGCCCATCCACAGGCATGTGTTTGGTACACATAACTCACAGGCCTTTATTGAACAAGATGATGGCACTAACCCAGCCAGGAGGAGAAAAGATCATTCAGACAAATGGGGCAATTACACGGTAACTTCACACAATCAAAACTAATAGGAATAAAAGATGTAGTTACAGATTTTCCACTACCCTTCTCCTTAAATCAGCATGATCAGTTATTCCCAGTAAATACGCCTGAGCAGGTCTCAACTCATTAGATTTCACAGAGTCTGCTCGGCTTGGTTTTTAGCTGATGAAGTTATTAGGAGTGGGTGAAGGGATCCAGGACATAGCAAAAAGGATTTATTCTTCTTGGCACACTGCTTACCAGTCTGAAATGCTGGATCTGGCTGTCTGACTCAGGGCAATTATGAAATACTCTTTCCAGTTCAGCTGTTGCCTCCCACATCTTTATCACCCCAAGATTCAAAGGCAAGATGACTGACAGGGTATAATAACTTGAAAAAAAGCTGAAGTAGAAAAGGAAAAATCTCTTATGGTCAACCAAGTGGAACTCTGAGTCATCTGGGATGGATACCCCTTAACTCAAAGGTGACAGAAGCACCTTCACCTAACCTGGAAACTCCACAAAGTGTTGCTGAGAGGTGAACAAAACACTCCACTAAACCTTAATCCTTCCCTCCATTTTCATTTACAGTCCATACAGAAGGCTTTGTCTCAAGAAGCTCCTCATACTACTGCATCAAATAAAAGCAAAATAAACCAACTACTGACCTTGAAGGGCAGCCTTTTGAACAAACTGTTATTCCCAAAGTGGCTTCGCTTGAAATGGTTACGCCCATAATGCTACAGATTATGTCTGTCTCTAAGTATGTATTAAGGCTACATATATATAGCCTTATAATTTTTACATGCATGTATTATGCCTAGTTTGATTAACTTCTCATGCCACTGAGCTTATGTCCTACCTGACACTGACTTCTTCATTAAGGGCTCTCTTAATAATGGACACTGTACAGATACAAACTTCAAAACCCTAAGTCATACAAACACTGTCTGTGAGTATATTTTTCCAGAAATTTACAGAGTATTTTTTATTTTGAGATTAAAAAAGCACGTAAGTACTTTTATTTCCTGACAACCTGCTGGTTGCAGAGTATCAGACCAGTTCCACATACTAATCCCTAAGAACCATGAGGCAAATACTTTTAACAAAACTTCTTAATTACACTGGCAGTGTCTTGCCAAGTCCTAACTTCTCTTTCCAAATGTGCCAGCATTGGAGGTAAAAGTCACAAAGCATGAAGACTTTACTTCAAGACGAGGTGAATGGGAAACATTCAGTAACACGTGAAAATCCATCCTTACTTTTCTGTGCATTTATTCCAACAAAAACCAGCTATGTAGAAATTTGCACTGGTAACAGAATAAAATGAAGAGAACTAGCCTCCAAATGGTGAGATGGATTTTGCAGGGAAAAAAGAAAACCAACAGAACATGTAGCCAAACAAAACGTTCAAAGATTTTGAAAAGATGTTAAAAAAAGCACTCAACTATTTTTACTAATCTTGCAACAGCAAGACCAGGAATACTGTAAAACGGGAGAAAACAGATTGCATATGGAAAACTTGTTTTTCTATGCACTATGGAGACCTGCCAATCCTCTCCTTTCCCAGCCAGCCATGAATTCTGGCCATCAGTCTAAATTCTTCATGCAAATTCCTGGCGCTGAGATGCAAATGCTGAATTTTCCAAGATGGTTTATATGCATTTAAAAATTAATTTCAGTTTTCTAAAATTTACCACTCTGCCCCCCTAACAACTCAACTGGATGTAATTTATCTCATTTTTACAATCAGGTTTAACATCAGTATATGTAAGCCTACTTCTTAGTCCAGTTACTGCTAAAAGTACACAGATCCATTTTGTGGTTTAAGTTCATTCACGAGTATAACTCCCACTAAAGACTTACCAGTGGGCCATTAAAACATGGGCATTTGACATTGAACTTGAATGAGTCATGAAAGGAAGAAAATGAAATCCCATGAAAATATGCAGTGTACATATACTGAAAGGAAGGGTCAAGTGGTTATTTGTTATGCAGAGAAGTAACAAAAAAAGGACATTAAACCCAAAAGGGCCAGTTGAAGGCAGCCTGGTAACTACTAGGCTCAAACAGGCAGGATTTAATTTTCTGAGTCCTAAGAGGAAACATTTAGACAACAATGTGTATTTCATATAGAAAACCATCACTAAATTGATATTGATATTTATATAGGGAGAGAGATATAAAAAACAAAAGAGTAGGTTTCATCAGGGAAAACTAATAGAAGAAAATATTTTGCAAGTAGTTCCTCAGGCAAGGACATGTTATTTAAACAAATAAACTGAAAACAGGCAGCTTTTTTTCTTGAATGTTGATACAAAATCTTGTCAGCAAAAGTAATGACAGATTGCAGGAATCTAAGGCTCCTATTAATGATCAGCTCCATGGAAAAATTAACAACTGTTACATACAAACAGCATAAGAATGTTTTCAAAACAAGGTCTCTGTAAAAAAGGGTAATATTTCCGTGGATAATCACTGTAGAGCCAAATGGAATACTCAGCACCTTTCAGTAGGTTGGTAAGACAGGCTTGTGCTTGGTGCTGGTGACATGTTTTCTACTCTGAGGCCAGGGGTATGATTTGTTTCCCTTCCCTGCTAGTCACACAAGCTTCAGTATTGGTGGGAAAGAGAATTCAGGAAGCCATGCTGTCTTTTTCATGAAAACATCTAAATTTATGTGACATATCTAAAATGTAATTCTCTGCCGAGTTACAAAAAACGACTTAGTTCAGTGATAAAAAAATTAATTTTCTACTCAACTGGCCTCACACAGGAGTCAGACAATCCAGGAGCTGAAGACTTCCCAAAGCATAGCTCCAACCCAAACTGCATTGAGCAGTTTATCTGCTGGGTTTTACCACTGAATTAGTCCAAAGCATGATACAGGTTGGGCAACAGCGAGCTCTTTCATCAGTGCTCTGCTCACCTTGTGCGTGTTGCTGTAGGTGTACAGGTAGGCCAGCCTGTAGAGGCTCTTGTAGTGCTGGGGGAAGCGGCTCAGGCAGAGGCAGAAGGAGGAGATGCACTGCTCCGTCAGGAACTTGCGCTGCTCCTCGAGGTCTGCCGGGAGGCCGGGAGGGAACTCAGACCCGTCTCCACAAGGTTCAGCTTTCTTTCTGCAGTCCCACTGGGAGGGTGTGGGGAGTGCAGCTTTGATGGGATTGCCAGAAGCGGACTGAGCATCCACCACAAGTCTTTGGGCAGTAGGCTCAGCAGGATTGTAGGGTTCTGAGCTCTCCAACAGCTCTTCTGACTTTCCCGCAGCTGCAACATTATGAGAAAAGCGACAATGAAATTGTCATTACCAAATGGCAAATGAAACACTTGAAAAGACAAAAATTAAATATGACAAAAGGTAACCCTTTTCTTCATTAAAGCATAGACAGAAATATTGAGCAGCTCCTGAAAAAAAATTATGACTATTCTGTTGTTCATTGAATAATAATCTTCAGCTCATTAACAGAGCCACACACTGATCTCTCCATTGTCTTCATTTGGGTTCTTCCCTGAGCAACAGTACAAATTCAGCACGTCTTACACAATGCAGCATTTTATATACTCTTGGCAAATGGGGGAGGAGGAGGGAAAATCATAAAATAAAAGAGTAAGTTCAGTAAAATTCTATTGCAAAGAAAGGAAGGAACAGAAAAGTAAAGCCACCCTGCCAAGTGAAATGTATTACTCTTAACAATCTGCCTAGAAGAACACAATTCCAGAATACAATATAGGCTCAGACAGAATGATCAGCAGCAGCTAACCTGGTCTTCTGCATAATGCAGGACCTACACTTCCATCTAAGTATTTTTGTGATTGACTTGGTAACTCACAGTTCAACTGACCCATCTTTTCTTGAAGAATACCAAACTGTACTTCAGAAAACATCTGACAGTGGGTGCTTCCACACTCCCTGGTAGCTAATCATTATTGCTGAAAACATGCATGCTACACAAAGATTAATTTCTTTAACTTTGATTTTTAGTCATGGAGGTTTACTGTGTCCTTGTCTTTGCTAGGATAAAGAGACTCTTACATTAGATCTTATCTCCTGGCAGATAGTGTAGAGATACACTACAGTGTACTTCTAAAGCTGCTCCATAACTTCTTCTCTTATAAAGCTGAACTTTTGAGTCAAACATGTTTTCCAGAACCCAAATTTTTCAAAATTTGCTTGCACAATGTCCGTATCCATTATAATTTTACCTTTAAGGAAAAAAACTAACATCAGTTCTAATAAACAGCAGTAATGTAAGAATGCATTTGACAGTTTTCTGACAGTCAACTGATAACAATGACACTACTCATTGCAAGCCTGAAAAAGAGCCATATTTTTAGTCCAGTACCCAAAAAACTACTGGATTTAACTATGGAAGTATGATTTTCCAAAACTAGGAACTGGCATTTATTTCAGCATATTGATGCAAACACCACCACAGGCTTCCCTAGCTTAGGCAAAACTGAGGTAAAATATTTTTAAAAACAAGAACCCAGGGCCATCTGAGCCTGCAAACACAAAGAGGACTGCTTGGAGGCTGTTCCTAGTGAGATCAGGGAAGTGAACCAGGGCTATCCACACACCACGGTTTCTGATCTATGAAACTGGAAAAGACTAAAGAATAGTGTAAACTGGCAAAAAAGACTTAACATCCCACAAAGAGCCACAACCTTTGTGGCAGCAAAATTTAGACAGTGGTTGTGTTTGTCTTTCCCTGTTGAAGTTCAACCTGTCGGTTTACTGCCACATCCAACTGTACAAACATTAGACAAAGGGGAACTCCAGCTAATGGATTTTGAAAACAATTTTTCGAGTGGAATACAGAACACTTGGTATTATTATATATGGAAAAATCTGGTAGACAGCAATTCTAGTTCTCCACTGAAATGAAGTATCCAGTGGAACAAAACATCTAATTCTATTACTTGTCTTCCTCTATGTACTGAATATCAAGCTGCTGCTGGGCCAGAACAAAAACGCATCTATACCTGGGGAAAGTAAAAATGTCTTGTTTATCTTCAAATAACTACTCCTTAAATTATTTAGAGATTTGAAACTCTGAAGAAAAAATAAATAACCTAAAGAGGGCAAGTCAGTCAAAGGGCAACCACAGACAGCAGTTTATCATTATTCTTCTCTTTGTAAGATTTAACAGATAGAACAAAGTGGATTGGTGGCCACATAAGCAAAGCACAGTTCCAAATTTAAATTACACACACACATGCAGCAATAACACCTAGTTAAAATTCTCAGTCACAGTGAAGCACATTTCAGTGCTTCTGCAAGCCAGAAGAAACATTTTAATGAGATATTCCAACTGACATCATCAATTAAATCAGGCATACCCTTTTCCTCTGTAGATCCCAGGATCTCTTTGCTGCTCATCAGTGTATCAGCACAGGTAGTAGAAATCCTCTTCTCTGTGTAAGTTTTCCTCAGGCTGTCTTGAGAACTGGCAGGCTCATTAAACATATCCTGCGTGGAACTGGAGTCAGACAGCACTGCTCCAGTGCTATCCTGACTCCTCTCTGCAAAAGAGACAAAGAAGGAATGCACCACTTCATACTCTTAAAGCTGTTACTTGCCTCTGTAACAGCAACCTAAAACTGTAGCCACAATGCAAACCTCTTACAAGTGCAATACAGAACCCTTAACCATCAATAAAAGATATTTATTTCTCACCACATTTCTTCCTAGAATATAATCCTGGAATTTGATTCAAAAGCAATAATGCTCAGCTTTGAAAAGCAGCTAGGCTGGGGACACAATATTTCAGCTACTATGGCCCCATAAGATTTTCCAGGTTTACTGTAGCATTTGCCTTGAAAAGCACCCAGTATAATTTTGAGTCTGACACAAGCAAAGCTCAACTGACAAGAGAAAACCATGAACAACAGTACTAGTAAAAATCACTCATGAAGGACAGAAAAATGAGTACCATTAAAGGGCAAAGACTTACAGGAGTGATCTCTGATGCCATCTATCCTGCAGGTGCAAGATGCTGCTCAGCAAATGTTTTGGGAGGTGATCTGATATGGTGAATAAACAATCCATCAAAGAACTAGGCCTAACCCAGGAAAAGCCCTGGGCTTCAAGGCAGCTGGCAGAAGATCAGGAGCAGTGACTTTACCTTGACAGAGTGGAGCAGTGGCTGCTGACTACACCACAGTCACAACTAAGTTGTTAACGTGCTGAGAGCTGTGAACGCACAGGAACAGGGACCGTGACTTTATCACGGGGGATAAAACACACAACTCAGAACGAACAGCAGAATGAAAACCTTCCACCCATGTCTGAAACCTGCCTGATATAACCCAAGTTCTTCTCCAGTAAGGGTTATCAGAGGCAATCCTGCATGACTGCAGAACACTTTCATTCCCCCTGAGATGAGAAACTGGCATTTTTCCCTAATACTGTGCCAACATAATTCAATTCCGATGCAAATTCTCTTTAAATCTGTAGCTGAAAAGATTAAATTTAAATTTCTTCTTAAGATACTGATAGTTGATTCTGTGATGCAGTTAAAGATGCCCCTGCTTATTGCAGCTGGGTTGGACTAGATGATCTTTAAAGGTCCCTTCAAACCAAAGCATTCTGTGTTTCTATACAGGAATGGCATAACCAGGAGGTGTGTTGCATCCATCGCCTAGGTAGTTCTACTGCATTCCGCTTCATTAATTTTACTGATAAGATCAAGAAAGAAAATTAACAAAAGTCCCTGCTTTGAGATGAGTGGATAATTTAATTAAATTTCTTCTGTTCCATCTGAACTGCACTCGTTCAGGAGAGAGCTAAGGGCCTCCTATGAATTTATTTCATCAAGATAAATCCCTTTGCAAACCTTCAGCTTGCAGATCAGGTTCTGCTTATTAAGATTCCAATGAATTTAAACCAAATTTGATACACTCCGTAGGCTTTTCACTACCACACAAAGAAAACCTTCCCTTTCAGTGAACAGATCTTAATAAAACCGTATCTTGAAAAAGAATGGAGGAAGAGTATTTGTGTCCTAATTGGAAGCTATACAGTTGGTTAATGATGACAAGTTTTATACAGAAAGATTATAATTATAAAGAATGGGAAGAGAAGGATTCTGAAGAGAGGTCAGTCAAGCTTTAAATGACTCATTTATAAAGCTTTAATAACCTTCTGTGGTACAAATCGATACTATTGAACTCCCAGTTGACATCAGGAAAAACATTTACAGTAGCTCCCTTGATATTTTTTTAAGGAAGTTTCTACATCTGTGGCAAAGAGGCTGAATTACTCATCTAGAGAAGAAAAAAAATTGCAAATTTCCAAATTCTGCCATAAGCCTGGAGGTCAGTTCTGATGTGTGGGTTATGACAGATGAAGCATTAGAATGTAAATCAAGAACTGCTAGACCAATGTGCGAGGGAGAGATCAGATCAGTAGGAAATTACACTAATTTTTCAGCATGCAAAGACAGACAATGACTCAACACATTAAATTTCAAATGTATGCATGACATGGGTGCTTGTCGCTATAGGGAGCAAATGTAAATACCTCCTTACAATTAGCTAGCTATTTTGATTTGAAATTTCTACTAAAATGAGTGTAGGTCTGGGGATGTACGTTCATTCTTCTTTTCTTTCAATACATTAACTATATTAAAAAAATAATGATGCTAACACTGGGCTCCTTAATCACTGAAAACCAGAGGAAGATGACTATTGAGACAGCTTCTGTTATATTAGACATTTCTTGAATGCAGCAGATGCTTTCAAACTAACCGAGTCAGATGGAAAACACTGGAGTATTTCAGAAATTAGCGGCAGCCACCAGTTATTAGTAGCAGTTTCTCAGAAACCACAGAGGATGGGTAAAGTCCCAGGGAATGTAAAAACAGAGTGCAGTACCTATCTTTACAAAGGATGAAAGGTCGAAGCTGTTAGTCAGCCAGGCTGCATCTTCCACTCAATTATTTGAGCATAAATAAATAAATCCTTCTAAAAGATAACACAGTCAGTAGTGGAAAAGGTGTGACTGTATCCCAGCACACAGATTCATATATGTCTGAGAAGCATTCATGATTCTCATACAAAAAATGGCCAAAATGTCAGGCCACCCTAAAAGCAATTCCGTAAACCAGCACACTTCAATGTATAATCAGTAACTTCACAGAAGAAAACATGTCAGAGTCTTCCTGTTCTACTGAGCACTAATGAAAATTAAACTTAATTGTGATGTCTGCATTTGGGACCCACATTTTACAAAATACACTGAATTAAGTAAAATTAATTCAGAGGAGAGGATAAAAATGATGAGATTAATGAGATGGCACATATGAAAACTGTTGGGAGAACTGGACTTATTATCTTCAAAAAGATGAGGGAGAATTTCCAAATGCATACAATTAACTGAAATAAAAATACAGTAATTGTTGTTCATATTCACTAAGTACAGTGCAAAAGGCAATAGGTTTTAAGTGCAGCAAGAAAACTGACTTTTTTTTCCTCACTAATCTCTAGCTTAACTGTTACATATAGTTAAAAAATAGCACAGTGAACCTACAGAATCACCGGAGGCTTTCAAGGACAGAAAGACGAATGGCTATCATTTGTTAGGCTACCCAAGGTGTTCCTTAACACAATAATAAAGCTCTGTGAATACCTAAATGCTGCAGTATGTAATGCAGAACTCCTGGCAACTGCACCAAGTTCCATCCTAACTCTGCTTTTCCAAGAAGAAAAAAAATTACATATTTTTTACATGAAAGTCCTATTTTCTTCCAGCCTAACTCACAAATACAGCCTATATGTACCTGCTAGACGGACACACAGCACATATTTTTACATTTTTTGTGCTGTAGTTGAGACAGTCACTGGTGTTACTCAACCTACATGCCAAAGACTGCAGTCTGTGAGACAGGAGAATGAATTCCAAATTCCCAACTGCTATCAACACCTGTCCTTTAGAAAGATGTAAATCCAAGGAGAACATCAGTGCTTTTTAATAATTTCTGCTATAATTAAAGGCAGTTTAATGTAACTTAACATAATTTAAGAGTTAAAAAATTCCTGGGTTTCATATTTTGTTTACCTGTTTTCTTAGTCCCCTCCACTCCCAGCAACAAGGCAAGCTTTTCCAAAAACCTAAAGCAAACTCGCGCTGTAAGAAAATGGTAAATCAAGGACTAAATATTCTTTTGAGGTTCCCTCCTGTAAAGCTTCCTATTATTTCAAAAGCTAAGATAAAAATACAACTGGGTATTAATGTCCCAAAATTATTATCTGTAGTGGAAATGAAAGGACTAGGGAAGAAGTTCTACTAAATTGTGCATAAGTAACTGCAACAATATTCCTATTATAAATATGATCTGATAGTAGATGTCTCTCCCTGGTATTATTATATTTTGGTTTATTACTTCATTGCATCTTTCCTAAGTTTTAGGAAGATCTCAAACAACCAGATGAGCTGAAATCTCTGATGTAAAGTTAAGTATTTCATGTTTATTTCTAAAGATTCAGGAAATGGCACTTGAGAGCAATTTTTTGTTACCTCATTCCTCATAAAGTGCTCAACTTGTGACATTTTGGGGATTTCTGTGTCAGATTATACCACCTGCTCTGTCAATGGCTGAAAAAGAGCAGCTCTGAAGAGAAGATGTAAAAAAGTCAAAAGAAAGAATCTTGTTAACCTTCCAAGATATTAGTGAAAAAATATTCATTATTATTGGAAAGATGTCATTGGGAAGAAAAACTTGTATGTTCATCTGTACTGCAAAGACCTTTATTGTATCACGGTGAGATCCTGTCAATCACCTGGATAATTAAGTAACTGTCATTATTGAAACACATCTATTGTAGATATTAGAAAAAAATATCTGTAGTCCATTTGACATAATTCAATGCTTAAGAGCATTTAAAAATGAATCTTATCCTGAATGAAACAGGTTTACTGGGTTGACTTCAAACATCCCTCTTCTACACCATTCCTTCACACAGAAAAAGCCATTAGCATGCCACTGTCACTGCTCCACACACCACCTGCATGGCTACCAATCAACAGGGAAAGGCTGGGTTAAACTTTGGAGAACCTAAATGACTATTTAATTTTAAAATGCAACAGGAAAACAAGGGCCCCGCAGTGCACTAGGCACTGCCCTGTGCCAGCATCCTCCCACATGCACCACAAGCCCTGTGGGCCATCCATAAGCTCTGTTACCTAAACTGTGTCTGCTCGGCACTGAAAGGGATGAGGAGAGTGATGTGTCACAGCATCAGTGACCTGAACCAGCAGACAGACAATCCTAATGACAGAGCTCTCACTGCTAACTATGCTGACCAGGGACCAGCCTCATGGTACAACCTTACATAATTGATTCTCAGGGGAGCTGAAACACAGCTTCGTGGTGCCAGTGTGAATGAGGGATTCTGCCCTTGGAAGCAAGTAACAAGCTCAGAAAGCCAAGAGGGTGCAACTTACTTCTGAATAATCTTTTCCTGTCTTAAATATCTGAAGGAAAATGTAAACCCAGTTACTACAAGAATCATGATAAACAATCTGAATCATGATAAACAATCAGCTACAAGTCAAAAAATTAGAAAGAAGTGGCAGAGGAAGCTAGCTCAATTTACAGTAAAGAAAAATCCTACTGCACAGTTCAGAGCTTATGAATAACCAACTATATATAGCTAAAAACAAATCTTGTCTCATGCAATAAAGGTGGGTTGTTCACAGGCTGTGGAGGTACAGACTGTCTTTGTCCTGTCTCACATCATACCTCCCCTCTTCACTTGCATGTATGAGCATTTTGCTGTACTGGTCTGCAGTCAGAAACATGATGTATCACAGAATTCTCATTCTGCAAGCAGATTCCACCCATAACAGAAGACAACACTCAGCTCCGCTCAAAAGGCACTTGCACATCGTTAAAAACAGAAGAATTGCAGTTTACATGGGGCACGTTAATTTCTTGAGGACAGCAAGTCCTCTAAATGTTTAAAGGGAGTTCTCTTTTAACATGAGTCAAAGATGAGAGCCTATGTTTTGTCTGGCTGCAGTGAACACCCAATGTGTTTCCATAACTTGCAGTCCCATACTGCTGTTCTCCCTTCAAGAGCAGAGCAACAGTGTATCTCACCATTGTCCCATTCATTTAGACAAATACTTCTTACATAATCTCATGCTACATCTCAGTTTGACTCTTGTACTAGTCAGAGAGAGGTTAAATTGGGGAAAGGTAGAAGTGGGGCATTCTGCAATAAATTGGCTCTGGTTCATTATTCATGTAGTCCACTATGCAGAGTCCATGAACATTCAGCACCATGTGCCAGAACAGGATATGTACTGCAGACCCAAAGACTTCATTTTAAACCACTGAAGAGAGAGAATTTTGAAGGGTAAGATGTCAGCGTTCCAAAACGCAACATGGACACTCCTTTTATGCACTGGAGACAAATCTGCTCCATCTTAGAAACTTATTTCGTCTAGTGTGTGACAACCTGGTGCAGGAAGTTTCTCAGAGATCACCTTTGTCTCATCAGGATGTTGAGAACCCCCATTTACAAAAAACTGTGCATCTTCACAACATTTGCAGAATTACAGACCGACAAACTATGGAGTGAGACTTCTCCCAGAGCACGCAGCAAGTAGCCTTTCCCAGTGAGTTTATCATGCAGGTTCTGCCAATTATTAAAAGCAAGCCGTGACAGGTAAAAGCAGGAAGAGAATGCCTGGGGAACAGAGATTTGTGTAAAGGTTAGAGGCAGCACGGGCAATATTGGTAGCAAAAGCAATTGGGCAAAGACAAACACAAAAAAAGGACAATTAAGTCTAACTACACACAACACACTACATGACATGGATGAAGACTTAAACAACACAACATTTGAACACTGCAAAGCAATGGATACATCATCTGCATACCACCACAGTAATATGGAACTGAGTATCAACACAACAAAGGCATATTACAGCAAAAAAGGCCTCCCAGCAACCTCCCAGTCCACTTCTTGGGAAACAGGTATCTCATTCAGGTTTGTTTTCTTTTAAAATTTTAATACTTTCCCTGCTTTATGAACTAACTTTAATGCTTAGCACTAAATTTAGGTAAATCTAAACTGCTTGAGGTCTGTGCTGCAGTTGGTCTTCACTGACTACATACATCCAAGCCTGTATAAAGGAGGACAGAGAGCATGTCTGTTTTGGTATGCAACACTGGCCATTTAGTTGTGTAAATACAGTGACATCCCAGGTAATGATAGTCTGGGTGCATGGCAAGTTCCTGATTTTTTCTTGTTTCCTGCTTTGCCCTTGGAAAATAAGACTCTAAATCTCAGGCTTCTATTACCAAATGCAAGTTTTCACTTTGGAGGGTTATAGAACAGAAACAGGCAGGGGTGATGACAGGAAAGACAGAATGAACAGAAGGAAGGAAAAGATGTTGCTGAATGGCAGGACCAGAAAAGAGAAAGGAAGCTGCCCATTTTCCACACATGACAGCAGCCAGTCAGCCAGCAAGTAACAGCTGCCACTCAGCAATACCTCTGTCTCCCTGAAGGAGATATGTCCTAACAGCTGCCATGAGGAAAAGGAAGGTTAGTTACTTTACAAGCTGTATTTACTGGTTCCTTTCTCCCACTTTCATTAAATATATTATTTAAAACTAGTACCACCATCATTCTCTGGATATAAAACCTTTCAGCGCTCTCAACTTTAATGGTGATTTCTGCATAGCATGGTCAAAATGTGCTAGAGAGCTACAGAACAGTAATGACACAAATATAATGTAACCAAAATAGGTCTGCCCTCACAGCTTCATCCATCTACAGATGAAAGCTTGAAGATCAGAGCCCCAGTATTTTCAAGAAAAGCTGTCTGGCTGCACAGTAATTCTCTCCTGCTTGTAAAGAGATAGTTTGCTGCTCTAGAAGGCACATTGTTGGATATCTTGTTAAAAAAAGAAACTAACAATCCCATCAAAAGCCAAACCCGCAAGCAACCCAAAATTAACAGAAAGAGTAGGGTTCAGAAGGAACCACAGGACTTCATCTAGTCCATTCCTTTTTCCACCTGGTTAAATTCCATTACCATCATGCCTTGCAGACATCTGTACTGCACTTTTTAAAGACTTACAGTGCTAAACTGTTGCAGGGTTACAGCTGGGATTTTCTAAGACTGTTTTCTAATGTTCAGACTGAAGATGCAATTTAAGTCTAATATCATCTATTTGGTCTTCCACGAACATGGAAATCCTGGGGGTTTGTCTCTAGCTCTTTGTACAGCTTTCAACACTGTTTAGGTTACTCTGCTGTCATATCTCCCCTAAGTCTTCTCCTCTGTAGATAAACCATCCCAGTTCCTTCTCCTTTCCTCACAGGTCATGTTTTCTTGAAGCATAGAACACAAAAATGGTGAACAAAGGTCTCACCAGGATCCCAAATAGCATCTTGCTTATGGTAACATATGACAAGAACTGCGTAGGTGAGACTGTACAATACTCTTCCTTTGTTTATGTCATATATGATTATCAATAAAAGAGTAAAAAAGAGTATTGTCAGGCCTCAGAAAGAATAAATATCTATGCAGAATTTAGGCAAACTTACTCGTTCTGTGAACAATATAGACAGTTTCATTTCTGTCAGAACGCTTAAACAATAAACCTAAAGAGTAGTCAAATGATGGGTATTTTCTTGCTATTTTTAGGAATGGTACAATGGAAACGTAGGCACCAGCTTTCTTCAGTGATGTGATTATGTGTAAGATGTCAAGAGCATTTTACTTCAAAAGCAGGTATTTTAATACAAGTAAAATGCAAACGCATGCAAAAGAGCACAGTATATGTAATAATATAGAAGTGGAAGACTTCTGAGCATTGCTCAGTCTGTTAGTTCTCCTTCCATCTGTAACAGCCCCAAGGCAAATATTTCAGCTTCCTGGGGCTCTTCAATATGCTGTATCCAGAGTTCAGTTGTGCCAGCAACTTACAAAACATTATGAATGATGCAGTACTCTGCAACTCTCCTTGTCATTACACACAGCCTTCCTGGAGATCACCCTAACTGCGCTTCTTCCAGCAGCTGACATTTGGAATTGCTTTGGCAGCACAAAGCTCAGTCCCAGCTAGGCTCAGCTGGCAGACCCAAGAAGGGCTCCTTCAGCCCTGGCACAGGCAGAGGTTCCTGTGCTTGCACCTTCAGGCTTTGCCAAGCAGCCACCTTCGCTCCCACTGGGCAATCAGCTGCCACAGCCCACAGTGCCTTACTTGGTACTAATGACACACATTGGAGTATTTATCTAACTTTAGCCTCTCCTGGGAACATTTAAGACAGTCTTCAGGACCTAAGCAGATGTAGTCTTAGGCAGAACAGCCTCTCATGGGGATTATGACTTAGGAAACATTTAACCATTTGCTCCCTTCTACATCTTTTGTGTCAAAAGGCATCAAAAAGCTAACAGAAGAGCCCGATCACTACATAACCCCTTGACACCTCCACACCACATATGACCTCAAAACAGAGTGTATTGAATTGCTCCCAACTGAAAAGCAAGTAATAATAAAATAAACATTTCTCCGGTCAATTTAGTGAAAGAGATGAAGGAAAGTCTGCCAGTTTCACCAAGGACTATTTGTTGGGGAAAAGCAATAAATTCACCCTGCAAAAATTTCAGGCATATTAACATTTGTTTAAACGGTGTCAACAAAGTTATTTGCTAATTACCATTCTTCAGAAAATGACAATAGGAAGCAGCCCACCGTCCAGAAATACATTTGTATCAAGCAGAGCGTTTCTGTGGGGCCTGGCACGTTCTACCAACACTGTATAGCTATACATTGGAGATATTTCAGTCCTTGAGTGCTGATACTCATAGATCCAGATGGATAAACAAATGGCCAGAATAGTAGAATCAGAATAAAATTCCCAGCCAAATAATAATGTCAGGTCACTTAAACTGTAACTTAACTTCTCTTATACATGTAATTGCAAAATCTTCAGTAACACCATGATACCACCCCACCCTCTGCATTTATAAGCCAATTATATATTATAACACTTTATATTCTACAGAGATGAGCTGCTAACCAGTCATTGTAAATGATAAAGAAAAATTAAAAGATGAAATCTACTGGACTGTCATGCAAATCACTTCGTGCTCAATCACAATATATTCAAAGTAGTTGCCACCTGCCTCCTTCAAAAAATGACAATATTGTTTTGTGTTATCTTTTTACCAATTTGTCTTGTTTCATCCACAGTTCAAATTTTCCCCCAGCCATTTCACACAGGCTGAAACAGCATCCAGTCTTCTAAAGACTGAACCCACACTTTCCTAATGAGCTCTGGAGAAAAAAATCACTGAGAATCCAGTCAGCTCATACTCCTCCTACCAACGCTGCTGCTTTGACTAAATGACAGACGTCACGGTGGCAGGTGACAACTTCGAGTTTTGTATTTAAAGCTCTGACTGTACATTGATTCTATTTAAAGAACCGAGTATATAAAAGTAATGAGCTTCAATATTGCCCGTGATACCACAGACCCATCACCCTCCTTGAAAGAGCAGTTTGATCATTCCTGGTCAAACCCCCCATGATTAGAGCACCTCGCTGTGCTGCCAGTATTGAGAACAGGGACTGTACCGTCCGGCGTTGCCTGCTGACGGGGTTTTTTACATTTGACGTAATCGTGGTCAACTGGAGTGGCTGTGTAAGGTGGGGATGTCAGACCTGGACCCGAGGAGGAGGGGAGGGAAGTCCCGGGGCCTGGCACTGTTCCGGCTGAAGAGTGAGAGTCTTCATCAATCATGCAAGCTTTTTCTCTGGGAGGGTGATAGAAAACATGAAGTGTTTATATACTAGGGGTATATACAAAGAACAAAGTGAGACTGCGTGTTCTCACAGCATTCCCAGTACAGTAATTAAATCTTACTAACAAATTCTAAATGATGGATTTTTAGTACAAGTTATATTCCTCCCTTGCCACTGGGCAATAGTACACCCTTCTTTACTTTGTGGTTGTTAACGAGACAAATTATGAAATAAGACAAATTATAAAATCTCTTATCCTATAAACGAAGGTAATTTGCTTCCGCATTTGTTAATAGTTGTTTTAAAAAATCAAATTTATTAATAAAAACAGTGGCTTCAAAATGGATCACAAGATGAAAATGATTGTTTTCTTTCCTTCCCATCTCCTCTGTGCCAGAGGAGAGATCTCAGTGTGGTGTGTGATCTTACCCACGATACCTGAAAACTGCAAACATTAGCATGAATTCTAATCACTTTGTTTTGTTTGTATTTTATTCAGCCTCATTTTAACAGTTTATTGTAGAGTAGTTTATAAGTATGCATTCAGAGGATACTCCTGGAAACTAGCACTCACTTTTCTGTAACTTTTGGGGTGTTCTTCTCCTCACCCCTGGCAAACGGTCCCTCCGAAGCTTCTTTCATGAAACTAACTAATATCTCTGCATCTACTCCGGAGTCTGGTTTCCCCACAAGTTTCAAAATAGAAGCATGAAGTCGAAAGTACACCTAAAAAACACCAAAGTCCATGTGGTCAGCAAAGAACTCATAGCTCTGCAATCTATTTCAAATAGTCTTTTCTTTGTAGAAATTGCAGGAGTTAGTAAAGACAGTTCACTGTTATCTACTTTCCTCAGTAGCATTTTTCCTGCCTTTGAAATTTGTTTCTAAGTTAGAAGAACTCAACACTGTACAAATTTTACAACTGCAATCTATGGAATACAACAGAGAAAGCACAGCTGGTCTCCTTGCAAGCAAGTCACCACGGGGTATGTTCTAATCCACTGTTTTGACCAGACAACACAGTGAAAGCAGAGGTTCCAGTTCATGCATGAACTCACGCTTCCGTAGGTACGAGATGCTTGTGAATCCTCCCCACACCTAATTGGTATAAAAACTGACCAAAGAACTGTGTGCAGCAAAACTCAGAAGTGGAATTGCTACCCACCCGTCCAAACTGCCTTTCAAACAAAATCAGCCTGAATAAGGGGCTCCATTTTACTCTCCAAGTCTGCCCTGTAGATGTTCCCAGACACAGAGCACCATGTACATGTGCCTAACAATGTGAACTAATACCTAGTGTTCAATGATCTGTAAGGAAGGTTTCCAACCTACGTATTTAACTTTCTTTTACCTCCAATGCCTCCATGGCAAGTTCCGGTGGATTATGGTAGTGAATCTTTTTGGGATATCGAGCAGCCTCCTCGTGCAGGTAATGCCCAGCCTGTTTGTAGTGAAGCAGGTAGACAACGGGAGGCTGTTTCTGCTTCTCGGCAATCTTGCCCAGCATGTAGTGGATGAGCCACTCCTCCTCATCGCCATCGCCCTCACAGCGAGAGGCTGACGTGAAGCACACTTTGGCCGTCTCCAGCATGCTGTCCCGGCGCTCCTCCATCTGCGAGCAAAGCAAGCGTTGGGAACACGTGAGTTCACTGCGGCTCAGACGGAAAACTCCAAAAATACACCACTCCGCACATATAAAAGCGCATGAACAAGGTACATCGTTTAACAATTTCAGCTTCAGACACACAGAAGATATCTAAGTGATCAACTACATCCCAACAACTCACAAAATGTGTTTATAGATGGGTTTTTGTTCATTCCAGTAACTGCTGACACAAACGACCAGAACAAAACAGTAAGACAGAAGCATAAGAATAAAAATCTGGAAAACAACAAACCAACATCCACAAAAATTCTACCACTTTTCCACAGCTGTAATTATCTTAATTCTTCAAAGAAAAAAAAAAAATTTGCTTTGTTCTGCAACTGAAGTCTCGTAGAGCCACTACAGACCACTCCCATTTGTGAAGAAATGTATTTCTTCTTGTTTGCAATGTATCTAATTTTGAGCTGAGTAAGGTAAAAATCCTATCCCCACCCCACCCTGTCAAAAAAAAATTAAAACAAGCAGCATAAAATAAATGCCAATAAAATCATGCAAAAAACTAGGTCACAAGATGCATTAATGTCATTTTCTCTCTTTGAAAAAGAAGCTCATACATTTACCATTGTGTGGCTATAACCAAGAACTATAACATAATCTTTCACTTCCTATACGTTTTGAAAAGAGAATACAATAATAAGGTTTTAATGTCTGAGAAACACATTGTTGAAGAGATATCTCTGGAAGTGAGATGATATTGTTCCAACTTATCTTTTATTATAATAGAGCTTTCCTTAGTAAACTATGCATTTTTAACATATTTGCTTGCAAAAAATGAAGATTTAAGTACTCCTAAATAAACATTCTCATTTAATCCTCAACTTAGAATTGTTCCTTTTATCTGAAAATATGAAGTAACTCCAGCATTAATCCCTGTAATTCTTCAGCAAGTCCCTCATAGCCAAGAGGCCACAAGACCATACGGCCAAACTTTCGATCGCTCAGAGGCATAAAATGTAGTAACTTCACTTCCTGAGTAGTTTTGGAGCCCTTGGATGTAATAACTCTCCTATTGTTAACTGTCATTTCAAACATGCTATTTAATAAACAATTTGTTCTCTTTCAATACACATGTTTACATCATTTTTCTTCATAGAAGAAAGCTTCTGACGGAAGGGCAGTGTCAACACAGCAGTGGAGGCAGCTCAGATGCAAGACCTGTCACCTCGCTGCAAACACGTTCCCCTGGAAACAAAGGATGCTCCCAACACCCATCTCTACTGCTCAAACGCTCCAAGTTTTACAAATTTACAGCAGAGGAGCAGCACATAATATCTGGAAGCCAGAATAGCTAAATCAGAAATCTGGAAATCAGAATAGCTAAATCAGAAATAGTTCACTGGTCCAAAAAAATACAAACCGTTTTTCTAAGCAGCTCTTATCACTGTCAGTGGGTATTTAGAATTGCTCATTTTGGCTTAGCAATAAACTTCTTAACTCCTAGCTTCTTCATCATCCTCATGCAGAAAGAGCTAATGAATTTATGACAACAATTTCAATGAAAATTCTACCAATCTTCTCATTTTGATCTTCTGTTTAAGTAAATGGCCCAAAAAAATAGCAAAAGGGGAGGATATCTTTAGATACAAGAGATGACACGTAGACACAGATATCAGAGTAATTCCTGGTCTTTTCACTATTTAAATATGCATAGATTTCACCTTTTCCTGGAAACATTGTCTGACATTTACAGAAAGGTAAGGTAAACATTATTCTCCTTTCCAGAAGGTTAGAATAATCTTGTGCCATCTTCAAAAGATAATTCAAAGATCAGGCTAAAAGTGATTTTACACAGGGAAAGGAAAGGAAAGGCAAGGCAAGGCAAGGAAAAACCCACTTTTCAATGCTGCTTGACACCATCAGGTTATCTGAATATTAGAATTTCCAGTATTACTAAGTAACCATACAGTCTCATATGTGGAACATAGCATGTAAATACTTAACCTACGATGTTAGAAAAGATCATTTAATTTAAAACTGTCACACTTCTCTCAGTTAGATCCCACCTGCTGCACAACTTCAGGGGGAAGTTCCGACTTCCACTGCTTCAGCTGGCGGGATGCGAAGGAATGCAAGGCATAGGAAATGGTGCCATACTCGATCCACAGGGACAGGTTGGAGCTGTCGATCTCCAGGGCTCGTTTGAAGCAATTCAGGACAGGGGTAGAGTGTTTCCAGATCGGGCCATCGCTTTTCAGTTCATTGGAGTTCAGCTTGTCCTGAATACGACTCGCTCGAGCCAGAGCCATCCCAGCCCAGGAGTCAAACCTAAGCAAGCAAGAGCATAACACGGGAATAAACTCCCCCCTGAACATCACACTCAAGGCACAGACAAGATTCATCTTGCTACACCTGCAACGTTTTCTTCCTTTATCATACACTCCCTCAAAACAGAGTTCTGGATCTCCCCATGCCCTCAGAGTGGAACAGAAGCTGTACAGCCTAAACAACATAAAAATCATAAAAACAAAAATGCATTGATGCAGGAAAATTCTGATGAACTGTAATTTCTGACTTCAGGACTGTTCAGGGTCCAGCCCTGTGCTTATTCCATCACTGACAACAGTCTGAAGGGCAGTTTCCACACGCCATAATCTCACATCAACACCTGGGGTCAACTGCTCTGGAGTCCTTTAATTTTCTCATGATTCTAACACCAAAGGAATAACCATAATGTTCTCGTATTTTTGCTAGTAGTTTCTTCTGATTTTAACTGAAAATTCATTTCTGGGTCAAGTGACCTCAATAGTCAGAATCCTGAGAGGAATGGAAAGGGAACTGTAGTACAGACATTCAAACAACCAACATCTCATTTGACTGGAGTAAACACACTATGGTACCACATACGGCATCCTCTGAGCAACAAACTGTCACACCTTGAAGTGAAAATGCATTCCACTCTTTTATTTAGGAATTCAGGTTTCAAAATATCAAAACTACAGAAAAATGGGGTGGGGGTGGTGTTGGTAATTTCTTTATCAGGCTTCAAACAAAAGTTTTAGCCATTTGCTAGTCACAAGTCCCAGACCAGAAGATGCAATAACATTAAACTACAGCTATTTCCTCTGAAGATTTCACATCTAAAATTGCTCTGTGCCTTCATCTTCCCTTTTGTCTCTGGTATGTGACTAGATTTAGAAACAATTTTCTTGTCTCAAATCTATCAAATTAGGGTTTTTATCACTGACCCTGGTCTGTCAACTTCAAGGAGAATTAAAATGATAAGTAACACCTAATATACGAATTCCATATTTAATCAGTAAATTTAATCAGTAAATTTAAAAGTAATTTAATTTTAGAAGACTTATTCAAAATATACTTTATTTTTAAGATGAGAGAGCTTAATCTTGGTAGTATGTCAGTGAGTTGAAAATTATCAAGAAACAAGGTGGTTTTGTTTAAATATCACTTAAATACTTCACTTGACTTGTATTCTCTTACAAGATCTCCAGCAGCAAAAGCAACACTTTTGAAAGAGGTCAGCCTAGACAGTCAATCCAGTGAAGAATGTCATTTGTGCCATAGCTACACTATTAAACTGGGACATCTCTCACTCCTTGTCACGTCTGAACATGCCAAAGCAAAAAACAAAAGGGGCGAACAGTTTATTCTACACAGTTATTCTTTCTCTTATTTTAGCTTCCCCCCTCCCATTTTTTGGTCTTAATTTCATAACAGTTAAACATTTACCAGTAGATTTTGGGGTTTGTTTTCTTTGTTGGGTGGTTTTAGAAATGCCCTTAATTATGTAATCAATATAATAATGGATTGCAGGTGGGGGTTTGGTTGTTTGGGGTTTTTTTTTCACTCCTGAAACCAACTGTCTGCTCTTCAGTACTGAAGGAAGTGAGAAGAGCGAATGAAATGCAGCAGGATTCAACAACACTGACCTGTTTGGACAAATACAAATGTCGTGCATGTAAAATTTAATAGCTTTGGACTGTTCTTTGTTCTTGAAATGATAGTCTGCCAGAAGATAATACAACTCAGTCACCACTGGTGGAGAATAGTCCGCGCCCTCTGGGAGAGATGGTGCCTGAAAATAAAAAAGTAAAGGTTCATATTAAATAAAAGGTTCGCATTAAATGAGCTGCACACTTGCTTCTTCCTCGTGGTGGAAGCAGCCTTTTCATCATAGAGTACAAAGGCATTGAATATGAAGACAGTGAAAGCATTTCACAGATATACAGAGCACTTAAAACACTAATGAACATCCCATACTGACTCCATATTAATCAATACTACATCTTCCCACTCTAAGACAAAGCTTTGGTGGTGTCATTCTTATTTCATTTAAATACAATTACCTGAAGAAATCCAACAGCATGGAATAAGTCATTTCACTAGTAGTCTCAAAGTCAACGTAAAAATAGCAACAATAATTTTTACTCTTTTCAATTTAACTTTTTAAAAACAACCATACCTTGCTGCATGTTCCTTCGATATAGGCAGATACAGTCTCTAGGCTTAGCATAGGCTTGTCTGTTCGAGGAACAATTGTAGCAGTTTTCTTCAAGAGGTTGGCTAAATCAGCAGACACAGTACTGGTTTTGTAACTATCAAATTCTGGAAGGGTTTTAGGCTTAAAATATTCAAACATGAACAAAGCATCTTCCCATGTCAGATCAACCTGAAGAGGGAGATAGATGGGAGGGCAAAAACATTATTTCAAATTCCAAATTCCAAGTCTACTAATGATGAGTTTCTACGGCCTTTCTAATTTGTGAGAATATACATCTTACTCTAGCAGGAACCACATCAAACCTCCCAAGAACAGAATTATAGGTCTCATTCTGCTGCTCACAAATACAGCACACTGCTCACTGATTTAACAGACTAAAGCATTGGGCTGTAATTTAATGTATGTCACCAAAAAATAAAGTCACATTCTACTTGCTTAGAAGAGCTGCTCAGAGAAGTTGTTTATAAGCAAGAATAACAATCTCATAATCTTAGCTTTCTAACATGTACATTTAAGACACACAGTTCCCAAATATTCAACGAGCACTAACGTAACAGTATTCATACAATTGTTCTGCTTGTACAAAAATGGTTCTGATTGATAATTCTATGATCACTTGCATTTGGTAAGTGCAAAAATCATCTGAGGATTTTGAACAATAGCAGGGATGTTTCAAGGCAGGATATTGCATCGCCGACCTGTTTTTCTCTCCCTTCCTTAATACTCCAATTCTCTTCCCAGGGCACTCTTTAGTTGCTCTTCTTCCAAATTCAACTGAATTTCACATTTCTCATAAACAGCTACCAGACATTTACCATCAGAGATGTCAAAGTAAGTGATAACATAATTTACTTGCAAAGTTTTAACAGTGACATTTTTCACTTTCATTAACTGCAAGACTGGCTGCTAAAGTTTTCTTCTCTCAAGCTGACTTTTCCTCTCTAATTTTCCTCAACCTCGAACTTCTTCTCAGCTGCAAACAGGAAAGTGATAGCTTAATAAAATCCATTTCTCAATATTTTCCACATGGCAATAAACTGTGAATAAGACTACACTAGCATTTAATTAAAATATCAGATATTTTATAATTTTAAAAAATATGGAAGCTTTTAGTTTATTTTCTACGACATGTAAAATACATAAATCTAACAAGGAAATAGAAGTAATCTTACTCCAAAATACATTAAGACTAAAACCAAACAAGTGTGTACCTTTCATCACTTCAGGATATTCCACTGACATTGAATAACACATAACTTACCTGCTGTACTGAATGTTCTTCTAGGTACCTTGCTTTGCTTTTTTTACTAGGGAACCCATACAAACAATAAAAACACTGTTCCAAGGCTGTTTCCAGCTCTTCTTTGTATGGATGAGTATCTTCAGAAGTGGATGCTGCAAGTTCTTTCTGTAGTACCTGAACCTACAAGCCAAACACCAGTGAGAAGGTCATGTGCAAGCTGAAGATGCCAGGAAGCGACCCAGCTGCCTGCAGGCAGTTGATGAAAACAACATTAAGGACTACATGTATTTTTCCCCAATTACAACCAAGTATTGCACCCACAGTTCTGTAAACTAGTTCCACACAAGTAATTTCAATGGCACTGCAGCTGCATTAAAGTGCTTTTATTTTTGTTCCTATGTTAATGCACAAACTCCTATCTTTAATCAATGAGATTACACATCGGCTTCATGTTTCAGCCCGAGGATCATTCAGAGTTTTCCCCTACGCACCAAGTCGCTTCCATGAATACAAACACTACAGTTCATCAACACCATGAATAAGGAAAAGGCATAGAAGAATTTCTGCCCTAATTCACAAACACCAATTTCCTCTGCATGGAAAAAGTGGGATGCAGAGGACTTTGCAAAAAAAGAAGGGAGAGTTAATGAAAGTCTGGCTAAAAGGACTACAGAACTGCACAGTATGAATAGGATTACACAGATGGCTACACACCAAGGAAAGCAGCTGGATTGATCCTAAATGACTGAACACTGTGGGAAGTTGCTACCTTTACCTTCAAGGTTTCAGGAATAAGTACCTACCAGTAGCATATTTTGGAAGATGCTAATACTCTAAGACATTCATTAAAAAACCTGCAACTGAATGCAAAGACAAAAAAGTAATTCTTTGAAAACCTTCATTAAGCTTCCTTAAAAGCAAACCAAAAAGGAACACGTCCCAGGAAGACATTTCAAAGTCAATAAAATCATGTTCATCAAGAATAACCTGTGTTAGTGGGACTCTGGATCTTTATTTCAAAACCAAAACAAAATCCACACTACCACTGAGATTTAAGACTCAATTCCAATGCATTCCACTATGAAAATTCAATTAAAAAAAGAAACGTGTAAGTAGAAGTGACATTATTAGTATCTCACACATCCACCAGTGTCTGTGTTCCCACTATCAGAGTGCACCAGTTATGTCTAAAGAAAACTCATTTGAGGTGGTAGAAAAATCCTTCCACTGTAATTGTCATCTGCGAGAATGAAGGGTCCAGAAAACACCAAGTTCATCATTATGATTTGCCTTTAAAGTTCTGGGAAGCTGTATTACTACCAGGAGAGTCCTAGTGACTGAGAAGTCATTGCCTTTAATATTTTTCCTTCGAGAAAAAGCCTGATCATTATGGGCTTTCCTGACAATACAGATATTGCACTCCATCACAAGGCAAAAGACTCATTCTACATATAAGAAGCTTGTTTCTAAGGGCTGGGTTTAACTATAAGATGCTGCTTCTCTTCTGATTAGAAGATCTGTGCTAAGATCAAGGTACCATTTGTTAAGAGCCAAACCTCTGAAAAACAAGAGTAAAGACAATTCTTAGAAAGTATTTCAATGACATTTTGAGTCACAGCTTTCAACTCGGAGTCACAGCAGACACCTTATTGCCACCACTTTCCCTGTATGGTTTGGTGAACATCTGAAATTCATAAAAAGTGCAGCTAAATAAGCTGAAGGAAAATGTGAGATCAGAGGATACCGTAACAAAGGCAAGATATTCCTACTGCTGCAAACAAAATCACATCTAACAGCAGTAACAGAATTCTCATTTGAACAGTGTTCAGAACTGTGCTCTTATTCAGCTTTTAAGCTCTTGGCAGAAACACAGAATTGTTCCTAATAATTCAGACTATTGCTGAAGGACTTAACTACATACTAACACCTTCTCTTGCACATCACCTTCATCCACAAGCGACAGAATGTCCTCCAGCGGACAGTTCACCTACAGAAGGTGATCATTTAATACTAATCTATAAAACACACTCAACATTCCTGAAGCTGCCTTTCTCTTCAAGTAATTCATCCCACTTTACCTTTGTCTTTCCTTATCCTTCCAACACCCTCTTGTCCCTGAAAACCAGATTCTTGTGCTTAGTAATACTATATTATATTCTAGTTTGAGAAGCGGGCAATTCTGAGTGAAAATTGAACATGTTGTTTAAAGTACCCGATGACACTTGCAAAGACCTAGCTGTAAATACACTGGCAGCTCCCAGTTACCTGTGCTCCATTCAGGTTCACAGAGCACGCTCTCTGACTCCCTTGGCTGTGGATACAGGCGCACTATCATAGCACAGTTTAGGTTCATCACTCAGGAGCACGGCATCTGAGGGCAAGCTCAAGAGTGGAAACAGGTCATCTATTTTCATGAAGCACAGTGCCTGAGCTAACAAAGCTCTCTGGATCACTGCTGAGGCAGCTCAGGTGTAGCAGCATTATACTGTTAATGCCAGGGAGGCTGAGGAGAGCAGGACACAGAGAGAATCTAATAGTTCTACCCTGAATCAGCCTCAATTCAAACACTGTTCATTTGCTCCAGCCCTACCGGGGTGAGCAACTCCTGCAGAACCCCTCAGGCTGCCCCAGCCATCCTTCCCAGCTGTCTAAATTACTGTCCTAGACACGCTGCTGCTCAAATGCAGAGGTAGATGGGCTCTGGCACTGAGCTGTGCCTAATAAGCTCCAGGGAGTGCAGAGAAGGGAAATGAAGAGATTCTTGAGTAGCTCTATGCGGAACTAATCACGATTTTCTCCTGGCTGAAAGTAATAGACCTCAGCAAAGTCAAGCTGAATCTGTAAAGTGCCACTGAAATGTCCCCAGAGAACACCAAGGAATGCCAGGGCACCCCATTATCGGGGCTTTGCCGGCAGCCAGGCTATCCCAGGCTGCCAGTGCTCCCCTCAGGGAAACACTGACTGCACTTGGCTTTCTACACCGAGGATAAAGTGAGGGAACAGCAACGCACACAGAAACAGCCTCCTTCAGCCATGGGAAATTTCTTTTCTGGTGTAACAATGAGACTTCAATGAATAATCTTAAAAAGGTCAACAATGAATGGTTAGGTCCTTTCATCTCATAATGCTACAGTATTACTGCCCAGGCACCCATTTCTAGAGAGTATTAGACCTAACACACTCACCTTAACAACAAAGAACAGAGCAAAGAACAGCCTTCAGAAACAATAAAGTGAAGGGCTCAAGCAATGCCTTAACTGCAAAATTCAAAATTGCATTTTCCTGGCTGACAGTTAAATATGCTCTTTTTACATGATAAATAGTATGTCAGTACACTGGAAATGTGCAAACATAAAACTTGCTAAATTTCAGTTCTGTGAAGCAAGGAACTTATTTGGAATCACTGAGACAAGATGAATGTGGAATCCCACTGCGCTATTTTAGCAGCAATTTTAAAGACGTAACACTACAGTTTTTGTCAGCTTGTGAAGGAAGTACAGTACTATCAGACTGCTTGGTCATTCCTACTTCCCTTTTGAAGTTCATGCACTGAATCAAATACTAGTGCAAGAAGCAAAACAGAGGAGTGAAATCAGAAGATGAAAATTATTCTTCTCAGTGATGTAAGTCCAGAGAACAATGGCAAGTATGACAAAGGAGACCAATGGGAAAGGGTCTAGAATAACAAGCTTTTCCTATTCACATTGAACTGACCAAAACTCTCCTGTGTTTGTCTGGGAGGACAAGAAAAGCGGAATCAAAAGTGTATTTTTAACATGAAGACAAGGCAATGAACAACCTAATACAACTTTTAAGTTGTTTCCTGCTTTGAGGTGTGGGTTGGCCACATGACATTCAGAAATCCCTTCCAACCTCAATTATTCTGTGATGCCAACACTTACATAGAACTTGAGCAGAGCACCATCTGAATTGCAACACCAGGACCTTCTTCCCAAATACTCATGAGCTGTGTTCAGCAGCATAAGTGAAGAAGGCAACATAGGGGTATCAGGACTCACTGGAAAAAAGAAGTTGGTAAATGTTAAAGTAGCACAGAACTGAACTGAATCCAAGTCAATGCTTCAACTGGCAGAAAGAAGTTTCCTCATGGTAAGAAAGTGATGCATGCATAGCCCCCTACTCGCTTTAGCCAGCAAAGTAAGATGACAATCAAGTATTTATTATTTATATTCCAAATTTAAATGGAAAGGAGCTCAGCTCCAATATATAGAGGTGAATAACAAACTCACCTTCTTCTCCCTGATTCTGCTGCTGCTGTTGGCAGCAAAGGGATCGAAAAGAATCTTCCTCATGCTGGATGATCCTGTGCAGGATAATCCATGGAAGCACTGAGGAGACATATGGCTCTTTTGGTTCCTCCTGGACTGCCATGCTGCAGTCTATGATCTAATAAAGAAAGAGACATTATATAAACAAAGTGATGCAAAACAAAGGTCACATGTGAATCCTTTCCAAAGCTGGCAATGCATTTTAGTCCAAGGAAATAACCTACAGTTGAGTCTCAGCTTCTCATACACAGGGAACAGCTATAAAAATGCTACAAATAAGATCAGCTGCTAGGGGAAGGGTAGAAGATTATTTCTCCTACCCTGACATTCCTCTTGCATCCTCATTTTCCATCTAGATGTTTCCCTGTTAATGTCACATACAAACAATTCACAGTAAGCAAATACACAGCATAAATTCTTAGTGTTAGCAGGTCTCATTGCTGTACAAGAAACTTATCTACAATCCAACACGGAAGAGGAACTTGAAAAAAAATCCACAATTCCCTACCAGGTCTTACAACAGCCGTTACAGACCAACAAAAATCATTAATAGATGCTCTATAAATGATGTACTTGAATATTCTGTTCTCCAGAATTCCATTACATTCCATAACACATACAACTTTACACAATGAGAGTAGTGAAGTAATGAAGATCCTTGGCTTTTACTGAAGTAAAAACCATTTGAAAATTGTAAACACATTGAATTTTGACATTAACTAGGCCAGCTTCTTAGTAGAACTGAGAGTGCCACTTGTTAGCTGCACTGAAAAATGTTCATTTAGTTGTTTTAAGGCAAGATCAGTGCCATAACAAGCTATACCCAGGCACCTCAGTTGTATATCACCATTTAAAATAGCCTAACAAAACAGGTCCTTGGGTTATCCTACCACCGTTCTTTGATTGTTTCAGGCAGCTTGGTGTCTGAAGGTCCCTGCTGGTACTGATCCCAGCACAGGTGCACTGAGTGCATCTCTAACATTCTGGAATGAAGCCTGTGACAATGGTCACACAGTAGGGTGATGCTCATCTTCCCCCAACAAGAAGGGAACCAAAGGCAGCACCGCGAGCGGGTGGGAATTCAGACAGCAGCTGGGTCCCGTCTGAAGGTCTGCAGCACACAACACCTCTTGCCTAGTGCAAGGGAACAGGTTACCTGAATCAGGTTGTTTGTTAATCGAACGAGGCTTGGTGTTACAGAAGAGTCTTTCAAGATGCTGTTAACTGATGATAATGAAGTATCTATTCCTGAGAGCAGCTGTGTTACCGTAGCAACCCACTCCTCTTTAGCAGAGGCTGCTGTCATGTTAATCATCTGCTGAATTGCTTCATTCAAGGCAACGTCTGAGCATTCAAAGCACTGCTTGTAATCTTTCAGTTTGAGAAGGGAGTCCTAGGGAATGTAAATATGAAAAAAATCTATTGTAACAATGAAGAGTTTATTTTAAACATGAATGCACAGCAGGGCATAGCAAAACACTACATCCAGTTAATGTGGCTACTTTAATGAAACATTAAAGAATACCTTTAAACATAACATTAAACAGGACAACAGGAGGTGTGTGGGCCCAGGGTGACAAATATACAAGTAGGATCTAAATTTTTAAAAAATCATCACAAAATCTTTCTGCTATAATGAGATGCCAGGAAAGAAAAGTGAGAAAGGGATGGCTGTAGCTCTATAATTCTAATGACCTGCAGTTGAATAGAGCTCCTACAGAAATAGGATTTAGATCTTTATGATCTTGTGCTACCATTTTATTACTTCATAAATAACAAAATAGCAACCATAAGGCTAGTGTTATAACAGCATTCTCCTGCTTTCTACTCTGCACAAGTAGGATAATGAGATGGCGTAGAGGCTGCAGGATTTAGTTCAGTCCGGTTAAAAGAGCATCAGTCTTTCATGAAAACTTTTTTCTGCCACATAATCTGATACACTCAAATTGTTCTCAGAGCTGAGCTCATTTATACACTGATTTTCATGGTGTCAGATGGACTAACTCTAGGGCAATTATATTGGATGTATCTATCAACAGCTTCTCATTCACGCAGGAGAGAGACATTACACCATAAAAACCATTCATATGCTGGATAACTAAGTTTCACAATGGTTGTAAGTCACCATACAGTCAACAGCAGCAAAAGCAGGAAGTATTCACAGCAGGTGCAGACAGAATGAACCCACCCATAAAATGTCTCAGGAAATTATTCAAGTTTATTTGAACTTAAAATTCTTCTGTTCATTTCACGTAGGCCTCAACATCTTGCATCTTTAGCCACATTCTCAGTCAGCACAAGTTGGCACATTGCTGATGATGTTGATAAAGCTGTGCTGTTCAGAGCACTTACGGATTTGGTTCCATGTTTTCCTTTTTAAATAAGACTCCTTAACAATCAGCACCCACCTCTAGAAATCCTTTCATCCTGTTTTCAGAAATAAGTCTTAATCCCTTACTAACAGAGATTTTTTAAGAAACAAACCAAACCTGTAGGAGAAGCAGCTGTGCTGGTCTCTCTGGTATGGATGTTACAAACTCCAGATGTTTTGCTCTGCCATAACCATTAAAGCACAATGTTGGACGAAGCAGATGCACCACTGCATTGTAATCCCCTGCCTCATACAGTCGCTGGATCTCCTCCAAAGACTGGCATCTCTCCAGAGATTTTAGGTTCTTTTCAATCTGCAAATACCACAGATGATATAATCCAACTTTTGTTTTCACATACACTTAACTACTGACGCTTCTCCCAGCAGTTTAGCTGTAAAGCTGTGTGAACTCCACAGCTACATCTAGGCATACAAACCAGAAAGAAAACACCTACCATGTAATACTTCACCCATTCAGTAGTTTTTTAACGAATACACAGAGGATGAATAAGGCACACGGAAAATGACGAGGTGATTTGTAACAACCTTCACTGAGGGCAAATCATGTCTTACAAATTTGGTGGCCTTGTATGATGGGGTTAACAGCACTGGTGGATGAGGGAAGAGTGACTGGTGTCATTAACCTGGACTTGTGCAAAGCATTTGACACTGTCCCAGGCAACATCCTTGTTTCTAAACTGGACAGACTTGGATCTGATGGATAGACCACTTGGTGGATACAGAACTGGCTGGATATTCACAGCTGCAAGAACTGTGGTCAACAGCTCGATGTCCAATTGGAGAGCAGTGATGAGTGGTGTTCCTCAGGGGCTGGGATTGGGATCAGCACTGCTTCAAGTGCACAGTGGGATCGTGGGTACCCTCAGCAAATGCGCCAACAGCACCAACCTGTGTGGTGTGGTGGACGTGCTGGAGGGAAGGGATGCCATTCAGAAGGACCCAGACAGGCTTGAGAACCTGTGCAAAACTCCTGAAGTTCAACAAGGCCAAGTGCAAGGTCCTGCACCTGGGTCAGGGCAATCCCAAGCACAAATACAGGCTGGGTGGAGAATGGATCGAGACCAGCCCTGGGGAGAAAGACTTGGGGGTGTTGGTGGATGAGAAGTTCAACACAACCCAGCAATGTGCTATAAAGATTTTAAACTTTATTGCCTCAAAGTCCAAAATGAAACATCTCTATGCTGTAAGAACACATCCATCAGGGGGACTTCATCACAGGAGATGCCGTTTCAAAGTGCACACAACTTGTTACATGAAAAACAAACTCCTGAAGTAGAGAGCTCAGTTAAGCAAAGGTGAAATTAGTGTTTAAGAACAGAAAATAAACCTCAGGTTCAGTAACCTACTGCTGTCCATGCAGCTGCTTTAGTATTTTTATTTTGCATAAATGCAATCTCAAATTGTACAGGACCAACAGATCCAAAAGCTGCAATTTTTGAAAAGGAGAGGATGGTCTTGACATCATCTTTAAACTACAAAACTCTCCTTTTACTCTGAGATACAGTAAACTTCCATCATGAAAGAGCTAATTCATAGAAGACATTTGAAACTGGGAGAGAAGGAGTGGGAGGGATGGAATGGGGTACAAACACTTGCAAATTAATTCTTACCTCTTCTAAAGACACAACAGAATCAACATGTAGATTAGGTAACCGTATTACGATGCTACATTCATTGCCTGCTTTAGCTTGTGTTGTAGTGCAGTTCTGTAGCATCTCAGTGCAGATATCATAGTTTTCAAGTGCCTGTTCCATGTCTCCCTAAAGCAACAGCACAGAGAAACAATCAACCCCAAAATCCTTCAGTTCTGAAGGGGTTCTGCTGAAAGGGTTTCCAAAGCATGAAGAAAATGTTTAAATTCAATGCTGGCACTGCCAATGTGATTAGTGCATGTCCTCCCAAATAAAAAACAAATTCATCTGACAATCTCAAGTGAACGAAAAAATACTTTAAAATGCAACATATGTTAGCAATTACTTTAACAACAGGTAAAACAAATCAGAAAAATAGAATTCAGCTTGCATACATTCGAAAGGTTAATCTGGATTGCTAAAATTCCTTTCCTTTAAAAGCATGAAAGAGTAAACCAGAAGAAATAACTCTTCCTTTTCTTCTTATATTCTACAAAGTGAACACATTCTACTCATTCTGTGCAACTGAAGTAGTTACTGGAGTTGAGAGGTCAGAAGAGGAATGCAAGTTGAACAGGCAAAATACAGCTCTGCATATCACAAGAAAAAATGTCAGTAGCTATACAGGATCTGTCACTTTTCCTCAAGTTTAAAAGAAAGGAATCCTTAGGTAAAAAAACCAAAGAAAATAAAGAACAAGTTAGTTCACAGTTCTGAAACTGACTCACATAACTAGTTAACAACTGATTTAAACATAATCAATGCATAAAAAACCCCTCTTTGATGTCCTGAGGAGGCAACACTTAGAGGAGAAAAAAAAAGACTGGGATCAAATAACATTTCAAATTATTCCCTCAGTGATACGTTTAAAACCCTCTGCTTCACAATCTGCACATTAAATTAGATGTCTTCAAAAGAAGAATTGTGTTACCTTGAAAAAGCAGAGGGGAGAGTAGTAAAACAGACTCTGCTTCTCTCAAAATCTGTCCTTTGCACTGCCTGGGACTTTGATGGTATCCACAAGTCCAGGTCCCCAAAAATGCATGTTCTGCAGCTAGACAGTGTGATTCCAAGTAACTTTGGCAAAAAACGAATTTTTTTTAAGCTGAACACAAGCTAATTTAAACAAAAACTTCTCTATTAAACGTAACTGAATATTTACTTAGAATGTGAGACCTCCTAATTCATTTCCACCTCACGCCTTAGGGACAGTTAATCATATGGAAAAGCAAAATGAAATCACTGTTTTGAGCTGAGATTCACAAATCAGCTGCCTCTGAACAGCACTGGTTTTAACTTGGGAAAGATTTGCTGAATCAAAAGTAAAACAAACCTGCATTGCTAGAAAGCGAGCTTTCAGCCAATACACCCGAGTGACAAATTCCATCCAGCCTTCCTCAAACAGATCTCGTTGCGAAGATGCAAATGACAGCTGCAACAGGTCTCCCAAAAAATGAGTTCCTGGGAAGTCAGGACCAAACTTTCCATTCACAGAGGCAGCGGGACAATTCCGTGGAGAAACTGCAAATCAATTAATTACATTTTATCCTCAAGTTATTAGCATGTCATGGAGAGAGTCCCACAAACCAGTATCTCAAAGGTACCGACCTACTTAAAGGCAAACAATTGATAGACCAATAAAATACAGACCTGGAAGATACTCATTAATTAAAAATAGTTCCAAAATCCAATGAATTCCTGGAAACATTTCTTCATATACTTTGACTGTTTTTAGAGTCTAAAGAAAGTAACATCCAGTTCTCACCTGCAGAGCTCTTCCCTTTTGTCAGGAGCCACTGATCCAATTGCAGTTCCATGCAAGAAAGGCTCATCAACATCATATCCTTCAGAAAAAATCAGGAGATATCAAAATAAAACCAAACTAAACAAATCCCAAATCACTAAATTTGCAATTTACTTCAAAGAAAACCTTCATCTTGTCCTCCTGGGATTTCTATTCCCAAGCTATAACCACTTTTTCCTCTGCTTAAAAGGTGTATAAAAGCATTTACAAATCAACAGGTACAAAACAATACTTAGAAGAGGCATTAAAAAAGATAAAAATCTCAGGTCATGAAGGAAGGTCAGAACAGCACTGCCTGATGTTAAAAAAAGTCATTCTTAGTTTTGTATCTGGCTGAAACCAAGCTATATTAAATTGCTAAATCATGCTAAAAGCATATCTTCAGAATATAGCAAAAGTACTGATATTTGAAAAACAAGAAATCTAGAATTTCTTCAGTATTTATGTGCATGAGACTATGTACTCCAGTCTTATCAGCTTATTAATGTTTGCAGGATAAAGTTCAGGAGTATATTAAATCCACATCAACACAGATCTCCATTAAGTAATAGCGAATAATGTTTTCTTTTTAAATTCACAGGAATAAGGGTTACAGTTCCAGCTGTAAAAACCAGGTGCTTGTGAAAAGGTTTGAAAGTCCATACACATTCCCAGTAAAAATGAGAACCAAGGGAACACATTTATGAATGCTTCAATTTTTTTTTAAAAAAAGGGCACATATAAGTGAAAAATATACAGAAATAAAAAAGACATGGGATGTATAAAATTTAACATCTGGTACATAGAGACACTTTTGTTTGTTTGGTAAACAAAGTCAATGGAACACAGTTGTTTTCAGAATCCATAATTCATTTGCAAAGGAGTAGAAACACTTGACCTGAAAAGAGTAATTTCAAACTCTAGTCATATCAAAAGGCAAAAACTTTCCAAATGAATGCATGCTGCAAACATTGAAAAGATAACACAGGCACACTCGGTGGACAAGAAGTACCAGAACTGGCTTTATAATTCAAGAAGTATCACCTTCTGTCACTAAGCTGGTTTGGCATTTTTTAATGAACTTACCATTTGTTCTATCTGCATTTGGGAAATCTATAAATAAAAGGTGACTCTGGGAGGGTGTGTTTTGTTTTGCTGGGGTTTTCATTGTAAATTGCATGTTATCTACAAACTACACTGTGTTACTCCATCTAGAGCAGCAAGGCTGACCCTTAATCAGCCAGTGAGAACAGAGCAGCCTCTCTACTCACCTACAAAACTGTGTCATATCAGAAGCAAAGGGAGGCAAAATAAAAGAAAGAGCAACAACAGAGTAAAGGGGTAAAATAGATCTATGTCTATGGTATTTATTACATCCCTATGCACGCCTGGGTGTTTATACACACACACACACAGAGAGGATGTATAGGGTGCACCTGTTGGTACCAGCACCCACGTCCGTTCAGGAGCTCAGGAACAATTCCATGAGCTGTACCACGGCACAGTTTATGACAGATACAACAGCTGGGAGAGGCAGCTCCTCAGACAGAGCTAAGCCACCCCTGCGTCTGGTTCTTGGATTTCAGCTGGGTACTTCTGCAGAGCACATGCACAATAACACAGCAGCAAATATGGGAATAAAGAAGTGTTGCACTACCTTGATATGCTGATTGCTTGAGTCCCTGAGTAGTGGATTGGGAAGACTGCTGCTATGCTTTCTCCAGCTGTTATAGATAGTAAGGACCACCTCACACAAGCCAGGAGGCCACTTCACCAGGAACTTTTGGCTGATGACTTTTAGATATCTCATCATCAGCTCCAAGATCCCACCATTGTTCAGGTTATCCAGCAGGAATTCGTGAACATCCTGTTTTTCTAGAAAGCAGACAAACACAAAGCCATACATGTTTAAGGTCGAGGTAGATCAAACCTTGAAACAAGTAAGTTTCAACTATGTTTTATGCACTAATCTTGCACACAGTGATTAATCAGTCACCCAGATTTAAAAAAATCACACCTGTTACCAACTGGGATATTTCTATATCATAGAATCATGCTTTTAAAAATAGCATATACTTCTGTATCTTCTAGGTATGACATGAAAATACAGAAAATAAAGGATACAATATGGAAAAAAACAACAGAGAAAGAGTGGGGGGTTATAATGAAATCCTTACCAGATTCCATAAATGTTGTAGAATCAAACGACATTCTATGTGGTCCAACATGCTGGAAATTCTCCTCTTTGATCTCTGATTGCACCTCATAGTTATTGAAAGGGTCCTCTTCCTCCTCAGGATCTAGCTTTCTTAATCTGTGTGAAAAGGGGGCAAACGCCACAATATCAACAAAGTCCTCATTCTTTCTTTCGTTACTAAGTGAAACCTAAACGTGCAAAATCGTGCAAATTTTAACAGTAAAAGTACACTAACGGAAACAAATTCAGAGATTTACACCCAGTTCCCAAATTTTGTACAAATCAAGATTACTGTTTATACTATGTATTTTGACATCTCCATTGTCCTCTAATTCAGCTTCACCCTAACAAAAGCTTCCTTATTTTTCAATTTTTATTCAGTAATTTTCACTACGAGCAATTTTATTAAATATATGATGAGACAACACATCACATCTGCTTCAAACAATAACATGGGGCTGGCAGTCTTAAGGTTGGGACGTATCAATAAACACAATCCCAAAGAGCCTCCTCTCTCTGACACTCTCGTAATGAAGGCTGTTGCTGGACAGTACCTGGAAGGAAGGAACTTCACCAGCAGCTCCTGGAAGTCAACCTTCTCCTCTTTCTTACACTTGGTGTTCCGAACTCTAGCAGATCTCCTTTTTGCTGTTTCACCACTATCTTCTGTAATTCTCCTTCGCTTCACTCCTTTCTTAGATTTATCACCTGCAGATATGTCACCTAGAAACGTAACAAAAAACCCCTCAAAACCTGACAGGCTAAATTGACAAATAAAAAGCAGATAATCTGTTTTAGTTTAAAAAACTAATTATACAGCAACACTTGAGATTAACTGGTTTCCTTCTGAAGGCAGTGCCAAAAAAACCCAAAAAAATCACTAATTATAAAGTGGTTATGGCATTTTGCATTAAAATGCTGGTCTGAGACAGAAAGCAGACATAATAAAAATTCTGCATTTCACTATTAACCAGAAGTCATCATTTTACTCTTCAAGAAGTTTCTGAAATGGGAACCAGAGGAGCCTGCCTTTAACTCCAGAAACATCTGTAAATTCTCATGAATACCAACAAAATAGTGGTAACCTCTTGATAGTTTTAGATATGTAAATACATATACATCTACAGTATAAAATATTCAAAACTCTTGCTACAGGTTTCAAATAAATATAAGTGACAGCTTGGTTCTCTCAGGTTCTCAAAGTGACATATGAGCAGAAGAAAAACCCAGTCATCTTTCTGAAAAACAGCTCATTTATTCTGAGGAGCTCAAGGCCCTTCCCAACATTAAAAGCTTGATATGCATCACTGCTGGGATGGGGTCACAATTCTTTTCACCTCAAAGACTGAAAAACTCAAGTGTGAGTCAACAGCACAAAACCAGAAGAGGTCAAATACTCCTGCACTGGGGTAAGAATAAAAAAAAAAACCCAAATCAATCACTTATTTTTCTAGAGCTCGACTTCACTTTTTCTATCAGATGTCATGCATATGCTGAAAAGGTTCTGAATTCATCAACATTCCGTTTAAATACAGCATGTCCCAAAGCATTCTGAAGTGCTTTTAATGCCCAGATAAATAGGAAAGGTCTTGAATCTCCGACTGAAGTACCTTGCTCACCTACAGTAGCTCCTGGTTCCAACGAACTCTGACTGTGACTTGGAAAGTTGGGTGTTGTTGGAGTGTAAGGTAATACAGGATCTGGCATTGTCACCACTGGGTTAGTGGTGACAGGAGTTGGCTGAATAACACTGACAGGAGTAGAGGTGGGAGAAAGGATCAGATGCTGGACTGGGTCTCTGTACTCCGAGAGATCAATTCTCTTTCCCAGGCTGGGCCGAGGAGGATCACACGTTGTGAGGTGCTGATACATGGCCAGTAAAGCTTCTCCTAAACACTTCCACCTGCGTGCAGAAACACAGCAGCATCACGGCATTAATTCTCCTCACATCATTTTCTAAATTATATTCACAGCATTCAACGTTTTCCTCCAAGAGCCTGGAGACAGCAAGAGCAGCTCCTCAGTGGGAGAGCAATACACATCTGAGTGTCAAGAATCTGCCCTGTGACTAGAGAAGCTGGAGAATATCTTTCTATGTTCCTGTCATATGGACCACGACCATTTCAGGCCTGGAACACAGGTCCTTGGCAACTTTCCCTTACCACTCAGCAAGCAAAAGTTTTCAGAGGAAACTGGTATATTGGTTGCAGTAGGAAGGAAATGGGAGTCAATAATGTGCCTGATCTCCAAGAATGTCCATGCAGTGGTTGCTGAGGAAATTACTATATACCAAACCCTAAAAGCAGCAAAAAAAGTAATGCCAAATGCCAATTTTTAGGTTCTGCATTCAGTCAACAGCAATAAAAGAACTCACCCTTATCCACAGGTACAAGCAACTTCTCTGCAATAGGAACTACATGCACAGTCCATTAATATTCCAGAAAAATATGTGCAATAAAAAAACCAAATCAAAATTCAAACCTTTATTCTTTAATAAAGACATATATAACAACTTAGTAGTATCCTTATATCTTGCTGCAAATAAAGAATTGCAATTTTTTTTTGTTTCCATTATCCCAGTAGTAAAAACAATTTCTTAAAAAGCTAAACTTACTTTGAAATTCATATACAAACTAGTCATATGTGAAAAATCCACAATCCAGTTGGAACAGCTGCCAAATCATTCTTATCTACCATATTTTTATTTTACATCACTGGTTTTAAATCAAAAGTTGAAAACTGATAGCTCTGGGGTTTATGCTAAAATAGTAAGCACAGCAAACCAACCTATAAATTAATAAGAAAACACTGGGGGATTGGTATGTTTTTATAAGGAAAAGAAAAAGTGTTCTGAAGAAACCTGAAGCACAACACAGTGGTGACCATACATGTCTTCAGAGGAACCTTCTGAGAAAAGAAAATGTAACGACGTACGTGAAAAAGGGAATTGGCTGGACCAGCCTGAGGTCGGGTTCCCTGTCACGCACCAGCAAAGCCTGTCTCTTCTTACGCAGCTCCAGGGCTTCATTTATGATTCTTCCTGTCTCTGCTGCACTCACATTTACATTGTGGATAGACATGTCACTACGGAATAATGAAAAAGGAAGACAAGTTAAAGTCTTTGCTTGTTGATTGGGGTTTTTTGTTGGTTTGTTGTTTTTCTTTTTAAAGCCTGGAGAGATTAATTTCAAATCTTCATATAATATAATGAAAATAATTTTCAAAGCAGCATTCAAATAACGCTATTGTATGAACTTTATGGCACGCATATAAAAGTGTCCACCATTAGAAATCTTTGTTCTGAATGATCAGTTATCTTAGACAGGTCCTGTAAATTTTATGGGCCTCTATTTTCTCTTCCCACCTTCCTCCTACCCATGCATACCATAAAATCCACACAGAAAGAGACAGCCTACTCTGCAGAGCTACACAACACCAAACTTCTACCAAAAGTTTTACATTACTTACTGCAATAAATTATCTTCAGAATAGCAGTGGCCTGAAAGCTTAATAAAATGAGAATTTCTGCATCTTGAGTACTGATGAAACACAAAGTCATTTTGCGCTCATTTGCCAATAAAATCAGTAAGATTCCCAAAGTAGTCCCAAATTTGTAACTACTTGGAAAAGCAATAACATATGTGGGTTTGGGGCAGGGGGGGCTGAGTTGTTTTGGTTTGTTTTAAATAGGAAAACTAAAGTGAATGCTGCAGGGATCAGCTACTAATAAAGAAAACAAAGATAAATGGTGACAAGAGAGCTGGGTATGAAAATAAGTGACCAGCAACAAATGGATTCTTTGCCTCTTCCTACCTCCCTCCAGAAGTAACTTACTGAAGAACGTTCTGCCAGCAGCACCAACATGGAACATTATTACTCAGAAGGCAGTTCAGCAAGATACCACTAAAAGCATAAGATCTTAGCAGCTTTTCTGAACAATTCCAACCCCAAAATTTACACTCCAAGGGCAGTATGTACTCTAAGACAACATTCACCATTTGAGGAACATCCTTAAGGAATCTTTCCGGAGGCAAGGCTGCTCCTCAAAGATCTTCTCCTTCAGAACCAGTCCTTTGCTATACAGGCAGTCTTTTTCCAGAGCTTTGCAGATAAAGTACAAACATGCTGACAGAGAAATAGAAATTGAATGGTCAATGGCTGCTTTGGTTCATTCAAAGCTCCCATTTCTGGGCCTCACATACACCACTAAATTCCAACCAAATGTGACGTTTCCATGAATTTGCCCAATAGCTTTTCAACATGTCAAATAATTACATGCATACAGTCAATATAGCCTATTATGTCTTCCCAAGTATTATATCAAGAAAAAGAATATCATTAATTTAGCTTAAAGAATGTTTGCAGTACATCTTTTACTTACTTTCAAGACTCCATTTCAGCACAGAAGAAATTAGAATCATAAACCAGAATCACAATTATTTACCATTTTTATGTTATCAAATGTCTTAACTGCAGATTCCGTTAGTGAACCAAGCAGACCATCCCACCAGGGTTTTGCTCACGTGGGTAATGATGTGAAGAGAATTAGAACCACTCCAGTAGGACAAACCTAAGGGATCAGATTCAACAGTTCTGCCATCTCGCAACTTCTCTCCCAAACTTCCTTTGAATCAGTTCATCCACTGAGTGTTACTCAAATGCAAAATCTTAAGGTCAGTTATATCCACTGCTGTAACTACAAATTAGCAAACTCAGCTATGCGGTTTTATAGCCAAATCCTAGGAACTAGGTAGCTGGAAATCAGTAGAAAGACAAACCCAACATACACGGAAAGGCAAAGAAACAGTCTACAAGGAAACTTCCTGCAGAGGCTCTGATTTAAGAGACCCCAGGCATTTATTTTTAGGGTAATCAGAACTGATATAAACCATCATACTTTAACATGAAAGAAAGAAATCTCTGTCAAGAAGTAGAAGTCTCTATCATACCCTAATGTATTGCTTCTGCAAGATACACTTTTAACTATACAATTGCATTGTTACAATTTTTTATTGGTGTGTAAAACTACACATATACTGAGATTTTTTTCATACATTGTACTCACTTGTGTAGTCACTGAGTGTATACAAGATTGTGATAAGGTGGTCTAAACAAGGCCAGTGATCAGGATTACATCTGAGACCTTCTTCGAAAGCATGACGAGCCAAAGGCAGGCGGATTAGTTTTATTGCCACACGACCAATTTTATACCAGAGGTTGACATCAGTGGAGTCCAGCATTACAGCCTAGAAAGCGTAACAAATAATATTACCCACATTTCAGACTCACATATCCACTTGTCTGCAGGGACTGGCAATGCTTTAGTTTTCAGCAGGATCACAACTGCTTGGGGGACTGAAAGGTGGACCAGTTATATCCCATATAGTGTCAGAAAGTACACCAAATTTGGCTATACACTCACATGATCTACATCTGTATTTTTAAAAGGTTTTACAAAGTTTAAGGCTCCACTGTTTTATTTCAGCTGCACTGTACCTCCAGATAAAACTCCATGGCTGTCTCTAAGTCATCCCGTTGTGCTGCCAGTTGTGCTAGGTTTTTATAGGTGGAATATTTTAACATCAAACCTGGGTGTTTCAGCCCTTCTTTCTCATCACCAGAAAGAACTGCCTAGAAATGATAAAGTAAATACAACGTGGGCATTAGGAATCAGACAAGTAAAAAGAACAGCAACGTGCCAATTGATAACACTGACATTTGTAGTTAGCCAATTAGAAATGAAGTAAGACAAGATAAAGACAGTTTCTAGAGTGTCATTCTCTAAATGTCACTGACCTCTCGCAGAAGACGAATCTCAAGGAGCTCATGATAAGCTTTAGCAGACTCTTCAAATCGGTCATGTTTCTGAAGGTCCAAAGCTTTGTGGTACAAAGCAAAAGCTTCTGCTTCCTGAGATTAAAAAAATTAGAATGTATTTTGTAAGGCAACTCTAACATACTTATATTTACTGTGTATATCAGTGGTTTCACACTTTTATTACTTTCTACTCCACAACAAAACGTTTCCATTACTGACCTAAAGTAACTCATTTGAGTGAAGTTTTAGTTTTCTAAAGGAGGGCTCAAGAGGTCACACAGTAACAGAGTTTTCATAAAAACAAGACATTCTGGTTGAATGACCCCTGCAATGAGAGGGCCAAACTCCCACCAAGACAAAACTTCACCAAGAAAATTGTGGATTTACTTACCTGAGCTTCCTTTGTCTGTGTCTTATGACTTTTGAAGGTGCCTTCATAGTCATCCTCGACGGTGGAGCTCGCGTTCAGTGCTGCGATTCGAATCTGCAGTGACAGTCGGGAGGCAACAAGAAATGTGACATCTACAGGTGTCCTTTGCAAACTGGATTTTTCTCTTTCCTTTTTTTACTTCAATGTAACAGGAACAACACTGAGAGATCTCTATATAACATTATAAGAGCTGTAATGAATTTAGCTATCACCAGCTGCAAATAATAAAATATCAAACCAATTTCCCTTCTCAAATCAGCTGAAAAAACCCAAAATTTCAAGTGTCTTAGAAGCAACAGCTTACCTAGAAGAGATTTCAAATTCATAAATTTACCATAAATTTACTACAATCATTCCAAAAACACCGGTCTCATTATGGCAATTTATTCTTGGTCCCAAGGAAAGAGAAATTTGTCAATTTTTTTTTTTTGCCAAAACATCTCAAAAGCCACTTCAATAAGCCCTTACCATGTTCACAGCTATTCACAGTCTTTCTCCAGGATTAAGAGGAAGAGCCTAACACAAACAGGTCTGGAAAAACAGGATTAGAATATTTATTCTGTTCATAAAGAAAACAATCAGAAGTAAAAGACAAGCTGGGAATACTTTAATCAATAACCAATTAACTGTTCTATTTCACCACCACCCCATGCCAAGAGATAAACTGCCCGACCACTGAGGAACAACCACATTAAAGTGAATTTTAACTAAGGACCGAAAATAAAATACGAAGTTAAACACATTCATTACCTCAGGGTGGCTTTCAAGACTCTAGTCCTTGTGGTCAGGGTGGAATGGAACTATTGGCAATGTATTTACGACTATAAGGCCATTCAGTTACTGTGTAATACTCAGTGAACAGACATGATGCTAAAAACATTACAACATGAATCCCTTTAAAGACAAAAGCTAAACCCAAAAAAGCTTCTTGAATACTCTGACACTTTATGAGCATGAATCAATTTAGCTTATGAGTTTATCTTCAGCTGCTTAAAAATAAAAACAAAGGGAAGTTTTCCTTTTTCCTGTGCCTTAGGTACAGCACAAGCCACAGCACTTTCAGATATCTATGGCACATGAAAGGAAAAATAGGGAGGGTTATCTGTGTCTGACTGATTTTGCAGCAGGCCATAGAGGCTGGTGAACCCATTGCTCAAAGCGCTGTCTGCACCTGGAAATGCCTCTGATTAAAACTGTTCTCATTACTGCCATCCCTGCTAGAACAGAGCCAGCGTTTATACGAGCTGTTCTTTCTGAGTATACTGACAACCTCCAGAGACCACCTCTACTGTAAAAGCAAGCTATAGCTACTGCAGATACACTTAGGTATATTAGATTTATGCAAACAAAAGAAACTGAGCTTTTATTAACTAGGATTTCTTCATTCTGAAGGAGGGATACTAATATTTCCGGTTTTATAACCAATGATAAAAAGATTAAAGAGGTGAACATACACTTATAAACTGTAAGCATTTTTCCTCATAACTAAGCCCACAATTCCATTAACAATTAAGAATTCCATTAACTGCTTGAAACATCACATTAGTAAAGTCAAAAAAAAAAGAAAAAAAAAAGAAAGAATTCTGTGCTGCTTTTTTAGAAAAGCTTCACTGCTATGTGACAAAACCTTCCCATCAATTCAAACAAAAAGATGACACATGCAAGACAGGCTAAAAACAGTCTTTTATATGGGAGACTACGTTAATAGAACAGTAAGTCCAGAATTAACCACAGCAGGAAGCAGTGGGAGTTTTGAACTATAGCCTGAATTAACTCATACATCATCATGATTAGTTCTGTGTGTAGACAAAATAATGCTTTGACAGGAGTTTCATTCACTCAGCAATGATTATTTGCTTTCCCATGCACCACTTGCTTTCCCTGCTTGCCATTAAATCAGACTGACAACTGCACAGCAATAAAGCATTTTTCTCTTTAAGTCACTAAATAAACATTAATAAAATCTCATATTTCTTTCAGGACAAAGACTCCTTGTCTACTTTGCATATGGAGAAAACACATGCCCAGAGATTTAATGGTTCCCTCCATCAGATATATTGAACGCTCCACATTTTGCCAGAAAGTACAGATGGTTACTACATCTAAATAAGTAAGTCTGTACGATCCCAAGTCAATAACATATTTAAACTGAGTGGGTTTAATTCCACTCACAAATATGCCTATATTCAGAAATATGCCCAGTGTTGCTCAAGGTGGCAGAGGAAGTCAACAGCAGAGACTATGGTCAATAGTTTACTTCCAAGGTTAGACTGTGAGAGAAACTGCAACCACAGAAAACAAGGGAAAACAAATTTAACTCTACTTATTATTGATACCAGAGCTTTGTAACACAGGAACTTATTAACAAGTACTTAGCATCCCTCCTTTCTGGTGTTCACAAGCTGAAAGTGCATAAGCAAACAAACAGAACTGCATAATGCTCCTGCAAAACAGGGCAAGGGTGTTGCCTCCACGCAGCTTTTGTACTGGTGTTTCAGGCACATGGGGAGATTATTTAATTTTCTTTTAAACCAGGAACTGTGTATGTTCCTAACATTCAGGAACTGAGTATGCCACTACAAAGCACTTCCAGAGGAGCACAGCTACATGGACAGGTAAGAAAAAAAGAACTGCTTTGCTGTAAAGTATTACAAACCAGTTTGAGATGTTCCCAGTTATAAGAGTGTCTCAGCTATAAATCTGTGGCTATGACAGATGTGCACATCCTGAAAGGCAACAAGCCTTTTGCCTTCAAAATTTTCTCTCCTTATGCCTTAGTAGTTCAAGACTTAGGTAAAAAATTCAAATGCCAGCTCTTGCTCCCAGCGCTTGTTGCCAACTTCAATCTAAGAAACAAAAGGAGTGACTTGGGCTTTCCTATCTTTTGTTGTTGCTCTTACGCTTGGGATCCAGACACCGCAAACACACACTTGTTCAAAAAATAAAAAAAAACATGCTTCATTTTCGGTTTGGATTTCTTTTTTAAACACCGCAAATTTTTTAACACCGCCGCATTTCAGCCCAAGCCGTTTCTGCGCAGACACGGCCCCCTCCCGCTCGGCGGGGCCGGGACGCCCCTCACGCCGCTCCCGGGGGGCGGCACACCGGGCCGGGACGAGGCGGGGCCCGACTGACC
>VWZF01003192.1:312420-324489 GCA_013396755.1 Sclerurus mexicanus
GCCGGCACCGCCTCCCGCTGCCCCCGGCTGGGCCAGCCCCGGGCCGGCACCGCCCTCCTCTCACTGCCCCCCGGCTGGGCCAGCCCCGGGCCGGCACCGCCTCCCACTGCCCCCGGCTGGGCCAGCCCCGGGCCAGCACCGCCTCCCGCTTCCCCCGGCTGGGCCAGCCCTCTCAGTGCCCCGGGTTTCGCTGCTTTACCGCAGCTACACCAGCTGCCTGTCGGGCCTTTGGGTTTTACCGTGGTGCCGTGCTGGGATGGGCACTAGAGTCGGTGAGACCAAAACCATCACGTCTCGCTGACGGATGGGTAAAATTGAGTTTTGTGACAGTCCTTTTGTGAGGTTTCTGTTCACTGCCAGACAGCTCTGCACCTGTCTGTGCAGGGAAGGCTGAGAATGGACACGCAGTGATTTCTCAGAGCAACCAGCACTACAAGAAACTAAAAAGCAAGCAGAGAGGTTCACTTCTTTATCCAATATGTATTAACTACCAGGACTTTGAACAATCAGGACTTTGAGCTCCCGAGTTGATAGCAGTGACCCCGGCAGGCCGGCTCACAGGGACAGTCTAATCTACACATCAGCCGTGTCTTAACTAGAGGTCAGAGGTTTCTCAGAAGCTGAGCTACTGCCCAGTGAGGTTCCATGTGCTTGCTTACAGTGAAGGGCTGTGAACCAGCTAGACTGAAAGGGCATCTTGTTCAAGGCATAGAACTGGTGAAAATTGGGCCTGTGTCATGTGACTTGAGTTTCTGCAGTCCTAGACAATGCTAATGAAAACTGATGGAATTGCTCATTTTTTTGCTGGGGGAATTGCTTGGCCTTCACTGCTGCTAGGGAAGACAATACTGGCAGGAGGAGCCATGTGTATAAACCAGCCAGGAGTAAGTCTGGGAAAAGATTTCTAGGAGAGAGACAGTGAAGGAAGAGACCCAAAGGGAGACGGGAAGGGGTACTGCAGGCTGGCAGGGGGTGGCTGCTTGCAGCAATAAGCAACAATACAGATGTTCCCTTTAAATCCAGGAAATCAGCAAAACAAATAACCCCAAAATAGTTAGATTCCAGGGCAAATTTATAGAAATGTATAATTTTGTAAACAGATGCTCCTGTCACCAAAACATAGGCAGTGGGGGTATTTGCTTACCTTGCAGATCCTGGGTACAAGCCCACCCCTGCCTGTTTGCTGGGAGTCACTGACTCCAGGGAAGATGCCATTTAGGATTAGTTTTTCTATTTTTCTCACATTCCTTCAAATATTAAAAATCTCTTCCAATTTCATGGCCAAAAATCCCCCACATGAGAAGAAACCAGTGTATCAGAAGGCCTCTAAAGGGAAGGAAGAAGATACAAGTATCAGACATCAGTAATTACATCTGGGGGTGGGACTCACAAACATCTTTGAAGATACGCATTGTCCTTTGCTCTTGATGGTTCACCATGTGAATGGCAGATTGTTCATGGCCTCACAGAGATTTGACTAAACTGAAGACATTTGTTTATTGTTTCTGTCTTGGTTCAGGCAGTTAAAATGCTCGTAGGGGGATGAACAACCAGGACAGAACAGCACAACAGCGAGTAGTCTCAAACGTGCTCAGCCTTTGGGAAATTTTCTCTTTCTCTCTTGCAGACATCTGCAGTGTCATCATCCTCACTTTGCAATTCCACTCTCAATATTATTACAAAAATCAACCACTTCCCATTTAAAATTTCAGTCAGTTGTGGACAATATTATGTGAATAAAACATCAACAAAAACATATTACTCAGTTCACATGAAGAAAAGAAAGGAAGGGGAATAAGCATGTGCCTATTTCCAGTATTTTTTGTTGGAAAGAGAGTCAGGTCAGGTCTCTTGACTTTATGGAGAACATAATCACAAAATAACATCTCCTGCTAATGCAAGCTGAAGTACATTAAATAAGTTCTCTTCCCAGACAGGGAATTTCAAGATCTCTCTGGGCTCTGGACTAAATAATATCTAGAACTGAAACACATCAGGTTTTATAGAACTTGCCAGCAAAGGCATCACTAGCCAAGCTATGGTACTACTGGGAAAAAAACCCAAAAATAAACAGCTATTTGATTAGTGAGAGAAACAATTCCTGAATTAGTTACTCATTTTGTCTTGGCTTTTACAGGAAGAGTTATTGGGCAAGGATTTTAGGGTAAGGTTCAGGGGCAACAACTCCTTATGAATGGAAATATACAGATATATATTCCACCCATTTCTGCATCCTTTACATTTTGTTATTTTCAACTGAAGAAACTAGAAATGGTTGGATTTGCTCAGTTTTACCTCATAAATTTTGCTTCAGTAAAAAAGGATTTTGTATTTGAGCTACAGCTAACCAGAAACAAACAGCCAAAAAAAAAGCCCAAAAGCTCCAAAACAACTCTCTGCCCTTTTATTGTGAGGCGTGTGTTGCTCAATGCCACAAAATCTCTCTTATTACTTCAGCTGCACAGGGTGACTTACTTGGTGAACTTCCATCCAAAACAGCCTCAGAAGAGCATTGTCTGCATTTATTCCCCCTCTGCATTTATTCCCCCTCTGCATTTTCTAGGAGAAATGTGGATTGCTATTACACTATTACCACAGAAAAAAATAAAATTGTTTGTTTACTGTTATATTTTCTTTCAAGAAATCACTGCAGATGCATTCTTTCAGAATTCTTTTTCTCTATAATATCAATATAGTATTTTAGGTAGGCAATTACTCCAAGGCTGTGGCCACCATCAGCTTTTTGAAGTTACTTGGTCTTTACTGCATGGAGTTCCAAGAACAGCCCCTGCCACGTGTACTGCCAGACTGAGCACTAAGGATACCCAGGCTTTCAGAAATCAAAAGCAGTGGTTAAACTGAAGAATTATAAAGATTCACAGTTGCAGATGAATACAAAGAAATTCCTCACAGGAACCTAAAGGCAAATAGAACTGTGGAATGTACATGGACAGCTAAGCAAGATGCCTCACCAATCAGAAACTTTAAAAAAACATGTTTTTCTATTTTATGAAGTGGTTTTGTGCCGTACTTGTCTGTGCAGATGTGCTGGAAGATGAGGATCAGGCACACTTTGCAGTGTAAATGTTAAAAATCTGTGAAAACAACAATCCTCATCCTATTCAGTTCTCTAATGTTCCCAGTTTGTAGGCTGGCTCAGATTCTGTCAGGAAATACCGTTCTTGTCTCTACCATCTCTGAAAAGACTGACACTTAAATAAAATCCAGATGCACATTAAGTGACCTGTAGGGCCTCAGCCTTCTGTATAAATTTAATGTTTCAGTTCTTAAACTTTCCCAGGCTTCCACGCCCAAAGATACAAGAAAGGCCTGGCCAGGGGGGGAACAGTCTGCAATTTCTGTATTAGATTTACAGTGCTCTTTCCAGTTACATGTAGAACTGGAGGTCAGAGAAGAAATTGAAAAAAAAAGGCAGGAAAAATTGTAAGATAGGTTAATTCATTTCAACATCTTCATCAACACAGGTGCCAGTTGCTCTTTCAGCTGTGGATCAATTTGAATGTTGCTCAGTTCTTTGATATTGAGGATCATCTCATGGGCTTGGAAGAAAAGCTCTTTCCCCACAGCATCTTCCACCCGCCTGCGCCACTCCATCAGCCTGGGTCTGTCTTCAAAGATGTCACATCCAACTCCCACGGGCTGCAGAAAGGGGAGAGAGCAACAGTGAGGCTTTGGGCAGTCACTCCTTCACCAAAACAGGCACCAAGAGTGTACCTGCAGGTACAGGCAAGGGGAAAAAAAAGAGTTCATAGAGGAGCAGTAGAAAAGAGGGAAATCTCCTCTGGCTAGGTGTATCTGTGTGGGGGACACAGAAGCTAGACTGTATTTTAAAAGGAATTTATGAGTCAATTCCCGAGTGCTGGAAGAGCTGTTATGAGCAGCAGAGATGATTGTCACACACTGTGAGTGATTTTCAGCCACAGCATTGAAGGCGTGGTGGGCTGGCAGTTCCAGGGACCGCTGCACAGTTCACAGGACAGAGTGCTGTGTTACACAGCAACACCTCAGCACAAAACATTGTGTTCAATTGAACCACTGTCCCACTTGGCATAGTCTACCTTCCTTCTACTTTCTGCCTGTGCCACTCTGGAACACGATGTAAAGAAGGAGAATTGCTTTTTTCAGTCCCTTAGGCACTGAACTGGGAGAAAGAATCACTGTTGGGCTGCAAGTGGTCCGAGGCCCCAGTGGTCCAAGAGAGAACTAGTTTGTAACAGATTTCATTTGATTGCCTCAGTCTGAGACTAATTCTAGCATCTTCCAGACGTGCCATAGGCCAGTACCATATTCTTGAATGACAAAAATATTCCTTTATTGTTTTCTTATTTCATCAGGCCTGTTTGCTATTGCTTCTCACTTAAGTATATCACCTCTTTCTCTGGAGGTTAAAAATAAAGACATGATAAAGAATGAAGAAGAGGTATTGCTAGAGAAAAGAAACAAAAGAGATCTTCTGCAGCCAGCTTTTTTTTTGTTTGTCACTGGTGTTCTGAACCCGCTCCCATATTCTCCCCATTGTTCTAGGCCAGTTCTGGTGAGATATGCCCTCTTTCCATGAAGTGTTACCACATGCTGCACCCTTCCTGCCCAGCAGCATCTGTTTTCCCTGGTGCTGACACTTCTTTACCACACTCCACCACTCACTTGCATCAGCTCCACAATGGCCACAAGATCCGCCAGGGAGATCTCGCTCCCGATGATAAAAGCTTTGTCCTGCAGAAACCTTTCCTCAAACTGCTTCAGGGAAGTGGACAGCCCCTCCATGACCTCCTGAAGCTTCTCGGAGGGCAGTGGCTGCCCTGTGAAGAGGGGTATAAGCACCTGAGGAGAGAAGAGATTTAAAGGTACAGTTGTCCATCTTCCCATGGATCCAGTGGTAGTAATCTCAACTACACCCCATGAACTACTTGTGGTTATCAGTGATCCTGAAGCAAAGCCACACGAGGGGATGATGGCAGAGCTTCATGGACTGCTGCAGCTGCAAGTAGCTCATGGAAACAGAGCATGCAAGCAGGCCAAAGTGGCTGACCTGAACTCCAGCTATTTGGCAGCAGCGTGCAGAACAAAAATCAAAGATTCATCTTATTTTGCCCCTTCCACTCCACCCTGTTGGGTTACAAAAGAAAAACAGGCAACAGCTCCAAGGAAGACGTATGTCTGCCATGTTCACCCCTGTTACATCCTCTGTTTCACCAGCCAGCCAAGGCAGGTCAGCAGCTGCCTTCCCACCTGCCACTCCTGCCATGGAACTGGGTGCTGGAGGCAGCTGCCTGTCCCACAGGGTGATGGAGAGGAGGGAATGGTGGTGGCAGTGCCAGGAGGGTGGGGAGGGACTAGGATGCTGGAGAGGCAGAAATGGCTTCCTCTGCGTGACAGCAGGCTGGGAGTGGGGCAACACCATTTTACACCAGCCTATTTGTGGCCTCCCAAGCACCACTCTTGAAACCACTGGAAATATTTGCAGAGCAGTCACGTAACTGCAGTCCTTGTGTTTCCAGACGTGCTGGCACAGAGGGTAGTTGCCTTTCCGAGGTATTTTTAACTGCTCACAGAGGTATACACACCACCAGAGCCCACAGTGTTTCACAACCATGCTGCCTCCGCCTTCCACAGCTAAAGAAATATAGTTAATTTAGAGAATCAACATTAAAGGTACAAATTTCAACTTGCTGCTAGTATATTCAACAATTCAAGTTGCTTAATCCAAGCCAGGATTTTGGCCAAATACATTTGGAATCTATTTCATCAGAAAATTCATAGCCAGTTCTCTTCCTCAGTGATTCCAATTATGCATGACAGAATCTCTGGGTAAAATCACTTGAAACAACATTTTCTTCCTTTTCCTTAACTCAGGGCAGTTTATCTGCTCCCATTTCTAGCTAATATGCTTCTGTTACATGGTTTCTTTATATGTTTCCATATTTTCACTTATTCTGGAGGATGTTTTCTGCATCTGGATTATCTAATCATCAGCAGCAACTAGCTGGATTTCTTTCCCTTGGAGCACTTTAGTCCCAGCCTGCAGAGGCTGGAAGAAACTGCTTCTTGTATGAATCTGACTCATATTTGAATTGTTTCTCTATACTCTATAGCCAAAACCCCAAATGCCAATAAATTGAGAAGATAAATGAGTCCTGATATGCTTTGTTAGGCACAAACAAGGGCAAACTTTACAACGGAGGAGTGAAGCTCTCACCTATTTACCAGCACTCATGATTTCATCTGAAATTCCGTAGCACAGCTGTACTTGCAGGGCCGTATTTGCACCTGGGTCTCTCTAAGGACAGTTGCATTAACTGGCTGGTGAGTTGGGTGGAAGTAAGTGCCCAGCAAAACCATCTGATACTAAATGACTTTCTGCCTCAGGGTAATTCTTGTAATTTTGCGTAAGTGTAAATTGACCTGACTACAATGAATTAAGAAAATCTGCCTTTTTGTGTGTCTCTTCTCTCTGTCCCTGAGCCCGTTTCAGAGAAGTACCTAAGTGTACTGGAAGCAGAAGGTTCCTTCTGGATTTCCACCCTGATGGGGCTCTAGGGACTTGTATAAAGAATACAAGTCTCTCTGCTTCCAGCAATAAAATACATGCTTACCACAGCCAAAGCTCTGCCTATGTGCACACCATGCACAGCTGTGCATGAGGGGGAGGCCCTTGGAGGCACTAGCCCTGCTATATATTTGTTTACAAATCCAGGCAATGGAATTCTGTTGGGTTTGAGACCGTCTGTACCAGATGTACTTTGAGGAAAAAAATCAGAATGGCTAAAGCTGCTTTTGCCAAATTCTGACATTGATCAGTTCAGAACAACTCCCTCCCTGACAGCTCCTCTCAGCTAGGAATGGTCCAGATTTGTTGTTTCAGCACGACAAACTCTCTCCGAATTGGGGCTGTCCAAATGCTCGGTATTCTTGCAGGAAGACATCACTCTACTCACATTTGAATATTCAGTCTCCTTACCTTGATCCACATGGTCTTGGGAGCGTTAGCCCGGATGTTGGCGTGATGCCAGGAGAGGTATTCATCTACCTGGGCCCGTTTTTGTATGTCTGATGGGTACCAGTGGTCGGGAGTGTTGTACTTTCGACTCAGGTACAGCAGAATGGCAGTGCTGCTCACGCATCAACAGGAGACAAGAAAGGGGTCAGGCAGCTGTGATGCAGAATGCTCTCGCCTAAGCTCCTTCTCCTGCTCCTTCTGAACTTGCTGCTTCCACTAAAAAGCATTCAGATCAGGATTTCCAGTGGAGTCTAGGTACCATATAAAGGCCTCTAACTCCTGTTGGCATCAGAGATGGCCCTTCATCACCTTAGTTCCCATGAAAACTTTAACCTGCTGGAAAATCACAGTGCTGTTCTGTGGTGCTGCTGGTCAGTACTGGGGCAAACAAACAATAAATCTCCATGATCATCTACAGCAATGGTAACTCCACTTGCTCCTTGACTGTTCTGAGCCATCTCTCTGAGGCCTGCACGTGTTTATGTGCTTGTGTATGAAACTCTCTAGGGGTCATGCTGCCTTTCCATCAGGCCTGTCTGTAGCCTGCAGCTTCCACTGAAATCTATGGAAGTCTCAGCAAGGAAACCCTACAGAATCTTTTTTTGTTTGTCCAGATGTTTATACTTCCACTAACAGGCAGGACGAGTCAGATGGAAAAATATCTTAGTCATCTGCAACAATACTTAGGCTGTTACTACAAAAAAAGATGCCACAGAAAATGTGCTGATAAAATGGAAGAAAATGCAGATCCCTCCACTATGCTGACACTACTGTAGCTCAATTATTTCAGTATTATGACACCATTAACTAGTCTCCATATTAATCTTTTAATGTAAAGCCTAAATTTTATCTCTGTAGGTGTTCAATAAGCCTTTATGACTAATTCAGATAAACAGAATTCTTTCCCTAGAGTAAAAAGGCATTTCTTTTCCTAGGGTGAAAGGAATTTTTATAAGCTTTAAACATTTCCCAGAAATGTTTATAATCCCATTTTGAGGTAAGTGCATTCAGGGTGAGATGAAGAAGCTAAGTCAGTTGAATTGTTTACATTCTGAAAGATAATTCAAACAGAAAATGGAAAGAGATCAAATGAGCTTACACTATTAAAAATAACCAACATGTTCATATATTCTGTGATCCTTAATCATTCCAAAGGAATGACATCTTGTAAATGCAGCACAGATTGCTGGTACCCAAGGAAGTTTAAGGACTGAGTTCTTACCATTCTGCGAGGGTGAAGTCTCCGTCCTTCAGTGCTGGTACTTTCTTCAAGAGGTTGACTTTGCCAGCACCTTCGCTATTTGATGGTCCTAAGAAAATGAACAGACAAGCCCGGGGTTAAAAGTGTACCTGTCAGTGAATGATAAATTAAATACCTGCAGCCAGCTGGACAATCCATGACCTGTGTTAGGTTTTCCTGATACAGTCATATTTCACAATGAAAGGGTAATGAAATGAAGAGCCAGTGTAAGAGCTGTCTGTAGAGGGCAGTCAGCTGAGGCTGGGCCCGCAGCACGGAGCCGTTCACACTTTTATACAGGAGTTCTATTGCTTGAGTATCAGGTACCAGGGTACCTGCAAAACTTACTGACAAAAATAACTCCCTGAGAGGCACTTAGATACTACAATGAAGATGCTGGTATTGAAAACACCATTGCAGACAACAAGGAATAGTTGACTTGTCTTGAGAACAGTGCATCCTATGGCTTTAGAGACAGAGGGGGAAAAGACACAAGTTAGGATGATGACAACTGAGCACTTAAAAAATACTTTATATTTACCCAGGAAGCAGGGTCTGGAAAAGCTGGGTTTGCATACAAAGCATCCTAATGAAGGCAGATGGTTTCTACTCCTGGTCTTGTTCCAACAGGCACCACCAAACAATTTTCCTGCAGTTTGTAAATGTGGCTAACTCTGGCTAGGGTGCTCATGATGGAAAGCAACTGAAAAACCTTGTGCCCCCGGAGATCACTGCAGTGCCTGATCAACCCAAGAGAACCCAGCTCAATAACAGACACACTGAGAGAAATGTTTCTCCTGTTCGTTTATCTCTGAAGAGGGAATCAAACATTTACAAAGAAAGCAAATGCTGTCAACAGAGCAGATCCCTCAGCAGACATGTAACTGAGGATGTTTCCCAAGTTGTTCATGGGAAAAACATGAGTGCCAGCAGTACGACAGGAGGCTCATGAAATAAGCCAGATGTGGACATTTGCCAGGGGCAAGGAAGCTCAGACTCTGTGTTACTCCTGGCTCTGCAAGTCAGCCTGTCCCTGATAGGAAAACACAGGAGGAAGACACCATCCCTTAATAATTTAAACTCCTCAGTCCCTTGGAGGCATTAACAGCTGACCATCTAATCAGGCTTTCAGTTTCCTGCTTCTGGCATTGGATTTGCCAGTCAGCAGTTAAATGCCAGGGAGTTGTACAACAGTTCAGGAACACCTCGGTAGAAAAGCTCTGAGGAATTTGTGTGCTTTGCTTGTTTTAAGTGCTACTTAGAAGGAGGGGGAAAAAAAAAAGAAGGAAGGGCTATTAACTAACAGTGATCCCAATCGCCAAGAACTATTTGCCCCACTCAGCAGGCAGTGACAGTGTCTGCTTTAGTGAACAAATGTGCAGCAGCAAATAAGTCTCCAGGAAATAAAACCACCCTCTGGACTATCAAGTTGGTTTGCATATGGTTTGGGAAGAGGTGGGAGAAGGCAGGTAGCTGCATTACAATTACAGACTTCTTTCCCTGTATCGATTTCACATAATGAGGCAAATGAAGCAGAGCAAACGTTACCACCATTTTCCTTTCTAGCTGACCACCCTCTATCTTGTTTCTTCTTTGAGAAGTGCTTTTTTAAATTTCAGTGTAAGTAGCTTCATCAGAGACTAAGGTTCCCATCCATCTGCTGTCTGAGCATTCCAACCCATATGTTCCATCTCAGTGGGGAAAAGTCCCTGGCTACCTGCTGTGATGGTGGCCTCCAGCTTAGCTGGGTAAGAGGTTCCATGTGCAGAACCAGGCAGCACTGTCAGAAGAGGTGGGAAGACAGGGCTTCTTAACACTAAGAGCCAGACACAAAGTGCAAGTTACACCTAGTAATTGAGACAATTGAATACAAAAATAAAAATGCCTAAAAATCAAGCCAGCAGCCCAAGCACAAGAAGCCTCACACACGATTTCCATCACAGAAACAAAATTTTGGCAAATGTTTGTCATCTATTGTCATGCAAGAAGTTTCTTGGGGAAGGTGCTTGGTCCTGTTCTTTCAGAAGGGCTTCAAAGGCCAGTGGTCATCACACCCCCAGCTCTGGTGAGATCTGTAATATTCAGGTGGCCTTGGAAAAAAGCAGCAGAAAGTTTCCAGTCAGTAATGCTCCCAGCTAACGAGCAGTCCCTTGTCAGACCCAGCTGTTGTCCCGCTGTCTGTGTTTATTATCCAAGGTAGCAGGAAACTAAGAAACAAGGACATGAGAAGTAAGCAGTGGATGAGGGCAGCCCGAACCAGATTGCAGCCAGCTTTCATCACACAGCAATACTAGCATATTTGTTCCCTGATGGGCTTAACATGTCATTACAGCAGGCTGGACTGTAACAGCCCGGAGATGGCACCTCGTGTGCTTTGTTTTGTACAAAGTCTTTGCACACAGAATAAAAGACTTGTGCGAGACGCCGCAACTGAGCTGAAAACTGATGAATGCCTTGGTGTGAACACTAACTCCAGGCTGCTTCATTGGGACTGACTGCTTTGTGTATGAAAATAGAAACTGATATTTGTATTTGCTGTTTAACTGAGTTTAATGAGTTTAAACTTCTGCCTCTCTTCCAGCCACCAGAGCCAGCCTTTTTGTTTAGTGGTATTAGGTGGACTATCCTGATCATTCCTGTGATGTTAACTTGACTTATGGTTTTGTTTAACTTCAGTTGTATTTGTTGTAATTAGTTCTTGATGTCTCCCCAAGAATATATACATATATGTATGTATATATATATATACACACTGTGGGTACTGTTTGGCTTTGAGGAGTAACTTTAACAAGCAGAGTGTACACTGGCAAAAAGCGGGGCAGGCTGCACACATGAGGAATTCTCAAGTGTAAGTCATAGTGCAAGGAAGGAGATTTATTGCTGGATAAAAAGAGCAATGGACAAGATTCTACAGAAATAGAAAGGCAGAAACTCCAGTCTATTTGCCAATCACGTCCCAGCTAAGGATTTCCAAGTAATATGCTTTGCCTTAGGCACAAAAGGAACAATTTTCTAGGAAAATGCAATATGTAACTGGGCAATAGGCATGTAGTTGGGCGAGCCTGAACAGCTGAGTGTCTCTGCAAAGTACAGCATTCCCAGAGCACTCCTCGGCTCTCACTGTGACTGATTTGCTAGAAATGGCTGGAGGAACATTCCTTGGTGATCCACAAAAATAGATGCAGGCAGAGCTACGGGACAGCGCTGGGAACAGGACTCGCACGGTCAAACACTGCGTTCACCGCCCCGGGGCAGCGCACGGGTTCAGCATCCCTCGGGTGACCCCGGGAGCTCGCCCTTCCCTCCCGCCGGGCCGAAGGACGCGCCGCTGCTCCTCTGCCGGGGGGCGAGGGGGCTCCCACGGGGGTCGGGAGGGCAAAGCCCCCGCGGGTCCGGGGCTGCCGCGGGGGGCTCAGCCCGGCCCCCGCCCGGCGTTCGCGTCACCGTGCCGGGAGCGCTGCTCGCCCGGGGGGGACGGGCTCGGTGCTCCGAGTGCCCTCCGGGCCCGGACCCTCCCGACCCGTCCCCTCCCGTCCCCTCCCGTGCCGTCCCCTCCCGTGCCGTGCCGTGCCGTGCCGTGCGCTGCGCTCACCTGCGCGGGGCTGCTCCGCGCCGCTCCCCGCCGCCGGCCGCTTCCCCAGCACCGAGTCTGCAAGAGGGAAGAGAAGGGCTGAGCCCGCCGCCCCGGCCCCGCACCGTCCCGGGGCAGCGCGGCCCACCTTTGAACAGCTCCACGGGCTTGAACTCGAAGGGGATGTTGTTGCTCCGCGCGAAGATGTAGATGGAGCGGCAGGGCTGCGAGAGCAGGTCC
>VWZF01003192.1:324527-344890 GCA_013396755.1 Sclerurus mexicanus
TCCAGCCCCATCCCGGCCCTGCGGGGAGATGCTGAGCCGCCCCGAGCCGCCCCGCATATGGGCCGGCGGGGGCCGAGCCGCCCCGGGCGGGAGGTGCCCTCCGTCCCTCCCCTGCTCCCTCCCCCGGCCGTGCCGGGCGGGGGGCGGCGGCCGGGGCAGTGGGCACCGCGGGGCCGCGTTGTCCTGCGGGGTAGGAGTGCGGGAGGAGCCCGGCAGAGACCCCCGGCGGGGGCAGGGGCGGGGGCGGGGAGGCACGGACGGAGGCTGGGCAGGGGGCGCAGAGTTCCCCATCCCACCGTTCCCCATCCCACCGTCCAGCGGCGCTGGCCCGCTGCGGCTGGCACCGTGCCTGTTCATTTTCCTTCGGGAAAGAAAGGTAACGTGGGCAAACTGCGAGTGACGGTCAATTACCAGTCTCAAAAGGGGTTGTCATTCTCCTCCACAGCCTTGGCTGGCACCACAGGGGCTCGGGAGCTTCTCTCACCCCCCAGCATCCCACTATGGCTCTTGGAAGGTAAATGCTTGTTTTGGTAACACAGCTCTGCAGGGATGTGCCACTCTGCAGACAAGGCTTTTGCACAACACCCTCTAAGCCAGCGTTAATCTCGCACTGCCATATCTCAGTAAGGTTTTCAGTTCAGAATATAATTCTTTGGTCAGGTAGTCTCTGCCCAGTGCTGTGAGGTGATACCTGAATGGCAGTGAAGTGTGGAGAACTTCCCTGCAGGCATTACATCTTCATACTCGCTCAAAGTGACTCTCTGTTCTCCCTGGTGTTTGTCACCTCAGATTTCCACGCAAGTAGAGGACAACTAAAGAAGCTGAGACTCGATTCAATTCCTTGCACTAGGCCTGCAGCATTTCACAGCTGTGTGATTTAGGGAAGGTGACGTGCTGGCTGAGAACAGGAACGTCTGGGACTCTGAGAGAGCAGCTGAAGCACTTAGAGCAAAGTCACCTCCAGTCAAACCCACCTCCGCTCAGCTGACACCTTTTTATCAGTGTTGTGCCAGAGAGCTTGAATGTTGCACAAATCTTTGGAAAGAGCCATGGGAACCTCAGGGAGAGGGAACTGGGGAATCAGCTGCTCTTTTTCATGTGTAGAGGAGCATTACAAAGTGTGGTGAAAAGGTAAGCTCATGTACCAGATAAATTACAAACTGAAACACTTCCTGGGGTTTAGAACTTTCAGATTTAGAACTGCACTGTGAGAGTTTTTCAGTTTCTCAGCCAGAACAGGGAGAGAGGCTGTGCATACCCTTCAGTTCCCCTCCAGCACAGTTTACCCTCTAGAGTGCCTGCACCCAGCACCAATAGGCTGGAGATCAAGGCTTGTAGAGTGTTGTGGCAGGTGCTCAAGTTCAAACTCCTTCAGTACAAAGGAATCTTAAATGTTAGGGGAGTGGGGAAAGGAGCGTAAAAGTGGCTCTGCAGAGGTAATATCTGAGAAGTCTTTGTGCTTCAGAGTGGTTGCATGTCCCTACTCTGAGATATCCCTGTGAAGGGTTTGTTGATCTCAGCAGTGTGCAGCAACCTTAGCAGAGTGGGTTCACTTTTCTCCTTTTTTTATGGTTCAGGTGATCCATTAGTCCTGGTCTGGACTTCAAAGATCTCTTTATGTGCCTCCTGGAAATCTTTTTTCCTTCCTTAAGTTTTTCTCCAATTTGCTGATTGCACTGCACAGCCCACCCAACCCAAGAGGTATTTTTATCTGGTTGTGTTATAGACCACTTGATTGATTATTCCTGGCTCCAGGCTTGTGCTTCTAGCTGTATTTTCACTTGACTCCATCACCTCAAAGGCTGTTTTTCCTGCCTTTACTTTCTCTGTCAGTTTTTTGAAAACAGGAACAAGACAGAAAAAATGTGTTATGTTCTGCAGTTTATTTCTTAATAATTTAGAAAAGGTCTCAGGATGTGTATCTGCTTTTTAACTGTTCCTTCCATTTTGTGTATCCCAGCTTCATTTTATTCTAAAAGGCACAAGCTCTCATCTATTTCCAAATAGCCCCTGGCAAGAACTAAGGAAATTGAATTGAACAGCATGTTAAGCTGACACTGGAGGTGTAACCCCTCTCCCTTTTCAGGGTGAAAGGGGAGTGGACACTCGACAACAGACCTTGCACCAAGGCAGTCAAAACTCTTGCACAATCTGTTGGATTTTGGCAGGCTGCTCCGAGGCCTTTCAGTCTAGGAACTGGAACCTGACAGGATCAAATGACACAAATGAACAAAATACAGAGCTGTAGGGATAGCAAAAGGCAAAGTACAAGGATGAGTTGCCTTATCTCCATGATTTAGAGCAAAAAAACAAGGTAAATCTATCTGTTGTACAACTCTGCGGCCATGCAAGGAGTTGCTGTAGGGAAGTGCTTTGTCCTGTGTGCATAGAAGGGCCCAAAATGCCACTGGTCACTGAATACAGACCAGAGACTATCGGAAAAACAATTTAAAATCTCTTCCTGTCACCATGACCAGGCTGGAGCTTATCCAGGCGAGTGCGCTTATCCTTTGTGACTCGGCATCGGAGGAGCACCAGAGAGCCAGCCCTGAACACAGTTCCAGCTTGGTTTTGAAGGCAGCCGTCCTTGCAGGAGCACACAATGGGTGACATTTAAGGAGCTCATGCCTTATTCCGACAAGCAGAAAATTGGCTCAAGACTCTTAAACATGGAGCTGTTGTGCTACAAGTATCATAAATTAGAAAATGAAAAAAAAAAAAGTTACTTTATTTGTCTTGGCTTGTGCATGCGGAATAGCCTAGTCTGGAGATTCCGTGTCGGGAAAGGCTCTGCTCTCAAGCCCAGTCTGAGGTTAGCACTCTGCAGAATAGCTCTTGCTTTTGATTTTTGATCTGCTCTGATTTCTACTTGAGCAGAAGCTGGGGGAGACATGTAATGTCTGGTAGGAAGCTTGCTCTCGCCAAGAAAGGCTAAAGTTGCAAGTCAGGAATCTGGAAGGTAGAGTAAGTACAAAGGTGTCAACAGCGGAGTGCGGTGAGGTGGGCAGCCTTAGTGAGGCAGCGAAGGCACCTCTTTAACTGCAGGGTGCACAGCAGCCCAGCTGGTGGCTGTGGTAAGGCTGCAGGTTACAGAGGGAAGGAAGTGGTTGATGGTACAACGTAAACAGGCCATTCTCTTGAGGCCCAGCACTGCTGGCAATTTCAGCAGCAGGGCAGCATTGTCAGGGGCTGCTGCTCAGGCACCAGCCACGCAGGCACCCTCCAGACGAGAAGAAAGCTGCTGTCATTGTCTTTGCTCATTGGCATGCAACAGGCTCTTCTCAACAAACTTGCCAATAAAAAATCAGATTAGAAGACAAACATCCTTGCATGTGTCAGCACTGAAACTGAAAAAGTTTGGGGGCAAATCTGCCCTTTCACCGCTCACATTTAGGATTTCCTGTAGAAGAACAGAAGGTAAAGCCTGCTTGGCTGCTGTGGCTCAGCCCACAGGCATGTGCATTGCAAGCTGTAGTTCACGTGGCCTTTTGAACTAAAGGGCAGGTTTACTCAGGAAACAAACACAGAAGAGGGAGCTGGCTCATTCCCCAAAAACAGTAGGTCCAACAGAGAGAATGTGTGAGACTGTTGGAGCACCTTTTCTCAGCACTGTAATAACTTGACTTGCATTCAAATGACTGACACCTCACACCCAGCGTTCTGCACAGCCATCTCTGTGGATGGTGTAACCAGCTGGCAGAGACAAATAGACTTCCAGACACAACCAGAGTCTAACAAGGTGGCAGGAAAAAACAATTCTGCAAACTGGAACCCTCCTTGCAGTAGCCTGTACCTGGAAATGGGAGGTCACAGGGACAGGAGGACAGGAAGGCAGGAGGGGCACAGAGGGGTACAGGCAAGAGGTTGTCATGGGTGCTGCACAGGTGTGGAGGATGACCCAATGTCCGCTTCCTTCCAAATCCTGTTTACAAATCCAAACAGAGCTACAACACCTGGCAAATCTAACCATTAACTCTACTGGAGGACGTGATGAGAAAAAGGGTAGTGGAACATTAACTGCATTTGTGGCGTTACTCAGCTCTTGTACCGAGCGCTCTGTTCACCCAGTGGTGGCCAGCACAGCTCCCTTTGTCCCCAGTGCTGGCCCAGCCACAGCAGGACTCTCAGTGCAGACAGCCTGGCCTCAATGGCTTCTGTTGAGCTGACAAAGCTGCTGTGGGAAAACAGACAGAGCACCGGTGTGGTTTACAGCGGGGGCCGTGTGGTTGGCAGCAGCTTGACCAAGAAAAGCAGCTTTTTGCCACTGTGCAGGGTGTTCGTTGTAGAGCGTGCTATGAGTCTGTGGCCGAGGAGATTTACTGACAGGACTAACCCTGTCCTTCCCAGAAGCTGGAGGCCTCCCTTGGGTATCCACAGGGCTCCCTGTTCCTGGGCACTGTGTCCCTTTGCTCCCGCAGATCGTGCAGCAGCATCTAGTGGCCAGGTGCTCTAAGAGCCCTGGCAGTGTCCCCACCAGGGACTGGGTCCTGACCTGCCTCTTTCCTAAGGAGCAAAAATCTTCCAGCAGAGCGTTTTTGCTTTGCAAAGTGAAAACCATCCCTCAGGAAACCTTTGCTCTGGCCTGGAAAACTCTGCACAGAGGTGGAGAAGGCAGCTCTGACTGGCCCCTGTTTTCACACAGACTGAATCACCTGAGTCCTCAAGCGGATCCAGTGATGCTGGAGTGTGAAAGAAAAGCCTGCAGGGCTACAGCTCCCACACTGCAGTGGACAACAGGACACAGTGGCTCATGGCAGTTTAAGATGTATTTCTCTTCCCTTCTAAGTTGCAGAAAGGCTGTGAGTGAAGGGAAGTGCATTTTGTGGAATGGTGTTTTTGTACCATTTTTAAAAGAAATTCTGAAAGACTACAATAAGCCCTCATAAAATAATCTATTTTATTAGAGCATAACCCTCTAATTCTGGGTGACCTGCTTTAGGAGCTGCTGCTTGAAATTCTCCAGCAGTTCAGGTGCGAACTGATCAGCAGTCAAGTTCTTAATGTTCATGATCCCTTCGTGGGCTTCCTGGAAGAGCTGCTTCCCTACAGCTTCTTCCACACGCCCGCGCCACTCCGCCAACTTCGGCCTCTCCTCAAAGAGGTCATAGCCAGCACAGACAGGCTGCAGGGAGAGAGAGAGAGCACCTGGGAGTGAGTCAGACAAGGCATTTACAGGGATGGGACCAAATCAAGGATAGATGTGCTTTGGGCTCAAGGCAGCAGTCAGTCATCTCATTCGGTGGAGCTCATCTCTGGTTCTTAGTTCAGAGGGAACCAAGTGGTGACATCCTCAGCAGCTGCTGTCCCCTGGGACCTGCAGCAAATAGTTCTGCCATGGCTAACCTCAGAACTGGCTAACACAGAACACCAACGTTCATGCACACCAACACTCCTCTTCCAAGTATCTGTGCTTTCTCTGCCTAGTTTGTAATTTATCTTTTTTTCCCTGAGGAGTTTTGTCCATATTTCTAAGAAAGAACTGGCTCATCAGAGTAGGTGTTCCCTGGCAAGCTTTATGAGGGTCCAAGTCAAAAAGGAACAAGACTTAATCCCACGGAAGAGTTAACTTCAGGAAGATCTGCCATTACAGAGGTGGTGGTGCAGCAGCCACCCCTTGGCCTGGCCTGCCCACAGCCCGACCCACATATCCAGCAGTGCTGGGCTTGATGCTCACCTGCATGAGCTCCACCAGTGCTACGAGGTCTGCCAGAGAGATCTCGCTGCCTGTGATGAAGGGCTTGTCCTGCAAGAACTTCTCTTCAAACTGTTTCAGGACAACGTTCAGCTCCTCAGTAGCAACCTCCAGTTTCTCTGCAGGAAGAGGCTGGCCTGTGAGGAGAGGCAGCAGCACCTGGCAGGGAGAAGAAACAAGTTGCATTTTAAGTGATTCCTTCCAAACTTAGTCATCACCCTCTCTTTGCAACCCTTTGAGGATCGCTCACCAGCCGTGCAACAGAACAACTGGAACTGCTCAACTCAGTGGAACTGCTCATCTCCCTTGCCAGGTCACCATTAATGTCAGTTATTACTTCCTGCCTTTCCTTGTCTCCTCCCTGGAAATCTGAAATTTCAACCACAAGAATCTTCTCTCAAGGGAAGAGTGCATCACGTGCCAGCAACTGCATTTTGTTTTCCAGGAGGAGGCTGGTTCTTTCCACGGAGCTGAGCAGCAGGCACTGAGCTGTGTCTGGTGAGAGCTGCTCACCCGGGATGAGTTTGCTCTGGATCTCACAGAGGGGTGGCTACACCGTGAAGGATTCCGGGCACTTCAGTTAGCCTCAGCTGGGCAGCCAAGTCAATTCCAGATCTAGTTTTGTTCCTATCTGTCACCTAACTTGTACATTTGGTCAGGAAGACCCTGCACACGGGTGGCCATTGCACTCACAGCTCTTAGCACTTCATTTTTGATATATAATGGTCTTACCTTCGTTAAGAACAGCTTGCTCCCCTTCGCACGGATGTTGGCATGCTGCCATGACAGGTACTCATCAACCCTAGCCCTTTTCTGCAGGTCAGATGGGTACCAGTGATCAGGAGTCTTGAATTTCTGGGCCAGATACAGGAGGATTGCAATGCTGCCCAGAGAGCAAGACAGATTGGTGAGTTGATCATCTGAAATAAAAGCACCTCGTTCTTTCTTCTCCCCCCCCAGTTTTGCACTGCTGGACAAGAAGCGACACAAACCTGATCCGAGTCAGGTAAAAGTGCAGGACACATGACTGCCAGCAAGGCACAGCCCAGGAGAGAGTTTGTGCTGGCTCAACAGGCTGCTTGTGGACAGCAATCATCTGATACATCCATCCAGTGAGACAGACTGCTGGCACAGTTACCCCATCAACATTGTTAAGCAAATAGGAGCTGCAGAATGAGTTTATACCAAAGCTGACCTTCACAATGCCTGGCCATTCAGCAGCAGGTACCTTATGTTGGATTTCCTGCACTGACCTACAGCCTCCAGCTGCAGGCAGAGAGCAGGAAGACACGTGGACAGGTTTTTAAGTTTGGAAACACTGCTTACATGTAAGGTAGCTCCGAGGCACAGCCTACAGATTTTTGCACTATCAATGGTGTTTGAGTTGCTTACATAAGGAAGCTTCTCTTGAAACGTAGGTTTGTTATGTACAAGTGGAATCAACAGGAAGGAGATAAAAACCTGAGAAACTGCCTTGGCTGGAGTCCCAGCAATGTACTGGCAGAATCCAAACTTTGGGAAAAACACTACTGCAGGTAGAGGGTTGAGCTTGTTTGAGCCTCACCTCTCTGCTAGGGTGAAAGAACCATCCTTTAGCGCAGGTACCTTCATCAGAACATTCACCTTCCGGAACTCCTCTGTCTTGTGCTGCCCTGAGGAGGGAAATGAGAGGTTTTACTTGGCAGGGATACTCAGGACTTGTCTGCAACACCTGAGGAATTTGTGGGGACCATTTGGCCTCAAGTTCCTGGTTTTGATTGTACAAAGACAGTCTTATACCAAGTTTATAACCAATCAATAAATGCTGCAGGGTGAATAGGGGGATTGCCCTAAGGTGTCAGCTTATTTAATTATTGTCTGCATACCAGACCCACCTCTCAACCAAGGGCAGAATGGTTAGAAGTCCTTTCATACCAATAGTGCTTGTCAGCTCAGGGCTCTATTAGCTCCAAGTTTTTGCTTGGAGGTACCTGTCCTGTACAAACCCAGAGTGAGCACCGAGTGCCTTAGAGGAGAGGGGTCTCACTATCAGCCAACATGGGCAGTGAGAAAGCAGATCATTATTTTCCTGGACGATAATGTAATTTATATGCAACTCTCTTTTTAGTCCTAAGATGAAAATAAATATCTATGATTCCATATAAAGATGGTACTTCATTACAGATCTGTCAATCAGCTCCTGTGCATTTTCCATATCTTTTGTCGGAGAAAAAATGGATTTGTTGCTTTTAAGCTCTGTTGTAGGTCCCCCCTGCAAGGTAGGAAGAGTGAACCTGACTGGAGAAGGTGCTTTGTTCATTTGAGGTCTCAGTGTGCTCCGTTACGTCTGAACCCAGTCCCAGAAGCCTCGTTTTATGGGACTTGTTAGTGCTGGCCTTTTCCAGCCCCTGGCTTCAGCCACACATGTGTACCTGTGTATTCAAGCCTCTCTAATGTGTAACTAACCTTGTGCCATGTCCTGCTACGTGAGCCACCTGAGAATCTGTGTGCAGAGATGCTCCTGAAGTGATTTTAGCTTTCCCAGTCACTGGCAAACCTGATTTGTGACTATTCACCTGTCATTTGGCTCGCAGCCCATCTCCCCCACGCCCTTTCAAAAAGATGGAGTGTGCAGATTCCAGGTCCTCAGGTGCCCTTTGAATATCATGCTATTTCTGTCCATTCTCACTGTTTCTACCCCTTTCCTTGAGACCTGCCCTACTGGGGGCCCGAGAACTTTTCTGAAGGGACACGTTTAATGCACCAGCTCAATTCTGAGTATCAGTTCCCTCACCTGGTCCTCACATACTGTGCAGTGAGGCCTCCCACACAGTGACCCAGAGTGAGCCAACCCAGCTGCAGGTACCTGGAGTGCTTCCCTATGGTATGGGAGGTGCACACACTGTAGGAATGGGATAGGAACGTGCCTTTAGCATTCCAGTAGGCCAAATCACTCATCTTAAATCTGCTGGCCAAAAGCAGGCACTGATGCCATGAAGCACAGACCACTGGGAAGTTGTGACTTAATTTGCTTTCTTTCCTCTCAGTTCCCTGATACCTGTATTTCAGTTGTTCCATTCTCCTTGACTGTCTCATTGCTTGCCTGCCAGTTTCCTTTGCACCAGTCTTACTACAACAGTTTATGTATTGGGAAAGAAGGGGAAGGACACGAGATGAGCCTGCCCCCAGCTACAAACAATTGCAAACATTTTTGTTATGAGACATGTGGGAGGAAAGCCACAGTAAGGTACAGCCACAGCTAAGGTGTGCAGGGAAACACCCAGAGAGTAAACCACAACACCCCTGAGATTTGAATCACAAATTGGAGCCTCTTTTGTTCCTTTATCAATTTCAGCACCAGAAGCCTTCTCATCTTTCACTAAGTATTACTTACTGAGGCATTTTTATGCCCAGTACACTACCTTAATTTCAAATCCAGCAGAGCTCTGAAAAGGTTGAAAGATCGCTTTTACCAGGTTCAGTTACAAAGAAAGAAGATACAGATCTTTGGGCGTCCTTTGGTGAAAGCACATGATACCCCTTGGGCAGGCTCCTATCAGTTATCAGTTGGTTTTAGCCCAAATAAATCACCTTCCCTTCTCATTTCTCGGTGTTCAGATCACTGGCAGCTGCATTGTCTCGCTCCACAGCCTTCGCAAGTTTGCCCTCAACCCTCTCAAAATAAACTGCCAACAAACCGCTTGACCCAATGGAACCCCCAGAGGGGCAGCTGGCTGCCCTGCCCTACCTGCACATGGGGACACATCAGCAAGCTCACCCTCCCGAGGGGCTGTTCACCCCTGCCAAGAGGACAAGAACTGCTCTGCAGCAACTGCTGCTGCTTACCGGAGCACAACATTTCCTAAAAAAGTTTAATCAGAGAACAAGAACTGCACACCTCGGCTGTCCCCGACCATAGGTGAACATCCCGCCTCTGTGACTTTTTGTTTTCCTTTAAATGGGGAGTCTGGTACAGCCTGAGCGCTTCTTAGAAAAGCCTCTTTTATCAGACCCACTTTCTGCCGGGGTGGAGCCGATTTCAAAGATACCGCACGCCTTTGCAGAGTCCTGTTTGTCGCAGAGGAGCAGAGGTACTGAGATGACTACTTAAAAAACAGGGGCGCGCTGGAGAATTAGATCCCGTTTTTATGTAGGCGCCAGGCACCCTCTGCAGCGGGGGGACCGCCTCGCCCTCTCGCAGCCCCCAGCACTGACGGGACGGTGAGTAGGTGGGCAGTAACCCATTCCAGCGCGGGATGGAGTCGAGCAGCTCCCGCGGGAGCGGCGAAGGGACGCGGGGCGCCGGCGGATGGAGCAGCGGGGCACCCGCTACCCCGGGACTGGGGCCACTCGGGGCACAGGGGACCCCTTCGCCGCCCCCCCGGCCCCGCTCACCCTTCATCAGCTGCACCTGCTTGAACTCGAAGGGGATGTTGTTGCTCCGGGCGAAGATGTAGAGCGCCCGGCAGGGCTGCGAGAGCAGGTCCAGGTACAGCTCCAGCCCCATCCTGCCGCTGCCGCCGCCGCCGCTGCCGCCGCCCGGTCCCCTTTCGTGCCGTCCCATCCCTCCCCAGCCCATCCCGTGCCGTCCCACCAGCACCGGCCCTCCCCGGGCGGGGCGGCAGCGCCGCGCCCCCGACGGGCGGGCGGGCACGGAGCAAAGCAGCCCGCGGTGCCCGGGCTCGGCTCGGAGCCTCCCGGCGATGCCACTGCGGCGGGCAGAGCTTCTGCCGGGCCCTGCCGGCTCATCGGGATGTCTGGCTTGTCCTAATAGCTGCCCTCAGCGACAAGGAAACCACAGCCGGGCTGAGGGGGCGTGGGTGCTCAAGAGGCAGATTCTGGTTTTGCCCGTGGGAGCTCACGGCTCTTGCACAAGGGGATTTTCCATTGCTGTGATTCCATTGCCAGCCCAGACACCCGGGCCATGGAAAAACAACTGGAGAGCAAGCAGTCACACACTAGGAAAACACGCATTGATTTACTGCTGTAAAACAACCCCTCATTAGTCCCATCTTCACAAAATTCAACCACCCTTCCCAACACCCATCCCTTCAAGATTCTCAGCCTTTCATTTTTCTTCAAGAATGTATTGTTAATGCTGGTGTACAGTTATTTTGTCTTACAAAACAATAAGCCAGAGCTGGAGCCTTTTCTCCTAAGCGAAAAGCAACTCAGAGGGTAGTTGCAGGCTGCAGCTACGTGGCAGCAATAGACCTCTGCCAGGACAGCTAAAAATACCAGTGGCACGTGTCAAATACGTATTTATGGTTTGCAGTGACACTGGCTGGCTCCGGGACATTCATATTAGACAGACATTTCAGTCTGCATTAACACCAGCCTAACAATAATACATGCTGTTACCACTGGTGCAGAACGTTGAAAAAAAAACAACATAGGTGAGAAAAGGACAAGGCACAAGACTGTGACAGTGAAAAATGCCTTCAACATCTCCATCCCTAATCATAAAATATCCCAAGTTGAAAGGGACCCACAAGAATCATCAAGTCCAATTCCCGAGCCTGGAAATCTTTTATTAGGCACTCTTTTAAATATATATATATATGGTATTTATTTAAAAGTTGCAGTCACCTCAGCCTAGAGCAGCTCTTCAAATACACTTCTGCCACAGGCACTGTACAGGTGTTTGTGCATTTGCAGACAGAGCTGCTTGTGCAGTAAGACAGAACCATTAGTTGTCCCAGTGCAGAAGGGCCCAGCCCTCACCCCTGGAGGACAGCGGTTCCATCAGGTCCACACTCCAGAGCTGGTGGTAGTTCTACATATGCCAGCAGGATACAATGCAAAGTCCTCTTCCAGACACCTGTATCTCAAAATTTATCTTCTTTTTTAAACCAGTAACTGAACCCTGTTTGCAGTGTCCTTGAAAGGGGAACAAGGCCTGTAATAGCTGATTTCAGATATCACAAAGTTGAGGAGTCACCCACTGAGGCCCATTCAGGGACCATGACTCAGTGTTACTGTGCTGGGGACTGGTCCATGTCCTGTCCTGCTCAGCAGCTTCAGCACCACAAAACACGACCATCGCAGCTTCCATTTGTTCAGGCTCGTTTCTGTGCTCGCTCGTTCTGTTCAAAATTAAAGTTGAGAAGATGACTGAAGATGTCCCTGTCTCAGAGTCACATAGAAGGGACTTCAGGGAGCAATGGGACAATTTCCTAATATTTTCTGCCCCAGTTCTCAAACATTCCTAGTCTAGAACTCAAAATTGTGATTTTTTCAAGGACATACATTTATCAGTTCTCAAATTAGAGAGCAGAACACTTGCCCAAACCACGCAGCACCAAGTCTATAACAGATTCCTAAACCTCCCATATGGCAAGGTAAATGTTAGCCTGCTTTTGTCTGAAAGCTCTCAACCATCCCACTGGTGTATCAAGGAGGGTCTGCAGATAATGCTTTCCTGGTCTGGGATACCCAACTTCTAGTCAGCATAGGTGTACCTTACAGCCTTAAACTCTTGTAATGACAAAAGGTTTTAGCTCTGCTTTTTATTTCCAGTCCTCTGGGTCTCTACAAAAATCCCAGTTCCAGAGGTAAAGAGAAATGCAGAATAGAAAAAACCCCACTACAGATCAAAGAAGTACTTTGGTTAGAAAAGACCCTTAAGACCCTTGAGTCCAACTGTTAACCCAGAGCTGCCAAACCCACCACTAAACCATGTCCCCAAGTGCCACATCTACACATCTTTTAAACCCCTCCAGGGACGCTGCCTACCTGTAACAGAAAAACTTTCTTCCATCCCCATCATTTCTGAGTATTCCATAATAATGCACCCACAAATGCTGCCTTCACACTGAGATGAAATTGTCTCAGTGAAAGGAAAGGATCCTGGACACTAATATTTGTGCTAAGCATGAACTGCAGCAAACTGCAGAAGTTGTAGTTGCATTTTTTATTTTATTCCCGGTCTCAATTACCTTGACTGTCTTCTCAAGCTTACACAGAGCTCCCTCATACTGCTGCACCAAAGGCTTTAATGAGTTGCCCTTCACTGGGTGTTTCTTTATGTCTTGGATGCCGGCATCCCTCAACATGCGCAGAAACCGACGTTCCTGCGTAACAAAACAGACACAGGAGATGAGACACCCCAGTGCCTATCAGTCAGAAAATGAGCACACTTTGGAACGTGCTGCCTCGTCAGGAAACAATGGAAGTTTCCGTGCACAAAGCTCAGCTATCTGGAAAAGGTAGGTGGGAAGTAGTATGAACTTTATCTTCCTTATGCCCCTGCATGCATCCTTATCAAATGAATCCCACACCAAAGACATACCTGAATTCTAAGGACCAAGCTGAAGGCAACACCCACTTTTCCTGCACGAGCTGTTCTTCCAACCCTGAAAACAGAAAAAGTAGCTTCAAGTCAGTTTTGGCCCCATAGTCACTGCCATTATCAGCTCCAAGAGTCTGATTCTGAAATTGTTCAGATTTAAGAAAGTCTGATTCCAAGCAATGCTATGGGCTTAATTTGTATTAGAAAGCTACTTGCATGTTAAAGTGAAAACTAAAAGTGCATGTCACTTTTGATAAACATGTCAAAGCAAATCAAGCTCAGACATCTTCCTTTTGTTCCTGGTTGTCTTACCGGTGAATGTACGTCCTGATGAACTGCGGCGTATCGTAGTTTATTACATAATTCACTCCTTGAACATCAATCCCTCGTGCAGTGGCATCTGTGCTGATTAACCTGGTTGTAAATGTATATACATAGGCATTCTCAGGTAACATCTCTGGCGCTACACACACACAAGTGAAACACAAGTGAACACAGCACAAGTCTTGCCGATCTCTGTTCAAACTGGACAGCCAGCCTGTCTCTGAGTATGGCAGGGGTGTTGCAAGTCACTCCTCACTGCCACTGGTATTACTGGCTGCCCACAGACCTCCAAGCATCACTACAGGCCTGTCACCCTCTGTTGTACTTGAAAAGCTACTAGGTATTTCCAGGCTCTCCAAGCATGCAATATTAAGCCAGACAGTTCCCAGCACACTGGAGGTTACAAAAGTCTAAGGTATCTGATTATTCCATAAAGAACATAGAGAGCAAGATGAGGAATTCCAGTAGTCAAGAAGGAATTTAAACATCAGGTTTGGATAAAAAAGATACTCCAGAAAATAGGTATTTACCTTCTCAGAGACATTCCACAGATACCATCTCATATAGCTACCAAAATCACAATGTAAATCCAACGTGGATTGAAATGACCCTCTATGCCAGTCTGATCTGAGCAGGGATTGCTTTGGTAGGAAGCACTAACGCTGTGTACAGTTCAAGCACCAACATCCATTTCCTTCCAGCAAGCACCAAATGCCCACCACACACATTAAACTTCAGAGTTGCAAACTTGTGTGTTTTGGGAAACTCTGTGAACAAGCAGTTACATTTACTGCTTGTTATGAAATAACACACAGAAATTCAGATTGCAGCTAGATTAGGACAGACCAAGTTACATGCAGGATAAACAATTCAAAGTCACAAGTCCAAGTCTCACACCACTTCTGCCACAGAGTCCTGCATGCTCTGTTTCAGAGGACCCTCTGTAACTGTGTCCTTGGTTCTGCCTAGCTTTTCTCACTGGAAACCATCTGTGTTGGAAGGCATGCAGGACATTCATTTAAGACACTCACAATTGTATTTTTCCTTGTTCAAACTCCTTTATGGTTCTCCGTCTCTCACTTGGAGCCAACCGAGAAGAAAACTCAGCCACTGTGACTCCACCAAAGGCTTGAACCAGCAGGAACAACCTGTGGGTAAAGGGGATAGAAACAGTCACCTCCTTACCCCTGTAACAACACTTGACAGATACCTACCATAGTGATGTCTTTATATATTCACCTGTGAGAAGCTTCCCTGGAGTTGGTAAAGCACAACACACGGGTGAATTTCATTGTCAGCATGAAATACAAGAGGAGCAAAGGCTTGGAATTCAGGTCACAGGGCACGTAACATTGCTGCAGTCGACAGGGAAGAGGTTCAGAGAGAAAAATTACTTCTTGCCAAGACTATCTTCCCTGAAACCCACTACCTGTCCATGGCCTGTGCAGGCTTGGATGTTTTACAACTGGCTGATAGCAGCAAGACCAGACCCCACAGTGCCACCCCCTCTAGAATAAGTCACAGTTACAGGCTGGCAGGATACAACGTAAGTGGAGACAGGAGACCTGAGTTGTTCTGATGTTCTTACTTCTCCACAGCAAGCAAAAACAAGCACTGCCTTCCTGTCTACAGACGGGCCTGTATCTGCATGCCTTGAAATGCATGTTATACATATGGACAACTGATAAGTGCTACTACATTATTTCACATTTCCACTCCTCATTTCTGGTAAAATTAATTCCCAAAGCCACTTTTGCCCAGCACCTCTGTAATGCAGGGAAGCAGAGGGAAGACAAATGTTTGACGGTAAATCTGTAACTAGATAATTCAGAATTCAACAAATCTTCAAGTGTAACTTATTCAAGAGAAAGAACACCATACCGATAGTCCCTCAGGGAGTGTGTATTTATTAGCAGCATCTTGTTCAGTTTCTGTTCCATCTCTGAGCGTTTTTTTCTCGGAATAGACAGATGTGAAGAGGCGAGGCTGGAATAAGTCCAACTGCTGCAGCTTCTCTGGGTCCTGGGTTAGTGTGGCTGAAAACAGCAGTTTCTGTAAGGGTATCTGAGGAGAGCAGGAACTGAAAGAACGAACATGGAAACGAGGCTTTGAGTATGGGGCAAAGGAGTTCCACCACAAGTGCCTTCAGATGAGGGAAGCAATTAACTCTCTTTGATGCTCTTTTCCTACCCTGGGCCTTTCCTATAGGTTATTTTCCACCCTTGTTTTATGGTGGAGTTCACACAGAACTGAACTCCTGCACACATTCCTGCGCTCTGGTTACTCATGTGCTCATTCTAGTCACGTCCTTCCTTGGCCACTGGTCTCAGTTTCTGACACATCTCTACCACTGCTGTACGAAAACAGCAGCTGCAGATAGTTAATTGCAAGAGTTTTTCTCCAAATCCATTACTCAGCTTTGCTGGAGGACATTACTATAGTTATTGTGCAAATGAATCACAGATTACAATATTTGTGCATTCTTCTGATCCTCCTTTAGTCTAAGTAAGGAGAGCCTGGAGAACACAATACTTAGTGTAAAGGACGTTCTCTAGCATCAGCTGTTCACTGCCTTACTTTGGTAGACATTTCTCACAGAAAAGGGACTTTGAGAGTCCCTGTGGGAGTGCACTGTGGAACAGGACAGTGACATCCAGTGCTGGTGTCCATGCTATCAGCTCAGAGAAATGCATTCTGCAACTTACCTGCCTGCTGTTAGAGGCCCTGGTTTGGTCCTCTGAAAAAGCACGTTGGAGCCAGAGCCATTTTCTACTTGGAATGCAGCTTTGACGATTTCGTTCAGACAGTTCTGGTGCATGTCATCGATCATACGGTCAGCTTCATCTACAATCTGAATTCACAAGGATGAAAAACACCCCTTGTTATATACTGGGAGCTTTTTACTTTCCTTTATCTGTAACAAGTGAGCCAGAATGTAAAATAAGGGAAGCTTCTAGTCAACAGAATTGCTTTCTTTGCCCATCCTTACTCTGAGTTTGCAAAAGGTTAAGAGAGAAGGGGAAGTGGGTGGATGCTTGGGCGTCACGAGTTGGAATAAGATATCTCATCTTGTGACTGCTGCCTTCGGAATCTGGAGCACAGACAAGCTCACACAAAAGTTTCAACAAGATGTATTTATGTTCCAAGCAAGAGGAAAGCAGGAATTACAGCTGTAACAGGCAACACACTCAGGTGGGAGAGCTGTGGAGCCAACTCACCAGGAAGCGAAGCTGCGTCAGGCTGAAGCCCGGGGTCTGCCTAATGTGATCCGTGAGCCGCCCTGGTGTGGCCACAACAATGTCAGCCAGGCTGCAGTAGCCTGTCACTCTGAAAGGACAAGCAGTCCATCAGTAAGCCTCTCTCTTCACCACAAAGCATGTAGCAGAGATCCCGGGTCAGCAGACTTAAGGTTTTCCTACCATTCAATTAACTGAGAAACAATAAAATTCAAATATGCACTTGACTTCGGAGAGCATGCAGAGGCAGTGCTGGGCACCAAATCCCAGTCTCCACTCTGCTGCCTCAGTTTAAACAGAAAGTGTCATTCTCCATTGCTCTAAAAAACACCTTAACTGCAGCAAAATCCCACACAGTAATTTGTACCTGTGGGCATAAGGTAAACACATGCATTTTATTCAGCTGGTAAAGAACCCCAAAAACCTAGTAAAACATTACAGAAAGGGTAGTAGCAGGCACTGTGAAAACAGCAGAATCACCGATGTCCAGCATATAAACCCACTACCCAAAATCATGATAGCATGATGGTGTGCTGCAATAGCCTGTATTTTGACCCCTGCTAAATTACATTAATTAGTTTACAATCTCTATAAACCTTATCAAAATACCTTTAAACCTACTTTTTCTGGACAAGCATCTCCTGCTCCTTTGCAAAAGATTTCTGGCCAGTAATCAAAACGACCTTCAGACCTGTCCCGTCAGTGTAAATGTTGAACACTTTACTCACCTGCAAAGAGATGGGCTTTGTCAGCTGCCATGGAAATCAGTTGCAGTAACACTTTCCTTTATAGTAACAACATCAAACCCACTGATGGGTCTTCAACAGGCCTCACAGAACTGCCAAAGCACTGGCTGCACCAGCCTGTCCCTCAGCCCAGTTCTGCTCAGAGATGGGGAAGAGCCACATACCTGTTGTGCCAGTTCTTTGGTGGGCAGAACAACCAGAGCTCGTACGTGGCAAACCACTCGATCTAGCAGAACCTGCCAAAATAAAGGCCAAATGAGTGCCTGAAAGCAGTGGGGAGAGAATGGGGCTCTTGTACCTAACCTAGTTAGAAGAGATGGGCTTGACACATCCTCACAGTTTTATGTTTCCATTTTTCTCCCTCCACCCTCCTAACTCATGCTGTGCCTGCTGTCTAAGAAAAGGAGTGGGATGCTGACATGAAGCTCCCTCAGACAGCTCTAAGCTAAAAAATCTGCTGCCTTATGTCCACAAATCTTTGGCTTTTTGACCGACTTCTAACTTGAGGTTTCACTTGAACAAAAGCAACGCCAGCATTTTCCCTACAGGTACTACCCTGGGGGTGAACTCACCTGGACAATGGGTATGACAAAGGCCAGGGTTTTCCCACTGCCCGTGGGTGCTGAGACACAGATGTCCTTGGGGCGGTATCCCCCCCGCCCCAGCAGATACCCATTGGAGGCACTCTGGAGGATGGCAGGAATCACCTCTGCCTGAACTGGGTGAAACCAGAAACAAACGCAACATACACAGTTAATGGACTCACTAATACCCTTCAAACGTTATATAAAAGCGTTCTTTAAACAAGACACATGCTGGCTTCCCAACACAACCCTGATGGGCCTCTGATACAGCCTAAGCCTCCAGGCTCAGCTGGACCAAGTAAGTGACTGAATGTCACCCTGCTATCCTTACCCTTGTTTCCAGCTGTGCTTTCTACTTATTTAAGAGCAGGCATTTATTGTACTTGTTTGCAAAACCAGTAAAATAATGGACAATTAACAGTTTTTTTTGTTTGTTTGAATGCTTTTCTGGTGCTTTAATGAGCTGAACGAGTTCCCAGAAAGCTCTGATCAGCAGCAGAGACAGTGGAAAGGAAGGAGCTAAAATACATGCTTGGCATAAGGAGGAAAGAGAAGGACACAAGTAAGACTTCCCTCTTTGGGCAGCTCTGAGCCAACACTTCAAGCTGTGTTTAGGAGTAGGTGACAGAGTTCTACTCAGACTAGATGAAGCTTTGAAAATGAAGGGTTAAAGCCGATACAATCACTCCCATGCACTAAACTTGGCTTCGTCCTATGCTTTACTTCACTGACTACATAAAATATACAGCACCAGACTGCAGGAACTCCAGAAATCAGTTTAGAAAGAAACACAAGCACGATCAAGGTACCTGGGAAAAAGGACTCTATCCCGTTCATTTGCAGCTTTTTCAGCAGGCGGGGATGAATTCCTGGGACATCTCTGATTGGACACAGATTATCTTTGATGCGTTTCTGCACTCGTTTGGGTTGAGCAAGCCACTGTGGTAAGAAGGGCTGAACCTGAGGTGAGGGAAAGGAGGATATGGCAATGCCATACATGAAATAAACTTGTAAGATGCATGTTCCTTCCTGACCATCATCAAAATCCAGTCAAAGTAGTTACAGGTACCTTTTGCACTGGCTTTCTCTCATAGTCCCCGAGAATCGTCAAACTGGAGGGTGGCAAATTTGCCTCTTCCCCAGAGGCTGCCAAGGGCAGCTCCTCCTTTGAGCTTTGATTTTCTTCAGTTCTTTCACTGTTCTCTTTCTTCCCTGTTTCATCCCCTTCTGTTTCCTCATGTGTCTTCTTCCTTTTAGAAGGCTTGTTTTTGAAATTATTCCTATTTTCCTGTTGTTTGGTATCTTCTTCAGAATCTGGAATTGAGGTAACAGGAATGCAAAGCTACAGAATGTGCTACAGAAAAGGGATGGAGGCAACACTTTGCAATGTAGGACTTGAGCAACAACTTGCAAGCTCCTCTTTCTTCCTAAATCCAAGGGCAAAAGCCAAACATTTCCTTGTCAGTATGGAGGCAACAAGACTGAGGTGACATACTTCCCTCCTCCCCTTACACTAAACTGACCCTCAAAGTTTGCAGTACGGGGCTTTCCCCTAAAACAAAGACCTACTTTGGGCACATATTAAGCAGAGGAAAACAAAACCAGGTAAACTGGGCAAGGTACTCGAAAGGCAACTCGTGTCCACTCCTCTGTGGAGAACTGTGGAGCACAATGAACCGAAATCCCACAGCCTCAGTTTGTTGTTACCTGCTTCAGCGCTCTCTCCCTGCACTTTCCATTTTCTTCTTTCTTTCTTCTTCTTCCTCGCGGCGCTGCTGCCATCTGCTGTCTCCTCAGGACATGCTCTGTCTTCAGCATTGCTGCGGGGCTGCTCTTTTGTCTTCAGCTTCTTCTGCCCCTGCGCGCCGGGCTGCTCTTCAGTGTCCCTCTTCCTCCTCTTTCCTTTTCTTTCCCCAGGTTCGCCCCCGGGGCTCGGCTCCGCGCCCCCCGGGCCTTCCCGTCCCTGGGGCTGCGCCTCCCGCTGCCTCTTCAGCTGCCGGGCCCTCGCCTGCTGCCGCAGCCGCTCCAGCAGGACCCGCGCCCGNGGCCGGGGCGCAGACGGGCCGCGGTACCTGTTGATGCAGAACAGCGCCATGCCCGCGCCGCCCGCGCGCGCAGCGGTGACGTCATCAGAAGCCGCGAGGCCGCGGCGGAAGGATCCAGAAGGCGCGCGGGGCGTGAGGGGGCGCCCCCTGCCGGGCGCGGAGGGGGAGAGGGCAGGGCACGGTGTGGGACAGAGACAGAGAGCACAGGATTTGTGTGNGCCGCCCGCGCACACCCGGGCCCTCCGGACCGAGCCCGGGGCCGAGGCACCGCCTGGGACAGGGGCAGGGACAGGGGCCGGGGATGGGGCTGGGACAGGAGCCGGAGCAGGGAATGGGGCAGGGACAGGGGCCGGGGCAGGGACAGGGACAGGAGCCGGAGCAGGGACAGGGGCCAGGGCAGGGACAGGGGCCGGGGATGGGGCTGGGACAAGGACAGGGGCCGGGGCCGGAGCAGGGACAGGAGCTG
>VWZF01003192.1:347635-420938 GCA_013396755.1 Sclerurus mexicanus
TGCGGTACCACCGCTGCAGTACGGCCACTGCCTCCTGCAGGGCCCCGGCCAGACGGGGATGTGGGCCCGGGCCGGGCAGCTGGAAAAACGGATACTTGCCTTGGATCCGGAGAGTACCTTTATTTATTTTTTTCCTTCTCAAATGCACGTTTGTACGGTGTTTGCTTTAACTGTGTGCGTACCTTTAACTCAATATGAAACGTCTGTTTTGCTGGCATATTAATTATTCTCTAACGTTTTCCAGTCAAAAATGATCTATTACTCCTCAGCATCCCCATTTTCACGTTTTTTTTTTCTTCTGGAAAAAGGCAGAAACGATTTTTCTTTCTTTGCTTGGGACTGAAGCGGTGCGTGCCTTTTGCGAGGTGAGAGGCGGCAGAGCCGAGCCGTGTGCTGGGCTGTGCGATGTGCTGGGCTGTGCGATGTGCTGGGCTGTGCGATGTGCTGGGCTGTGCGATGTGCTGGGCTGTGTGATGTGCCGCACGTAGGCTGCCAGGGCACGGCTCCCCGCGCTGCCTCTGCCCTGCCCCGGCAGCCGCAGCGCTGCTCTGCTGCGCGAAATGACTCACGACAAAGCGAAGGAGGATCAGGCCCAGAAGCCTCTCCATCCGGACATTTTACACACAGGGATCAAGCACGTGCTGATTTTTAACAAAGTCCCAGCACTGCTGCTGCGAGAAAGCTTGACCTGTGAACACACGTAGCCCTTAATGAGGAGTAAGGGATGGCGTTACATAGAAATGCTTTGGAGTGACACAGGTTATAATGCTAAGAACTGGAGCACTTTTTTTTAGTGATTAACAGTGCTTAAGAGTAGTGATTAAGAACTGATTAAGTTTTCTTCCTCTGATATCCTCACCTCAACTCCCTGCCGTTGCATAGTGCCACTTACTCCTCTCATCTTCCTGCCTCCCAGATTTGTTGCATGGAGGTAGTTGTGGGAATTCTATCCGTGCAGAGATAAAAACTTGAGAGCAATGTCACCACTGGTGTGCTTGCTCTGTGGCCTGCCAGGCTGAATGGCAGTCCCTGGCCATGCTGCTACAGAGACATCTGCAATTTCATCCTCCTTTGCCTCCCTGCCTAAGGCAGAAGGAGTGCACACATTTTCGTAGCTTCTAGAGATGTGTTTTTAGCAGTTAATGAAACACCCACCCCTCAAGTGATTGCTCCATACTCCTACATTCATAATACATTTCTGGATGCACAGCACCTGTTTTTAAAAACAATTACCTGTGATTGAAATAAGAACATTGAAGAAATGTGTCTAAGAGCAAAAATGTTAAAAGGTAAAATGTTTTATAGAAATACACCAAAGAGCATTCTAATGAGGTGGCAGAGGCAGCTTCTACATTCCCTATTAGAGGGTACAAGGATTGTTAGCAAGCAAAGGTGGTCGTATTTGTACTTTTGCCATGAGGTGCCTTAGGAACACACATTCCAGGGTCTGCATGCTTCAAGTATAACTCTGAAAGCATCCATCCTAGAAAGGCCTCAGGAGATACATCCATGGGGCAGGCTGAAGCCTTTCCTGGAGGCTGACTGTAAAGGGCAGGGCTGGGGTGTCCACGGGTTGCAGTGGTACACACCCAACTGCACCACAGCCAAAACCTGAGCACAGGGCAACAGGACCAGGGAGGAGGAGCCAGGAGAACATCGGGGAACATCAGAGGACGCTGGTACCGTGGCTCCAAGAGCAGGCAGAGGCAGTATTCCTTCAGTGAGTGGCAGATTGAAACTGCCTCCCTCTGCCGTGTTTAGGGGCCATTCTGCCAAAAGAATACATACATCATGGCATGTCTTCCCTTCCTCAACAGGTAGCTCCACCTGGCTTAAAGAGGCATGAACAATATTTAATAAGATACACTGTATTTAGATGCCAAGTAGCACATTATTGTACTGGCTGTGCTGCTTTGATTCACCAAAGCAGCTTTCATTTGTTATCCCAACAAAGCATTTTTGCAGGTTGAGGTGCAGGCTTGTATTTAAAGCCTGCGGCTGCAAAGCAAAGCTGTGATAGGAACAAAATGGGAGGTTCACAATAGAGCTCAGAACAGGGGTGTGATAGGGTTTGCTCTTCCAGAAAAAAATCATAATACACCAAACTGCAGATTTTCAGGAAATTTATCTCTACTCCATCTTTTATTCTACTTTGGAAGCAAATGATCTTATCTGACCAAGGGCTTGAATAATAAATATTTATATGCAAATCTTCCTTTCATAATTAATTCACCACTTCAGCCCCTGGGAATGGTTTGCTGTGCCTCTGCCTCGTTCTGAGCTGTGCTCTAATCTTCACTGTCACTACAGATTGTTCAATGGATGAAAAGGGGAGGGCAGAACAGTGAACAGTGGTTTTTTCCACTCACTCCTTCTGCCTATGCTGAGCCCTGCACGACACACAGCACAAGTTTTTCAGCTAGTCGGCTAGATGTTCATGTAGTGTTAGACCTAAGGAGCACCTGGACTGCAATCCATCCCTTTTAAATAAGAGGCAATCATTTATTTCCTCTTTCTGAAGGGAGGTGCATATGCCACATTTATAGCCACATCTATTGATTTAAATATATCTTGAAATCAGGTCAGGATTGTTCCTTGAGATTTGGCCAGGCTCTTGAGCATGAACAGGGCAAAGATATATCCAAATAGAGTGTTCATCATCGTCCATGACTAAACTGCTTTTAAAAGAAAAGCTTCTGTTAAGAATGTTTTGAGAAGACACCTTCCATCTCAAGCACAGGTCTTTTCAGAGTAGCAAGAGGGTCTCAGTCAGAGGTTTCTGCTGGATATTTACCTTTATCTAAGCAGCAGACAAGATGCTAAACAGCAGTGGGTAGCAACAAAGTACCTTTGCCTTTCGCATCTGTCAGGTACTGGTAACATGACAAACTGCAGTACTCAAACCACAGTGAGGGTTCAGGAATAAGCTGTTACCACCTAAGGGCACCTCAAATGAAGGTGGTGTTGTTCCAGCTTACATTGCCAGCACTGATGTTGAAGAAGCTGACATATATTCTGAAAGGGAAGACAGGCACCATTAGTGCTGAGAGCAGAATGCTGCAGGCTGGCCAGGGTGTTCCTGCAACAGGACACACAGCTGTCGACTGTCCCCCCAGGCTTTACACTTCTCAGGCCTTGCACTCCCCTCCCCCTGCCCCTTTTAATGCCTTTTGTGCATTCTGGAGTTCTTAATGGTTTTCTGCTTCTTGTCTTAAGGAGCTCTCAGGATACTGTGTTTTATTTACAGTCATTTCTGGAGCAGACTGGCATACCTTCAGGAAAAGAACCAGAAAGGCTTTTATGCAAGTGGAAACTCTTACAATTGACCTCCACGTGTACCCAACGGGCAGTAGGGAAGTGTTGGTACATGTCACTCAAGTTATCAATGTAATAACAAAGTTATTGTGTCTGTGCCTGGGCTTTTGCACATGAGATCTCTGCATACATGCAGTGCCTGAACCCACATCATTTTAACCAAGACATTTTACAGTTTCTGGACATCAGCGTTGCAGTTCATGCAATTGCTCCTTTCTTCTTTTTAGTTCAAGAGTTGCTCAATTGACTTGGCATTTAGCCTCTTCAAACACCACTTTAATAAAGAACACCAAAGGAAAAGCCTGGGATGAATAGTTTTAACAGTCTGTGGAAAGTCATGTTAGACAAGTTGCTATGTGAGCTCACCTGTCAGATGGTGTTTTCAGCTGTTTGTTCAGCAGATCACAAAACAATTTAGAGTAGATCTTGTTCTCCTGCTCCCCTATCTTGCCAATGCTGTAGAGAAAGCACATAGCGCAAAGGTTTGTGGAGCCACCAAAGGACATCACCTGATCAGGAGAGATCTGTACTGCTAGATACTGTTGGAAGAAGAAAAGGAATATTACTTGCCGTTGCTATATTAAGAAAAGTTTTGAAAATCCAGGAAGGTATTTGTGTACCTGAACTGCAGTGAAAATAGGTGCATGCTTTTCATGTGCAAGGCTTTCGTGCGTTGACATCTTACTGCCTAAGATTCGCGTTGTGCTCCAAGACATTCACTGCTGTGTCAAGGGCTGGTACAAAGACACCATACTATTTAGGCTTGGGAGCCTTGGTTCCTAGTCCAGGTGCTCCAGGAGCTCAGTGACCTGCGATATCTCCAGAACCTCTTCCGAGCCACTGGGCTCTCCTTGCCTGAGTGGGAAGGTCAGGGCTGAGGGCGGTGTGCGATTGCATTGCTGCTGCACTGCGTTCCAGAGAGATTTCGCCCCTCACTGGCTCCTGCTGCAGTCTCCCCTGCTGAGGTAAATGTGAACTGACACAGCAGAGGTCTAAATCAACATCCCCCTCATTAAACAAAATACAGCCTAATCCTACTTTTGTTCTTGATATCAGGAAAAATAGAAGAAAGTATCTATGTTAATATTAATGACTAGCCTGCGATTTTCCCTGCTGCTAATACACAGTGTCAGGTCCACACACTGGGGAATCTAGGGATCAGTTCCTTTGGCATCCACGCAGCTTCTGTTCTGTTCTTACCCACGTTTATTAGCAGCGCATCGTTGGAACTCAGCAGCAATTAACCTCTTGGTAAAACAAGCCAGCCTGAGTACCAGGAGTTGTCTGGGTAATTAGTCTTGGCCATCATTTACAGCTTGTTTGGGTGCAAGGTGCATCAGACCACAGCAGTACGGGGTAAGCCAAGGAGATCATGCTGAGGTACCACTTGCTTGGCCTTGTTCTCCCCGGCTGGACACTGTGCGCTCTCAACTTTATGCCAAATGTAGGTACATGTATGCTTTTAACATCTGCTCTGGAAGCAGGTTATTATTATTAAAAAAAGGAAAAAGTCAAGCCGAAGCATTAATTGGCATTATTTTCTTCTTAGAGCAGTTTGAAAATATTTGAAACAGTTCATCCAGTAGGAAAAAAACATATTTGATTAAAAATCAGTATTTTTTTCAAGTGGTACAGTTTCCTGTGAGAGGAAAGCTCTGCATTCCAGCTCACCCTAATCCTTTCCTTCTTTTTGTGTTATAACTAAGAGACTCTCCCTTTCCTATTGTGTCCTTTGTCACGAAAAGCTTGTATGTCCTCTTCAGAAAAATGTCTTTGTTATTCCCTGTATATTTCTAAGTCCCATTACATATCCCTTCCACACAGCTGCACAAACCTGTCCCAGCTGCATCCCAGCCCTGGCCTCTAGCTTTATATTCAGGAGCTGTTATGCAAGAACCACCAGCTGACACACCCCCACGCCCCCATCAGTGAGTACTTGTTTGCTAGACTGATAAAAAACGTTGGCTTTTTTTTAGGACAGATAGAACACATGAGTTTTAAATAGGAATACTAGTTTTTTGCTAGATGTCCAAGCAAGCTGAATGACTCATGTTTTAATTCAGCTGTAACCACTAGGCTACAGGCAATTTGGTGGCAGCTAACGAGCACATATTCAGCAGGGCTCAGTGAGGAAGTGAGGAAAGTTTCACTTTCAATCAGCCAGATTCTTGAGAGGTGTTCACAGAGATACCTGTGCACACATACCCACACACATCCTGTGTCTTCACCTACACAGAGACCTACATGGAATATCATCCAACACAAAGTTAGTTTAAATACTTCAGTGTTTTGAGATCTGAAGTTACAGCAAACTAGAATTTGGTATTTTCACAGAGAGAGGAATGCAAATACTGGTGAGTCATTAGGTATATGAGTTTATCAAAGCTATCACTGAGAAATAGCTCATTGCATAGGCACAACTGACTAAAGAAGGAAAACATTTGAGCATCTGGACTTACCTGTGCTGGTTTGTCCAATGCTTTTGATATCTGTTGGGTGAGCTCCCCTGTAAAAGATTCTGGAACCTTATCCATGCTTATATTTGTGTCAACAGTGAATTTAGACATCTTTGGATGACAGCCAGATTTTCTTCCAGCTTCCCTAGCTCACAGGTTTGCTTATAACCCACCTGTAAGCTGGCTCACCCCACTATGCCAGTAAGCACCTCAGGAGCCTTTAAATAGTCGGTGATACTTTCCACAGGTGCACTGGAGGGGTGGGAGTGCCTCGGGAGAGGCCAGTGTGCATGTGCCATCTGCAGGCTGCTCACACAGAGAGTCAGCGGACTGACCTGGGAGGGAACCTGGCTTTGCATCCTGGAAACCAAAGCATCCAAAATTACACCTCATACTTGGACACAGCCTGACAGGGAAACCAGTGAAAAAGCAAATGTTACAGACGGTTATAGTGTACCTCTTTATGCAAGTCTTAGAATTATTAAAAATAAAATAAATTGAGATGGATGACTCAGTTGTGAGGTCTGGAACTCTTTCTGTGGAAGAGACCATAACAGAAAAACCCCAGCAGCACATGTTGTGCAGACCTTTCCTGAACCATGACTAAGTCATGACAAAGATGCTTTAAAATCAGGGGCTTGATTTTCCACTGTGGTGAGCACTGGATTCTACATGCTCAGAGTAGGCTTGTTTTCAACTCTCTCCTTTGTTGTGCAAATAGTCCCATAGCAGTCATAACTCTTGAGAGATAGGAAATCCACAGGCATTCTGACAGGAGTGGCTTTTATCCAGAGTGGAGTATGTGGCAGGGCTGGGATCAGTTCTCGTTGCTGTCTAGTTGAACCTTACATGAGAGAAGTGATTTAGAGGGGAAGCAACCTGATCTAGTGGGTGACATCCCTGCCCATGGCTGAGGGGTTAGAACCAGATGATCTTTGAAGACCCTTCCAACCCAAGTCATTCCAGGATTCTATGGTTGTGTGGTGTATGTTGATTCTAAGTCAGTTCCTTCACTGTAGCACCCCTGCTGCAAAAAGTCAGTAATAAAATGTCAGGAAATGAATTACTATGTGCCAGCGTTCATCTATAGCCCATGTTAGTGGATTGTATCTCCTGTATGCAAAGCATTCTGAAAGTAATGAAAACCCGGAAAAAAAAGAGCCTTTTCAGGGCACGTTTCCCAAGTCAAAGCATTAAAAGCAAACTCAACTGACACCTCCATCTGTAAGGAGAAGAACTGTAGTTTGTAATACCGATTATTTTTTTCTCCAGTGATTAGTGGAAAGGAGGTGGCATGATCCAAAGCATTTAGTCACAAATATTGTCACAAATATTCTTGTTAGTGGTCACTTGGAAAAACTTAGGCTATTTCCAGTGAAATTCACAACTTATTTTTACTGCTGGGTACAATAATCACTGGTTATTCGCAGCTTGCTTACATAACAAGAAAAACACTTCCAAAACAAACTCTTTCTTCTCTAAAAACATCTGATGTAATTCCCAGAAGCTGATGTACCAGGTTGGAAATCAGTTCCTTAGACACCACAGATGCCCTTGGGAGAGTGCTTTATTTTATAATAGCTTTTTTACTTCTCTGGCATACAACAATTTATCGATTTGGTGGGTGCTTCTCCCTGCCTAGAGTTACTGGGAAGTTCTCCACTGAGATTTACATTACATCTCCAGATTTGTTGCACAGTACAATTTCACTTTCAATATTTATTTCTGTTGTGCTGCTGGAACCTTTTTTCCTGATTTACTGTGCTAAGTTTTCAGTCCATATCTGCTCGGGTCACCTTGAACCCTGTATCTAGCTTTTCCTCTGCCTGCTAGCCAGGTATTTTAGACTTCTGTGTTTCCCCAGCCTCATGACTGATGGTCATTTATCCTTCTTAGTCTTTCTTTCCCTTGGTTTGTCTTCTTAAACTATTTTACTTGGTCTTTCATATTTCTGATACCCTTCTCTGGGGTGTTTGCTGTCAGATTCCTGCTTGTGAAGTACTTAGTGGCATCGGGCAGGACTCTGGGAACAGGGGGCACCAACTCAGGCCCAGGGCTGTGGGTCCAGGACTTTGAGCAGAGCCTGTGTGTGTGCTCTTCTAGCAGGATTTGGGCCCTATGGACTGGTAACAAAATGTTTTAAAATGTTCCTAAGATGTACTAACAGAAAAAGGGTGTTTTAATGTGGAGAAAAAACCCTTTATATCTTGAAACTGAGTGGTGAAATTTCCTGTGAAAATGCTTAGATATCATCCAGAAATAAAACTTTAACATAATGAGTTTCATATCTGTATTAGTTAAAAAAAAAAAAAAAGAAAAAATTAAAGAAAAGGAAAATCTCTGCGAATTAAAGAATGAAGTGGGAGATCTTGGCAGTCTGGTTTTAATGCTTCCTTTTCAGTGCTATTGCAGTATTGTTTCCTGTCTTTTCTAAGAGATGCAAATTTCTCCTCTGAACACTCAGAGCTTCGTGCAAGACAACTGTTCCTTGGGAAGGTTGTTTTCAGTGACTGAGGTTTCTTTTTTCCCGAAGTTCAGCTTGTTGAACTCTGCTTTTATTTCCATGATCGACTTTCCCTTGGTCTCAGGAAGATACAGGTAGATAAAAATTGCTGATAAAGCAAGAATTCCCAAAAAGATAAGGAAGCAGAGGGGTCCAAGGTTATCCTGCAAGCAGAAACATGAGACACTGTAAGGAAAATAAGAATGTAATTTCTATTTCCCTGCCCCTTAGTGTCTTAGAAGTTAAAATTCAGAACTGTGCCCAATACACAATCCAGGACAGGTGTCAATCCATGAGTTTCCATTGGCCATGTTTGACCTGAGTCCAACTGCTGCTCCTCTGACAGGCCTGGAGGGTTCCTGAGCAGGTTTGGCATTTGGACAGAGCTCTAAGCTTTGCATGTCATTGCAATTTATTGCTGTTATTTTGCTCTCTGTCAGCATTCAGGCAAGGATTCAACTGGAAGGAGGGATCCACTTAGAGACACTTACAACTAGCAGTGGAAAAATCATCCCAAGTACGAACAGTCCCATCCAGTTGATACAGCCGACAATCAGAAAGGCTGATGGTCTGTATGACTGGCTGAAGATTTCAACCATGACAGATATAGTGGCTCCAGCTGAAAAAGAAAAGCCAAACATAAAGCAGGTGTATTTGTTTCCTTGCTCCTGCTGAAGTTCCTCCCAGTGGCAGAAGATGACAGACAGGCAGAATAGGTGGCCTGTTGGTAGGTAGCCTCTGCTGTTAGGGTGAAAGACCTTAATTCCAGAAAGGGACTGCAGCTGTTAATTTAGGTTTCTCTTGTATGGACTGGAATACTCTTTCTGGTGCCAGTGGGTCTGAGCAGGTCCAAATTGCACTGGTAGCCATTATTGGTGCAGAGATTTATTGGTGCTCCCTTTTTGGCTCCTGTGGCCACTTCCACCTGAAGTGTGTTGGTAGGCATAAGCTTAACTTGCTGAGTCAATGAAGATGATTATTATAACGTACCTTGCAATGCCTAGATTCCTCTTTTTAGCTGAATATTTTAAAAATCATTTTGAAAGTTCTGTCTCAAACCCTCTGGAGATGATACTGTGTTTTAAATTATTTAGTTCGAATGATCAGGAATAAAATCTGAGGTGTCTGTACGCTTCTCCTGTCTCCCACTTGTACACGTCTGCCCCTCCTTCCTTAATTTCCAGAACTTCCTCACCATGGCACTAATGGCACTAGTCTGTTCTTCCTCTGCCAGTGGTGTTTCTGATACAAAACTTCCTCCCAACATAGCCCTTGATGTACTCACACGGTCCACCTCCATAGAAGACAACAAACAGGAAGATCAGGATAACGCTGAAGTAGTGCATCCAGAAAAAACGATGCTAAAGGCGAGAAACCAGCGATATAAAACTGTCAGATACATGACACAATAGCAGAGCTCTGTATTTTCTGCCTCTGGCTCAGGTTTTTCTACATATCCTGTGAGATAAGACTGGAAAGGTGGGCTGGTGCTGGGTAAGGGGCCAGAAGGCTGCTGCCTCTTTACCTGCAGGGACAGGGTCATGGTAAGCAGTGCTAGCACAGAGCACATCAGGGTGTATCCACCCCAAAGCAGCACCTTCCTCCCAAACCGGTCTATAAGGGTGCTCTGAAAAGCAGAAAACATGGGTCGTAAATTCCAGTTCTCAAATCGAATCATTTCTCCGCACTCCATGTATTCTTTGCAGAAGACTTATCTGAATGATATCCATAAATCAATGTAATTTGAGAGCTTAATTCCTAATGAATTTGATTAGCCTCTTCAAATTAGTTTACTATTAATTAAGCTGTGTTTATTAGTCAAGCCAGGCTGTTTTAGGCCGTTCCCTTTCTTGTCTGCTGGCATATGTCAAATTGTGCACACATACATACCCACATCTAATCCAGAACATCAGAAAATTATTTTACAGAATAAAAATTAGTCTAAAGACATATACTCATTCAAATAATCTGGGACAAGCGCTGCCTTTTATCCTGCATGTGGTTTTGCGGAAGCAGGAAGATGTGTCTTAGGTTATGCAAATCTTTTCAAAGCCCAGTTTTAAGAAAGGAAAAGTACAATTGTTGATCACGTGAAATTTTCCCATCCAACTCAAATCCGAAAAGACTTACACACAGTATAGAGGATAAGCATTCACATAACCCAATTCCCAGGGACACGTATGGGATAAGGTATTCTTCAAACTTGGCTGTGTGGAATACTTCAAAAGAATAGAAGTATATCTGAAAAATGCAGAGAGAAAATGCACCTGTGAAGAAAGTGTTGCAGCTGAGGTGCACTTCTTCTGGTACAACAACATTGACTCAGAGGGGTTTGTGATGCTGCCCAGTGTTGGCTCTAGTTCTGGGGATAAAGAGGCCACTCAACTGCATTGATTCCACAGAGCTGCAAGGTGGTCATAACCGTCATCATAATGTAAAGCTGCCAGCGCAGAGACCGCTCTTTTATTACTTCGAGGACACGCAAGGTTTTCGTGCTCGCCATTGCCCCCTTCTCCTTCACAATGTCATCAATTTCTGCTTGGTGATCTCCTTCCCCCCAGAGCTTCCTGATGGCTGTTGGGGAGACAGAGGGGAGCGGGTTGTTCTACCTGTAGAGCTGCATCAGCAGTGGTTGCATTAAACCCTTCAGTCTGCCTGTCCCTTGGTGCTGCTGCTGCTGCTGCTGCTCTGCCCTCTGGTTGCTGCTGGGGCAGTGGGCAGGATTTTGACTCACTGGTTGCCAGTATAGCATAGCTTTCTAATGTGGAATTGTCCTAACTGTAAACAAAGTAAACATTTAACTACCTTTTTTTTTTTTTTAAATTAAAGAGCTGCCTAAACTCTTTCCTTTAAAGAAATGTAGTAGTGCCCACCAAAGTGGGAAATGTTAGACTTGCTGATATATGTTTCTTGTCTTGACAAATTACATGAGGCTGAGTGAGGGCCAGGTTAATACAGGTGTACTGGCATAGGCACCTCAGCTGTTGTGTCTGAATCTGCCTCTGCTCTGTGGTGCTGCACTGTGCTGCACAGCTCTGCCCTGCTTGTCTCCTGCACAGGCTGTCACCCTAACGTACCAAAGCAAGTGAAGTAAGTGAGGAAAGCAGACACTCTACCTTTCCTGCAGGCTTCCTCATTACCCTTCTGTATCAGGAGGTAGGATGGTGAATCAGGGAAAAATGGGAGGGTAACCAGTTGAACCAATGCTGAAAGTCCACTAGATGCTAACAACCATGGCCACAAAGCTTCGCTTCCTAAAATCTCCCTGGAAAGTGTATGTGAAACAAAATTATGCTGAAATAATGGAATGAATGTTCAGGAAGTTTTTCTGAGTGGTGAAGATTGCTCAGATTCCATTCAAGGGTGCAGTGGCGCAAACCCCTGAATTCATAATTTGGCAAATTTCACAAATTTTGCTATTTTTATTTCTGACAATTTACTTTAAAGGAATTATTTGGTATTTTGAAAAACTTTCTAAATACCATTGGGACCCAATATAATCTCTAGGGACATGACAAGGGTTATTTGACCACTGTTTGGCCACAGAGCCAAAACATCTTGCTAAGACTTTTCATGTAAGTAGAGTAAATTTTGAAGGGGAAGTCCCCTTTCAGAAAAGGTGTGGAAATAAGAAGAAATCAGATTATGAGTAATTAATTTTCTGCTTTCTATATTCAAACCTGTGTCTGCCTCAAATACAATCAGCATTTTTCTTCTGGCATAAACTCATGTGGATGAGGATGTGAGGATCCTCCGAGGGAGGCTGGGAATGTTTCTCAGTCACTGACTGGGTGGAAGGGTAAGGTTATAGGAAGATTTCTACTTTTAGTGTAACCTGGTAGAAAGATTGGAGAATTTACCGTAGTCCAATAACCTGTCCTGTGAGTTTTCCCAGGGTCAGAAAAACAGCAACGGTGGAGTTGGCAAATCCACGCAGCTTCTTGGGTGAGATCTCTCCTACGTACTGAGGGTGTATGTTCATAGAAAAACCTTGAACACAGAGGAAGATAAATGACTGTTAAAATACCTAGAAAAGCTTGACTTTCTGACCCCAACCTCTCTTGCATTGTTTCCGTTCACTTTGATATTTAGATTACAATTTCTTGCAGAAGGGATGATGTCTTTCACTTTTATTAAGTGCCCAGTATATTTGTTTTAAAAATCATTCTCCAAGAATGGCTGTAGAGACAATCCCAGAACAGCAAGGGTGGTTGCAGTCCACAGTGGCATGAGCACATACCTGAACCAATGCCATAGAGAAGGCGTCCCACCAGAATCATCTCGAAGGATTTGGCTGTTTTACTCAGGGCCATGAAAAGTGCAGCTACCAGCATGATTATGTTGGTGAATATTTGGCACTTTTTTCTAAAAAACAAAACAACAAAACAAATCCCCGAAGGCCCTTGTGAAATGTGAAGTTCTTGTGACGACTCTTACTTTGACAGGAAGCATGGTACAGCCATTCCTACTGTTTTGAGGAATGGCTGAAATAATTTTAGCTTTGGATAGTCAAAATGATTCTTTAAAATTCTAGGATCCTTTAGATTTGAATTAATTAAAAATGTTTAGCTTAGAATTTAAACAGTTGGAACCCTTCGTCAGCATTTCCACAGTAAAACTGTGGAAAGAGATCAAAGAACTGGCCTGTTTTGTCACCAAGATCTTTAAATGGCTATAACTCCTCATAAAATGTCAGGTTGTCACCCAGAAATAGTCTGAGTCCACAGCTCCCATCCTAAAATGGCTCATATTAAAGACATTCTTGGCAAGATGGGTGTGATCTGAGAAGGCAGAAAGAGTTTTTAGAGGCACATATCGTTTCAAAAGTCCCTCTGTATGAATTGTGGCCTGCTGTGTTCACAACCCTGATGTCTCAGGCTCAAGTCGAAGTTTCAAAGTCTTTTGCGCTCCAATGTTTTGCTGTGACACTTGTCAGACAAGAGTCCCCTTGCACACATTAAGGATCACAGAGAGCCTGTGTTTAGTCTGTGATTCAGCAATTATCTTGTCATGTGTTAAGTAACCCGTGGGAGAAGTGCATGGTCTTGCTTCCAGCCTTGGGAGACCCTCTGCGTGTGGGATGAGGCAGTGTCCCACAAGAAATTTCTTGGGGGCACTTACCTGATAGGAAAGAACACAATTGCAGGCAGGCTAAGGTGGGTTGTTGAGACCCACATGAGGGGCCTCTGGATCAGTGCGTTGTGGAGCAGATCTTTAAGTGGGCCACACCAAGTAGATATGTTTGCCAATTTCTCTGCAAATGAAATTAGTGGTGTTACACACAAGGCACTGAGAACAGACCAGACTGGTGAGGAATCCTTCCTCCATCCAGTAGGAAAGGTAGCTTGGGAACTGACTTTGAGTAAAATGGATTCCCAAGAACAGAGGTGTCTCTTGGGCACTTGTTTTGGTGCTGGTTATGTCTTTACAGTGTAGTTACAGGCAATTTATTTTTTCTCTTTTGCTCTTATTTTCATTAGACTGGATCTGAATATTTAATATAATGTCACCACTTCAAAATGAGTGTATTTAAATGGAAGTCTGGTTCTTCTCTGTCACTTAAGGCTGTCTTCCAGGTGTTTGAGTAACTGCATATGTGTTACAACACAAGACACACCGCTCTTTTATTGGGGTTTGTAAATCTTGGGAGACCTTGATGAGAGTCATAGGAGTCGTTAAAGAGAATGTGATCCTATGGCACTACTCCGAGGGGCACTGATCCAGTGGTGTGACCATGACTGCAGCCTTTACAGAACACAATTCCCTGGGGAGGGCAGATAAACAAGGCAGAAAGCTCTTTGCTACTTGGAAGAGATGGATGTGCTGGGAAACCCAGTGAGTTGTGTTCAACCAGACTGCTTCAACCAAAAGGAAGAGTTTATTTGTTCACCTTGGTATTTCCCTGTACTTTCTGACTGTTTGAGCTGCTACAAAAAAGCACTTACTTCCTGTATTTTGTAGTCAGGTAGGTACAGCAGAGGCACCCCAGGAGTCCTCCTATCCCATAAATGGACACAATGAAGGACCACAACAGCATGATTGTCTCGGGGTGGAGGGGAGAGCCATGTCGCTCTATCCAGGTTTCATTAATAAACTTCCTGATGTGCTGAAAAATAGAATGAGATTTGACTGGATAATGAGGAGGTATAAGATCCCTTCATAATATTTGGCTGTTGTGCTTCTGATAGAGCCTGTGGTTGCAATACTAACCTTATTTTGAGACTTTCTTAGTAAAACAAGCTCACTGAGATCACACTGCAAAATCTACAAGTCTGTATCAGTCAGGAAGCTTCCTGGCAAGCATGCTAAGAGCACATTTTTTGCCCTCCTTTGGAGACTTGTATACTGTGTGCTAAGAACTTATTTAAAACAGAAAATGCTGTCCTGTTCTTTAAAGGAGAAAAAGTTCTCTACACAGGTGATGTTACTGTGAGCCAAAGAAAAGGCATAGATTTATCAGGTGAATGCTCAGTAAACTGGAGATTCATGGGCGAACGGAGGGCTCAGGCTCCCCACTTTGTGTTATCAGCCTCAGGGAGGTGGCTACTTACCACAGAAGGATAGTTGATGACAGAAATGTGGAATCCATATGGGAAACTACCACCAATTCCCAGCACTAAGATCATTTGATATAGTCCTCTGAACTGAACCTGCAAAGCAAAAATAAAATGCTCCATCAGCTTCTCATTAGTCCAGATCTCTGCAGGGTCAAAGTCTTTGCAGCCACACTGGTGCTTCCTCTTGGTCTACTCCAAATCCTCTTGAATGTAAACATTTTTCAAAATCCTGTAAGCTACTGCTGAAGCACCATCGTCATCCATAGTGCCATGGCAAACTACGAGCCACTGTGAGGGCGATAATCCTTCCCTCTGCTTGCCAGAAGGAAAGGGAGTTGTAACAGATGTTCCCGATAGTGCAGCTCTGACTCTGTGCCTGCAATATCTGACGGGTGGGCTGGAGAAAGTGTCAGTCCTGGGTGTGGGGAGGGAAGAGGGAATCGGTTTCCTTGTCTGCAGTCAGCGATAACTGCTGTACAGCAAACCCTAATGCTGTGTCTCAGAAGCACAGCATTAAAAATCCATGACATTTCATTATACTCTGCTTTCATTTCTATGCCATCATATCTTTAAGCATAATTAAGAAAAGATCCTTTTGACAGTCAGCTTATTCAGGAAGGCACGGACTATAATTATATACTAAAAATAAAATAAAAATATAATTACAGGGATAGCCTCTGTAATTGCATTCAAATAAAAGTCTTCTAGAATTTGATTTGGGATTTCATTTTTCCTTTCTCAATATTTTATTTTTTCTATTTATTTAATCATGAAACAATTTGCTTGCATATTGAAGGGCCTGGCATCTTCCAGGCCAGGGAGATGCTGTCTGTCTATAATTTCCTTGTCAAGGATTAGGGACTGAAATACTCTTTTTGATGAATGAAATAATTTCAACTGTAAATAAGGAGAAAACATAACATGTAACTAGTTAGACCTTAGGCCCATCTTTTGACAGCTTGTTACTTAATTAGTCCACACCTGAATTTCCCATGTTATCACATGACAAGAACCAGGAAGCTGTGAACCAGAAGGAAGAATCTAAATTTCCTTAAAAATCCTCTCTCAAATTCAATGGATTTGCTAATTGGGAAAACGATTCAAACAAATTAAGAACTCACCCTCTCACTCTTTTTATTTTGTTTTTGATAAATAGAGCAACAAATGCATATCACTTTTTCCCAGTTTAAGACTATGGAAACTCTTCATGGATTATATTGATTATGTCTTGATGAAAAGAAGAAAGTAATTTATTTTAAAGCTTATGTCATGATTTCTTATCCTTTTGCAGTACAGTTAATATATTCATTATTTTGGGAAATAATCAGAGTGTTTAATAATTAGTATTGTTTTCAGTAATTCGGAAGACGAAAGTAAAGCAGCATTGTCAGTGTTGGAATGGCCAGAGCTGTTGTTGGTTTTTGTTTTTATTTTATTTTGCTTGGCTCCATCTTGTTGCAAAGAAAAGACCATGCAACGAGATCTTCATGGCCCCAAGTCCCGTTGTTCCTGATGATGTTTAAGCACACAGAAAGATGTTCTCTGTACCAAAGGAACTTAAAAGCTTTAAAGAATCTGAATCTTCAGTATTTTGTTAGCTTTGTCTTTTACAAGGCAAAGTGCTGAGCAAAAGTGGCCGGGTACTCACCAGGTTGGAGAAGAAGGCAGCCATCTCCGATGAAAGAGCCGATGCCTGTTGCTCACTGGCTGCTGCCTGCCCAAGGAACCGAGTGCTCACATTATACAACAGCACTATCACTGAACTAGTCCCATGTCACCCAAGTTAAATTTTACTTGAGAGGATTTTGCGTTAATTACACCTGTTTCAGTGGTCGTACAAAGTTTAGGATTGTTGGATTAAATATTTCAACCAATGGTTATGTCCAAATAAACACGATGGTCTGCCTTGCAGGCAACCTGTGTACTTCAAGAGCGCTGTCTTGTGCTAGGGGGACAGAGAACTGAGACAGCAGTTTTAAACAGGATACCCATAATCATAACTTGCTCAGTTTTCAGTCTAAGCTGAGAAACATAGAGACAAAGTTACCTGTTGGGAATCTTAGATGGGGCTTGGACAAGGAACTGCGGGACTTTGACATATAATAGGAGGGATCTATCCTCTGTCTTCATGTGACAGTAACTGGAGCACATCGTAACTTAATCATTACTGAAAGGAACTGAACTGCTCCATGATTTTGAAATTGGGTGCAAAAGCAGTGATTTTACGGTGGCACAGCAGGCTTGACGAGCTGAGTATGTTATAGTAGCTGGTTTTCCTTTGCTAGTAGAGAGAAAAATTCATTATGCACATTTTTGTCTGGCATTTCCATTAGTCAGTAGACTTATTTCTGTGCCTGTGATGAAAAAAAGGTGGTTTTGGAAGTGTTTTGTAACCTCCACAGCTGGATTGATGTCTTTTTCTCTGAGAGAAAATTCTAAGGCTTTAACTTCATTTATTTCACAATTAAGAGGCTTTTGTATGTATTAGTTGGTAAACGGCCTAGTTATCACTTGCCATTTACACTTCAGTTAAAGAAGAAATCATAAAGAGCTTATTGGATGCAAGGAGTCATATTTACTAGAAAATACATTACATGCAAAGCATATTCACAGATTCTCCAGCTAATGTCTGAAATGTAGCATGTGGCACCACCCAGCCATTTCTCCCTTCACTCCCATCATAACCTTCATTTTGTTGTTGATGTGTGCTGAGCATTCATGGAGGGAATTTTTTCCAGTTTAGGTTCTCCAGCAGATAATCTCTTGTTAGAGCCCATCCCTTTGATGCTAAGAATTAATTTCCTTTTCTGTGAAGTTACACAAAGTTGAAATAACATGATGTGCATCTGACGAAGGGAAGAAATGCCATGTTGGCTGCTGGCACTTGCCTTGCTCAGATGAGACCCGGGGAAGTCACAAGCAGGCAGTAACGTTGTTTTGGCATGGGGCACTTCTTCTCAAATGCCATCTATTGCACGTATTTTCTTGTGTTCTACCTCACCCTCTTGTACATGTACTTATGCGTATTGTAACTTATGCTCTTTGCTCTGGGACATTGATTTAGGATTCCTGCTTTGGGTAGGTTGAGTCTTCCTCTCACAACTCCCATAATGCCTAATGTCTTTTCCATTTATGGTGATTAGTGACTGTACTGCTTCTGTGCTGTTACTGCTTACACTGTGCTGAGCCTCCCTGTATTAGATGTAGCCTTTCTTTAATAGTGCTAACAAGGGAATTAATGGATATCTTACAGATATCCTTAAGTCGTATTTGTGCCCAGGACAGTAGATCTCACAACATCAGGCCACTTAGTCATTGATCTTGCAACTTTACAGATAATTTTACATTTGCAAAGCTGTGCTAAGCCTTCCTTAATACAGGCCAGCAAGATCAGATCCACATTACAGCAGTTCACTGATCCACTTTTTAAGTGTTTATACCTGCCTCAGTTAGTATTTGAGACATATCTTACTTACCAGCTCATGTCTCTGGAAGAAAACGTAGTATATGTTCCTGATTCTGGATGTCTGTCCTCTCTGCCCCTGTCACCTCCCATGTGTATTTGAACAAGATCTTTCTGCTGTTTCATCCCCTGACCAGACTGTCCCCACAACACATCTCTTGCTCCAGTGAGCACAGGCAAAGGTTGACCTGTGCTCCAAAGAGCTGTTCCGCTTCGTTGTCACATTAATGTTCCACAGGGCACCCACTCACTTCCTGATGAGTATGTTATAGGGAAGGCTTTCCCAATAACACCTAATGGGTAACTGAGATCAGAGAAGTGGCTCACTGGAGAGTGACTTGCTACACAATGCCTTTCTGCTCCCATTTCCAAAGACTTCAGGGATTGTTGCAACGGAAAGGAGGATGTTTTCAGAATGACTGACTAGGAAAAGAGAATTCTGTTTTGCAAAAAGCTGAGATTTCCTTCCTATATTGGTAGCTGTCTCCAAGTGACTGGTAGTTTTTAATCACATTATACATATATGGAACACTACAAAATTACTGAGTTTTCTGACTTTAAGGACACTTCAGGTTTTGTAGATATATAATTTTAGTTATGTAGTTATATTTTAGTGAGAAATCTTAAGTGTCCCTCAATACTAAAGATAGGAATAATGAAAAATGCCAATCATGGAAGACAATGCATGCCAGTAACTTTTTCTAATTAGCTGTTCCTAAGGGAAATCATGGTGTGGAAGAAGAAATATTAGTGGAGGCCAGAAGTTTTATTACAAGGCAATCTGCCATCTTTATTACATTTAACATTTGCAATTAAAAATAAGCAGCAGTTAAGATGAACAATTGAATTCTTATTTTGAATAACCCTATTTGAGTTGAAGTAAATATGAGAGTCAAAGCAACAGTAGGAGTAAACCCATTTATTTTACTGTGCAAGTCTAGAGTTTGGACTTTAAATTGTATAGTGTGCTCCACTGTAAGCCTTAGCTTTGTTCCTGTTCCTCCTGAGAGTAGTGCTTTGCCACCAGGACTGTGTGAACCTCTCATTAATAGACAGAAACATGCAGAATATCGGACACTTCCAAAAGAAAATAAAACCCCCACAAATCTGCACATTTCAAAAAAGGTTCCTGGTTAAATCAGTTCCATGCTGAGGTGGTTCTTCTGTGCTAAATTTGGTCCAGGTAGCCAAAAGTCACGCCAGGAAAGCAGCAGCTCAGTTACTGTGGGATTCACAGCCCACGAGGGATCTGTGGGAACTCTGCTCCTGGAAGAGGAGCTACAGACTTGAGATGCCAACAGTGATGGGGAGGACAGCACAGAGTATCTAAAACGACTGTAGGTGCTTGGGGTTTATGGTGACTGAATTCCACCCATCAGTCCTTTAGCTCTATTCCTGCTGAAGGGCAATCTGAAATGGCTGAAGTCTGTCAAACTACAAACTAGTTACTACAACATGGCACTGTGCATGGGAACCTGGCAAGGTTTGATTATTCAGTGGAGTCTAGAGAAACAAAGAATTTATCTCCTATTCCACTAAATTTTTTCTTTAATCTGTTATGGATTGAACCCTAGCCAGAGACAGCAAGCCAAGAACTTCACTGTTCCCATTTCAGGGCTGTAAAAACATACTCAGAAATCATAGAGAGAGAGGGAATTGCAGGTCTTTCCTTTCTCTGTGGTCAGCAGAGTGTTTATAAATTCTACATGTAGTTTCAGTGTGTATTAGTTGCTCTGCTAAGATTTGCACATCAGCAAGTTAAGCCAAAATGCTCATGATTCACATGAGTTTATCCTGTACTATCAGCCCTCATTGCTGTTCAGAGCTGCCCAGAGTGGAGTGCTTGAGAAAGGAGCTGGTTTGGCAAAATGGCAATGACAGGAAAGCTGACAGTCCATTTGTGTCCACTTGCTAGTCAGAAAATGACAAATGTCTTTTTCCCCCCCCTCTTTTTAAGGAATCCTGATTCCCCCTTACAGCTGGTCAAAGCCTGGTGCAGAAGGTGTAATCCTCTATGACATGATTTGGAGCTGTTGGAACATGCTTATTTTTAAAGTTTAGCTTATTGAATTCTTCTGTGATTTCCATGATTGATTTCCCTTTTGTTTCTGGAAGGAACAGGTGGATAAATATCCCTGAAGTGAAAAGTACCCCCATAGAGATGAGGAAGCAGAAGTGCTTGAGTTTTTCCTGCAGGGAAAGAGCAAAGGGAGAAAGAGATCAAACGAGCATATCTTGTCTTTAGTCACGTTCTTGGCACGGTTTTTGTGTTTGTGTCCCAAAGTGCTTTGAGTTTGGCAAGGAATTCTTTTCATTTTGATTGAATAGGCACCTTGGGCAAATCAGGGCCCTTCAGTTGCAGAAGTGACTTGGGAGAGCAGGTGCCAAGACCACTCTAGACTGACATGGCCTTGTCATCTCCTGCCGCTCACCTTCCTGCTGCCACGGCCGGCTCCAGCCCAGGGCCCTGGACACTCACCACAATGAACGGGAAGGTAGTTCCGATCACAAACATTCCCAGCCAGTTGAGAACTGCGCTGATCACAAAGGCAGGTGGTCTGCAGGACAGCTTGAAGATTTCAACCCTGGTGGAAACGGTGGCACCACCTGAAGGGAAGGAAGAATAAAAACTATTACATGTTGATGTGTTTGGTTTCAAATTTTGGAGACGGTGTTACTGTTACATGGTCAGCAAATAGATGCTCCTGCCATGGCCTGGCATTCAGAACACCTGAATATGTCGCTCTTTTTTACGAACGAAAATGTTTGTGGCATCTTATGAACTACTAGACAGATATTAAAGTTTATTAAAGTGGTAAAATACTCAAATAAATTTTTGGGGACATCCAAGAAGTGAGTAGTTTACACTTGAGAAAGCCTGACATATTAAAGAAATTGTGTCAGGATGGAATGACAATTATTATTGCTAACAAGAATCCCCAGCATGATTCTGCTGGATCACCAATGTGTTATCTTCCCAGATTCACTTCCTAGGTATTTCAGTTATGTTTTGAAGTCACAGGCCTTCAACAGCTTTGAGTTAGGAAAAGAATTCAAGGCAGACATTTGGAAAATCCACAGCATTTAAAAAATAAAATTTAAAGAGTAGCAGACTATAATTGCAAGGAAAATTATTATTCCGAAGTAGGTCTTCTGCACTGGTGTCTGTGTGGGATGAGATGTAACATTATGTAACACTGATTTTAAAAGAACTTTAGAAGCTTTTCTTTTTCTCTTTCTTTTTTCTTTTTCTTAGTATTTTTTAAAAATCTTTTACCCATCTGTTTTTGCTCAATTTTTGCTGTATTTTTCCAGTGTGTTCCTTTCCTCATGTTTGCAAAACCCAAACCTGATGGCATTGAAGTTTATGGCCAATGATTGGCCCCACAATATTTAAATGACTACAAGACTGTGTTAGATGAATTCACTTATGCTAAATATTATGCAATATAATGCAGTATTTTCCTAGCCATGTTAATAAGCTCACATGACTTGATCTGTTCATTTCTTTTTGACTGAGTACTTACCTGGCCCAACTGCAAAAACAACTGCAAACAGGACAATGAGACAAAGGCTGCAGTATGGCATCCAGACATACCAGTCCTGGGGGAAAAAACCCGTAAAACAAACTTCTGGGTGAAAACTGTTAATAACTGTAGGTGAGAAATGCTCCTTTTCCAACACTGTCACCTCAAGAAGGGAATATTCAGTGTGTGGGAACTGACAGAGGGATGTGAGTGCTTTTCCTGTGGATGGAGCAGTGAGGGTTTTGTTAGGTGAGCAGAGAAGCAGGTTTGTTAGTGCAGAGCAGCTGTGAAGCTTGGAAGGTTTCTGGTAAAAGAAGTCCTAAAAGTACTTTTCCATCCTGTCCTCCTTTCTTCTGGACCACATGGTGCTTCCTCCAATCCTTAGAGATATGGGAAGGCCAAATCATATTTTTCTTCACTTTTGTAAAGATAGGATTTGCTAACTGGTACTGAAAAAAAGCTTTCCTAGATCTTGGTCCAGAAGAAATGAGACTCAATCCTTTAGGAAAAAAGATTTCTCTCTCCTGTGTTTGAGATCCTTCATGAACGAAACAAAAATGGAAGTCTGCTGCCACCGTGCTTCAAGGCTGGTTTTGCAGTGTCTCTCTAGAGGAGCTCTGGATGAGTATTGGTAACCCGGGCGATTTGCTTCCGGAGAAACAGATAGTACCTTCCCAGTATCTTCTGCAGCAAAGTTAAAGTTCAAATTGACTGATGCAAAAAGTCTGGGGGTTTGTTGTCACTTGTTCAAAACAGTGTGAATAGAAGGGGCCATTTTGCTTGGACTTTCTTTTGATCTGTGCTGACCAGTGTTTGGTGCTTGCGACCTGATGAAATGAGCAGCTGGTGCCAGTCTGCCAGTGTTTTATGTGCTCCTTGCTAAGGGCATTGCACTGAAAGGAAGGCAGGAGTACAAGACAGTACTGGCTGAGGGAGAGTTTAATCGTGTGTGTAGCCAAGCTTGATCTAAGCCTCACTTGCCTTTCTGAACAGCGTGGTCCTGCCCAAAAGCAGAGGTTAGAAATAGAACAGACAGAGAAATCTGCTGTGAGAAGAATTGCCTTACCTGTAGGGAGAGAGTCACGGTGATACAAGCAAGCAGGGAGCCCATGATCCAATAGCCCCCTCTTAGGAGCACTTTCCTGCCCAGTCGCTCAATGATGGAGCTCTGAAGGACAGAAATCACACTGGCATCAGAGCCAGGGAGCAAGCTGTGACCCATTCCCACGGTAATGTCACTTACACAGACTACAGCAGCTGCGAGTTCAGAGAGTCCAACAGAGAGGGTCATGTAGGACACCATTCTTTCATCAAATCCAGCTGCCTGGAGGACTTCAAAAGTATAAAAGTAAATCTGGAAAAAAACCCAAAACATAAAACAGTAAGAGGAGAAAATAATTGATTCCTTACCTGTACCTGTGTGCCACTGCCCCAGATAGGAGCTGTTAATCAAGAAGTATGCAGCTCAGCTTTGGGGTGATCCAGAATTCTGCAATCTTTTTGGTACTATTCACTTTATCAGCAGGCAAAAGTATCATAAAATGTAATTAATTTGTTAATTAATTTCATAAAAGATAAAATGCTGGAAATAATCAGACATCCAGATGCTACACTGCAATTAGGTTTGCAGAATTCTGATTTGGGTGATTTCAGAGACAGCCAGGTATATTGTGTCTTCAGAGCCCATCCAAAAACATCATTGTAGGATGTTTTCAAGAAAGAAGAGCATGGGTTATGGCGTCATGATGGGGTAAACCAAGCATCTTTTCAAGTATCTTTGCTAGCATTTGGAGACATGCTGAGATGATAAAGATTCCAGTTTAAGCTGTGTTAGACTTTGTGTGTTTCCTTTACAGGTGTTGCTTCATCACGGTGTTAGAGGTGGATGGGTCATGCAGGCAGTTGCAAAGCTGTGGCTTCCAAAGGATCCCAGCAAAGCCCTGCTGTGAGGAAAGGGGGGAGAACTGCAGAAGCTGCAGAACCGTGGACGTGCTCGTTGTTAGCTGTGAGGGCAGAGTGGGCACACTGCCATCCCAACACCTCGGGGTGCCAAGAGCCAGGGGCAAAGAGGAGCTGCTGCAGCCCAGCAGTCACATAAAACTACACTGCAGATTCTGCCAGTAGAGGGTGGGCTCATTTGGAAGAGTGGGCTCTGTGGAGCTGCTCCCAGAGAGGGCTGTTCAATAAGCCTGACTACAGAGGGAGGTAACTCCGGCAGGGACCAAGAGCTGGGCAGGGGGATGGCACATGGAGAGCCCAGCCAAGCTCTGCAGGCTGCTGCTGCCCTGTAGAAGGGCCTGAGAAGCCTGAGGAAAATAAAGGGAGCTCCTGTGAGCCATGAGAGCTTCCTTAAGGTTATCAGTAAGTGTTTTGAGAGTTTAAGGGGGAAATACACTCAACTGCATTGATGCCACATAGCTGAATTGTGGCAGTCAGAATAATTATCATGTACAGCTGCCAACGGAAAGCTGGTTCTTTCACTAGTTCCAGGACACTCAAGATCTTGGTGTTTTTCATTGTTGCCTTCTCTTTCATGATGTCATCAATCTCTGCTTGGTGATGGCCTTCACCCCAAAGCTGCCTTATGGCTGTGGAGAAGGAGAGCGAGACCTGCCATGTTAATTTGTCTCTGTTTGTACCCTAAGAAGTTTGTTGAGTAGGTGATTCAAGCGTGTGGCAACCCAGTGTGTGTGGGCTGGGGCTGTGCTGAGAGGCAGAGGTGTCCTACAGGGTGTTCCAGAGCCCTGGTCCCCTCCTGCACAGAGGGACCTGCTGTGACAGAGGGGCCTAGTGGGGTGCACAGTGACTCCCTCCCTGCCCACGAGGCCACTTTTCTCCCTTTCTCCTTCTCTTGGGATGTGACCGGGGTACACAGCCAACAACCAGAGCCAGGGGGTGCCCTGCAGAGCTCTCAGTGCAAACAGCCATTTTCATTTATCATTTTCTGGTACTCATAGGACTGACAGTGCAGGTGATGTCACCTGAATGTGAAAGGTTTCGTAATACAGAACTGCAGAGGGAAGTAGTTTTGTGTTCTGTGTGGGGACCACAATGAAAGTAGAGGTATTCACAGAGCCATGTAGGAAATAAGCAGGGAGAAACTTTGTCCTGCTTATTTTTTTCCATATGGGTAAAGCAAGCATCACAAAACAATTGCAAGTCAGGGGAGGAACAGGAACCTGGAGCCCTCAGTTACCTTTCTTGCAGCCTTCCTGGTCTTCTTTATGCATGAGGAGATACGGTGGGGACTCAGGGAAGAAGGGAAGTGTGACCAGCTGGACCAGTGCTGGAAATCCACAGGCGGCCATCAGCATGGGCCACAGGGACTGGCTGCCCAGCAGCTCCCTGGCAGGGATAAAACATGTACAGAATAAAAGTTCATTGCACTGGTTTTGAGGAGACAGAGGAATGGATGGAAAAGCAGAGGAAGAAGCAAAAGATAGAGGGCATCCAGAAATTAATTGTGTGGGTAATCGATTGCATTATACCTTTGTCCTGAAATTTGCCCTATGGCTTTTCCCAATGACCAAAAGAAAGAGGAAGTAGAGTTTGCAAATCCACGTAGCTTCTTAGGGGAAATTTCTCCAACATATTGATGGTGTAGAGGAACACAAAGGCCTTGAGGTGAGGAGAGAATTATGGGAGAGAAGAAAGAAGACATTCATAACCATTGGAAATAAAATTGGATGTAATAATTAAGCATTACGGAATATAGCTGCCTCAAGCACGGAGTAGTTTCTCATACCTCAACCTACATGTGAGATTTTTCAGTACTAGATTTTCTAACCCTTTCTACCAAAGTATTTGAGCCTCTTCACATAGTGCAGTTTCCTGATCTGAACAAAGGTACAGTTTTCCCTGTAAAGTGTAGATGTAGCTTCGTCATAAAATCTATTGTGAGCCTTAGCATATTTTAAAAGGCACAGAGTATGCCAGTGCTGAATAACTAAACACCTTGCAATAGTATTTAAAATGCTTGTAGTTAACCCACATAATCTTAGCCTATTCTAACATAATGCTATTGAAGAGCTGTATGGTAGATCCATGGCAGATTAACACATACATTGCTATAGTTAATGTTGATTTGTGCATGATTTAGAGTGAGACAAAAGTAGTTCTAGTCTGCTGTCCAGCAATGCTGATTTCAGGCAGAATTGATGTTCCCAGCTGTATGTGAAGTACCCTTTCCTCTGTTTTGAAAGCAACGGGTTCTTCTCTTGGCTTTATGTGGTGGCAAAGCAGTCTCTTTTGATTGCAGTCTCTTTAACAAAAATCAGGTCTTTGCCTGAGGCCTGATACAGATTCTAGGCCAGAGCAGGGCCCCTGTGGGTGAGTGGTCCTTAAACTACACCTGTAGCTCCTCAGTACAACTGTATGTCAGAGAAGCAACGTACTAAATCCAGGGATTTGAAAAATAGGCAGTAACTTCTAAGTTAACTCTTTAATAAGCTAAAATAGGCATCCCTGTGAATATCCAAACAATGGAAAAACAAATTTTGTGCAGGGGAAAAATACAAGAAATACTGATACTGGCACAGGGAGGTTTCGCTGCCTGTGGTCTGCTTGCTAGGAGTGATTTTGCTTGATTATACCCAGATCTTTGTACTAATCCCAAGGATTTACAGCTTGGAATACTCCCCCTTATCAAAATACTAGCTTTAAATCATATAATTTTCAGTACTTCTAACCAAAATTAAGATAATATTACACATATTTTTCCTTCAGGAATAAACCTTGTTTCCTATGGTATCAAAATACTCCTGACAGCCCTGAATATTTATGTACTTGGCAAAGCTGAGTTTCATTTGGTATCAGTGAAATTAGTGATAATTATGCTCTTTATTGCTGGGTGCTATAGAAAATCTTCTGCCAAAGGTCACTGACTTTAATATTTTTTTTTCTTAGTGGAGGGTTATTATTTGCTTTGAATAAAGATGTAACATTTTGTGAGAGCCTGCTGACCTGTGGGAGAAATCACTCACCTGCACTTATTCCACACATGAAGCGCCCGATTAGAATCATCTCAAAGGACTGGGCTATTTTACTAAAGCCCATGATAGATGCTGCCACTATCATGAGGAGGTTGTTGCACAAGAGACATTTCTTTCTGTAAGTGCAAGGAAGTGAAAAGATTTTTTGTAAATCAGAAGGGAAATGGCACTTAAGCTCCTGGGTGAAGTTGGCGTGCTAATTTTGTGAAATTACACATATGTGGTCCAGGATAAAACAAGCCCTTCCATGCTGTTGGCACTGGGTACTCTGGCACATGGTGTGCCTTGGCACATGGTTAGACCTGGGAGTTTGGGAACATTTCTGGGGTTGTGTAGCAGAGAAAAGTCTTTAAACTTTTCTGCACTTGAATATCCACTATGAAGCACACTGCTGTAGCACTAGAAGGATCTCAATGCTTCTACATTTTGAGTAGCACTTTCAAGAACCCATTCTGTCTCCAGCCAGGCTGCCTTTCCTCTTCACTGAGTAACTGTGCCTGGTGTGGCAGGCTGGCAACACAGCTGGTTGGTCCATGCCACTGGACAAGGGCAGGAAGCAGGAAAACACCTCCTGTGTTACAGCCATGACTAAAAGTCTGAAACTCTGTCTCACATTTAAAACCTCAACTGTCATTTCCCTGAGCTGGGATTCAGTTGACAAACTGTCTTTGAACATACGTACTTGCCATATTTGACAGTGAGGTATCTACTCCCCGAAGAACCCAAGAGACCTCCTATTCCAAAGATGGACACGGTGATAGACCACAGGAACAAGAGGTTGTCCTGTTGGATGGGGTAGCCATATCGCTCCAGCCAAGTTTCATTAATGAAAGCCTTAACATGCTGAGACAGACAGAGAATTTTCATTAACAGTACCTGTGACAGCAGTGCATCTCTTTTACCATATTTACAACACAATTTTGCTGCTTCAGCTAAAGTTAGGATTACATATCAACTTTAAAAGTGTGCATTTTATCTAAAAGGCATAGTGTAATAGAGTGTGCTATGTTTGGTTTTTTATTAAAGGAGTTCAATCTTTGCTATTTTGTCCTTGAAATCTGAGGAACTGGGGCATGGACTGGTGCTGAAGAATAGTGAAAACAGCCCTGCAGAGTTCTGCAAATGAGTTATGGCTTTTCTCTCACATATCTGCCAAGAATGCCAGGTTACACAGCGCCTCTTCAGTGCAGTTCCTAAGTACTGTTTTGCTCAGAATTTAGTGCTCTAAAGCCAGAAAATAACACTTTCCCCATAAGGTGATCTCTACAAAATAATGATGTCTCCTATCTAGACCTCAGTATCTTTAATGGAAGTTTTACCTGTTATCAGTGGAGAGAAGCAGACATTTTCCTAGAGCATAGCTCACTGGATTTATTATTTGTCTGTGAAGATGGGCAGCTATAAAAATATCAGCTGAAGCCACTGATGCAGGCACATGTGCTGCAGGTTTTTAGGGAAACACTGCCACCCTAGTCAGTGTGTCTTCTGAGGAACAGTTCTACAGACAACCTGCAGATCTCTCTTTTCCTCTGTTTTCAGCACTTTGACATGTTCTACTTTTCATGACAGCATTGCATAGCAGTTGGGAAATGAGAGAATACTGCGATTAAACCCTTTCTGACTGCCAGGGAGGAGCATCCTCAAGCAGCAATGTAGACTCAGTGCTGTCATTAACCAGCGTGCCCTTGTGCATCTTTGCCTACCTGAGACATGTAGGTGATGGTAGAAATCTGAAAGCCAATTTGGAATGTTCCACCAATCCCCAGGACAGTGATCATTCGAAAGAGCCCCTGGTACTGTGCCTGCAGAGGTAGGACAAAACCTTCTTAAGCTTGTAGCCACAACAGGCTCTTCTTACGGTGTGCCCTTCGTTCCCCAGAAACATCTCATTTGTTCAAAGGATTTGTAGGTAGGGATGTTCCTTCTGCTTGCCCTGGTGTGATTTCCCTACAGTCAACTCAGGGAAATGCAGCTCCCACAAACATCCTTGTTGAGGTGCCACAGCTGCCGACATCCAGTCCTGCTCCCTGGCTTTTCTAAACCTAAATAATTAGTGATATATTTAACTAAGCTATTTTTTTCAGCAGGTAAGCAAATCAAATTATATTTGAAGGTAAGCAAATATTTTCAAGTAAATGAAAACTTTTAAGAAACATTAACATATTGACAAGGATGGATGACAGAGTATATGAAGTGCAAACATCCATAATCCCTAAAAACGGTGGGCAGAACCACTTCCAAGATGCTTTTAGTGAATAGGAGCCTCGTTGTTTTTACCAAGATATAGATTTTGTTTCCTTTGAAACACCAGTAGCCCACAAAAATGTCACAGATGCAAATACCCCACCAAACACTTACCAGGTCTGATAGGAAGCTGGTCATCTCTGGCTGGGGGCTGGTTGTCCAGCATGTGATGTGTCTTTGTCATCACAGGCTTCTGTGTCTGTCTCCTGCCTGCTGGTATTGCAGTGGGCATTTGGCTTCGGGGGTCAGAGTTAAATTTTTACTATTTCATCTTCACTCACTTATGTTTACTTCGACTGGCCAAAGTTAACACTGCCAGATTAAATATTTCAGGAAATAATTGCACCTAGCCCAGTCTCCAGGGGGAAAGTTTCAAAGCAGAGGAGATTTGCATCTGGGGACTAATGAGGGCTTTGGAAAGGGAAGGGAGAAGAAACACCAAATACTTTACTCCTATGATACAGATCTATGTGTATGTCTGCCACTATCTGCAGAAAGCAAAACCAGCTGGTACAAGGTTTCTGTACTGTTATTTATAAACAAGTAAAGTACGTGGGCTCTGTTTCAGGTTCGTTGGTATAGTAAAGATTGTTATTAAAAGAAAAACAAACAAATTTCAAAGCCTAATTCCGCTGTTCATGCCTTAGGTACCAGTTAGACTGCACTGAGGAAGGGTATTTTTTTCCCCCTGTTTATGGGGTGTTTGTGAGGCGGGTGTGGTGAAAAAGCAGTAAGAGACAGTGTGCCCTGGCAGAGGCTTTCGGAACGGAGCATCTGCTCCTGAAGGCTCCGCTTGGAAGAGCCAGTAACTGAGACCCACTTTCTCATGACAGTAATCAAAGGAGGTAAACACCCCTTAATGAGTTAGGAGGGGACATCTGGGATGTCACTCCCTCAGCTTTGTCACAGAACAGCTCCAAAATCAGTGTTGCAGGCGTGGAAAAGTCACCTTTGGTCCCCAGAGGCTCCTCTCTTGTGAGGTGAAGCTCAAACTTTAGCTCTGTGGGGGCTCTGCTCGAGCCAGCACTGGGGAGAGAGAGGTTGTTTTGCCTGGGGTTTTCCTGTGTGGTTGATGCCCTGTGCTGTTCCTGCCTTCCAAGTCTTCTGCTCGCTCTCACTCCTGCCAGGGGACTGTCCCCTGCCCCCAAGGCCTGGTGAGGGGGCACGTGGGGCAATGGGGTTATTCTGAAGCCCTCAGTAAAGGCTCGAGCTCACCCTCGGGACTAGTGCTTTCAGTTCATAAAACACAGAATGCAATTATTTACAGAGGGGTTCACTAAAAATACCGTGAGTCTAAAGAAATGGGAAAAAAAAGGCATGTTAATAATAAAACCTTGGTTACTTGTGTAATTCCAACTAGTGCCTATATAACTGCATGGCAAATGCTGTTTATCCTGGCTTGCAATGGCATTTTGAATGACTTGGCAATTTTGTAAGTATTTTCTCTTGAGCACCGACCTTGTAATCGGTTGCACAGCTATTGATTATTTATTGTCTCAAAATGTACATATTTGGTACATATTTTTTCTCAAAATTGTACAGAGGTGTAGGGAGGCTACGCCATAAGCACTCCTTGAACATAACTGCTAAGGATCTCAAATAGCAAATTCCACCATCTCACAGTGAAATTTTTCTTACATTTTGGGGGACATCTGCTGATTCTGAGTTGTACATGACTGTATAGCATGGTTTCAAGTGTAAGGAATTATTACAGAGTAATTAATGTGGGCAGGTTAATCATGTACTGTCTGGTTTATCAGTAACTGCAAGAGCAAAGATGAGCATTTGGGAGAGCAGACCTCCTGAGGTCTGGCACGTTGGATTAGTGCAGCTTGGGAGGATGAATGCTTGAGGTGGGAAAGTTCATGAAGCCATGAAGCAGAGGAGGTGCCCAGCAAGGCAACCTGTGAAGGACTGTATTCTTGCAGGAGACACCCAGCTACATCAGAGTTAGTATGGCTGGACTTCATACGGGAGGGACAGAGGGATCCGAGGCTCATGTTTTTAAAGCAGACACGGTGCTGCGTGACAGGGATGAACGGTCCCTCTGCAGAGTTCCAGCTGTGCTTCTGCTGAGACCAGTTCCTGCAAAAGGACCGGCAAAGACAAAGTGACACCAACCAAGCTTACAAGAAACCTGTGCAAACTGGGAAGGAACAGCATGGAAGAAGACAAATGTTACGTTTGTGTTCCATTTGGCTTCATGCTGCCCATATTTTCAACTGGGACACTCAGGCATTAGTAATTTCCCTTTACAAACATTCTTAGGGAAGCTAGAAGCCGCCCTGCCCCAGAAGGGGAAGAGGGCATGGTGGCAAAAAGAAGCCTAAGATCTCCTGCAGGATGCAGGCAGCACCTCGTGAGAATCAATGAGGTGTGGGGGCACTGGAGCTGTTGTGGGCAGGTTAACACACAGGCCAGTCTGCGCCCAGCCTTATTGCAGGACTAATGCCTGTAATGATGCATTTATGTGGCACTTTGTCAGCTCAGTGCAGCTCTGTTAGGTCAGTAGATGTTGAATGACATGGGAGCAAGAGGGAACAGGTGCAAATGGTACAGAAATATCTCACCATTTAGGAACTGGAGGAATTCTAACTTCTTTTTTTTTTTTTTTTTTAAATTTAGTTTTTCTACCCAGCTGGGACTTCCTTCAGTTTCCATGATGATTTAGTCCAGAAAGTTAATTCTGTGTCTTTTAGCTTTTTTTTTTTAATTATTTTAAATATTGCCTCTAATTTTTCCAGTAAAAAAAATTATCCTCTACCCACCCCATTATTTTGAAAATATGTATTGTATTTTTAGGAAAGATGATTGCAACAGACAACCTCACAGCCCTTCTGAAAGCTTAGTGCTAAGAGCTGGTACTGCCAGGTCCATTACTCACCACTTCGTCTGGGAGCTTGTCCATCTCATATTGAAAGGGTGGCTGATCCCAGGTAGACCTCTGTCAGACTGTGGAAGTGTTTCCTCTCAGGCCTCTTCTGCACCTTCTGCTTAAGTGACCGTCTGACTCTAGGGCTGAGGTTAATGTTTACTTTGTATGATTTCTGTTGATTTATGTTTTTTGTAGCAATTGGACAGCACTTAGAACGGATGGATTAAATATTTCAATGCCTCTGCGGGAGAGGGCCCTCTGAATGGGAGCCTTTTTTTACGTGAGTGCTCCCTGTTTTGATAGAGGATGGACACCAGACTGAATATAAAGTCTAAGCCATGTTTCAGCTGCTGGAACACACACCAGCACTTTAATGTCAGAGTGTCTTCTGTGGTTATTCCTTTAGAAGTAGAAAGTACATTATTTGACATTCTTAAATAGAAAACCCCCTGAAACTGAACACTCATTAACTGCTCCAGCACAGCAATGGCAGTCAGTATGAATGGTTAAACTGCAGAAAGAAAGGACTTATGATTCTGCTAAACAGGAGGCTTAGAATACCATCTGTAAGTGTAACAGAAAGAGGAACACTAATTGATCGTCCTATATGAAGGTGGAAGAGTGTGGGGAGGGAAGGGCTTGCATGCTGCAGTGTCTGTCTCAGTACTCGCTACCTGTCACTCTCCAGGGCTCTGGTTCCCCAATGCCTGTATGTTTAATAATCCTTGTACCATCCCTGAGGTACCAGAATGCATTACAAAATCTTCCTCCTGGTTTTGCTACAACTGATAAGCATGGAGAGTGCAGCCAGTTTGCTCCAGAGGATGTGAGTGGGCGTTTTCTGCACCAGCTGCCCAGGGAGCAGGGCTGGTCCCTGACAGTCGCTACAGAGACACTCAGGACATACTTGATGTCAGCTCAAGGAAATACAAGTTCTCTTTGTTATTGCACCTGGTATTTGTTCACGTTCACAATCAATACTAGGTCCTTTACAATGTGTTATCATGAAGAGATGACACGAAAATTGTTTGCAGGAACTATGTCTCTGTTTAATCCTTTCTTCATCCTGCTCTTAAACTTGAGCAGAATTTTCTTATAAAGTAACAAACATAAAGACAAATCTTGGTGCTTTAAAATGATAGCAATGCAGAAAGATTTGAAATACAATTGATGTGTTATTCCTGAAAAGGTTTTCCATGTGCCAGTTCCCAGAACTGTCTGTAGTTGCTATTGTTTTCCTGCTACAGAGTCACTCTAAGAATGAGCCATTGACTCTCACCATGAAAAGCAAAGATGAATATAAAACAGGACTGCCTGGATTAATGACAAGCTCTCTCCGGATTGCTTTTTGGGTTGCATTTCCTTGAGAAAAGTCCATGTTAATGTTTCGCTTTCAGTTCGATTTTGAGACAGGGCTTTTTGTCAGTGGAAGTTACTGATGGTGGCTTATCAGAGCTTGGTGCAGAATGTCTTTTCTTCAGGAGCATTCATCTCCACTGCCTGATGACATTTCTTCTTGAACTGGCGTGTTTTGAATTCTTCTGTGATCTCAGAGATTGACTTCCCTTTTGTTTCTGGGAGGAACAGGTAGATAAGAACCGCTGAAATGATCAGGACGCCAATAAAGATGAGGAAGCAAAAAGGACCAAGAAGCATCTGGAGACAAAGATAGAATAAGATGAGTGATTTCCTTGACAATATTTGCCCCTATAGATTCTTGAAAGTTGTTGATTTGTTCCTGTCAAATGAGGAAAAAGGAGATTTTACAGCAGTAGTATTTATTTATCTTTTCAATCTGTTCTTGAGGCAGCAGATAATTTCTGAAGTCTTGGGAAGTGTTTTGCGTAAATGGCCTCCATATACCAATAACAATAAGGGATTCACAGTTTTAATCATCTACAGGTCACTTCATCCTCCTCCCTGTCCAGACCAGTCTAGAAAAGCAGTTTAAATTGATAGAGCCAAAGAGAAGATTTGAATTAAATTACATACCACAGCAAAGGGGAAAATCATTCCAGTGAAAGTGAGGCCTAGCCAAACGATGATCCCACCAATTACAAAAGCAGAGGCTCTTGTCGAGAGGGTGAAGATTTCATTATTAACAGATGAAACAGCTCCAGCTGGCAAAAAAACACATAAAAACCCAATAGTTGTTGCAGCTGTCCATTTCCCATAATGACTCCTGAGTTCTGCTACTGTGGGAATTCTGTTACATTTTCAAGACTTTCCTGGTCCTCATATACAACCCTTACAATGTAGAGGCTGAATTTGGAGAGCGTAATAACTACAAGTAATGCGTCTTCAAGGAACTCCCAGAGCAAATATCAGTCTCAGGTGAGTGAGGTTCTAGAAGAGAGCTGTAAGTTTGGGTCTGGCATTAGCAATGTGTTTTACTCCAACATTTTAGAAGAGCCTCCCCCTGCCCTTAGGGAAAGACAGAGTCTGACCTGCTGAGCCTGCATGCACTGAGTGGCATTCACACCCTCCAAAACAAGTCTCAGTGAATTGAGTAACAAGAATTTATTTAGCTTGAACCTCTAATCCAGTGAGAGAAAACAGGCTGCAGATTCATCAGGGTGTGAATGATTTAAAATAATTTGTTAAAGAAATTGTTTCTTGGGTAATTAATTAATCAAAAATTGGGACTCCCTCAATCTCAGTCCAAACTAAGCTGTGAGTTTTCAAAGATGTATTCACACCTTGTGGTTTTACTTCTACACAGTTACGGCCTATGCTTATCCATGTGGTCCAAGTTTTCCTGTTGCTTTTATTGTTGTACTCACCTGGTCCTATTCCATAAGCAATGATGAATAAAAAGATGAGAATAACACTGCAGTAACGCATCCAGAGGAACTGATCCTGGACAAGGGCAAAACGAGGAAAGAGAATTAATTTCATAGCTGTAGCACAGCTGATCCAAGCATAGGAGCAGGAATATTTGTGCAAAAGCCCACGATGCTGAGCTCTGTAACAGATGCTCCCTAGAACTGCTTGTCTTTCTGTACTGAACACAGAGAAAAGGGCCAAAAAGCAGCCTGCAGCGTCACACCTGCAGAGCTGGGCTTGTTCTCAGAAGGCATCCTGACCTGCTGCTGAGGACACGAAAGCTAAGGCTGACTGTCTGCTGCCCTGCACAGTGAACGCTGCTGCAGCTCCTCTCCCAGAGGGACATTTGCTTACGCTCAGCAGCAGGCTGGTTTCCAGCAACACCAGGATCAGTGCCATCAGCACATAACCACCACACAGGAGGATTCGGCGTCCAAAGCGGTCGATTATGGAGCTCTGAAGGGCAGAGGAAAAATGGCACATCACTGGAAGGATGGCAAAATCCAGCTGTGAGCCATCCAACACATCAAGCGTTCTCCTTGAGATCTTCTTACTTCAGGGAACATGAATCTTACTGGTACCAAGTTTGTTATTTTATTGAATTCTTTCTAGTCTCTCTAGTACTATGAGTTAAAATCACTGCCCAGCATTGCAGCTGCTTTTTCCTAAACACTGTAATCAATGGAAGTATGTTACAGCTCCATTGGAATATATGGATACACAAAAATATATGGAAATGAGCACACATATTTATGTTTGAATGACATTTCTTAAGGAATTCTTGTAAGAAATTAAGAAGAATGAAGATGGGAAGAAAAACATAAAAGTGGGGACAAAATTTGGAGTGGGTAGTAACAACCACTGTACAGATTTATGCAGTACCACAGAAAAGTTATTTAGTTCATAAGGAGGAAATTAATTTGTTTCAAGAATAGACTCAACACACATGTACTTTAATTCTTAAAGCCTCAAAAACATCTGACTTACACAGAATATGACAGAGATCAGTTCAGAGATTGAAACTCCTAGAGATACGTATGGGATTGTGCTGTCCTGCAGGTTGGCTGTCTGAAAAATTTCTGAGGTGTAAAAGGTGATCTGGTAAATAAGAAAAATATTAAAAATAAGGCGTAGTTAATAGATATGACATGTGCCTGTCCATCATCACTTAGAACTAGATCTGTCATCACTGCAAAAGCAGCAATACGGTGTTGGGGCTTAGTGGAGGTGACATACCTGTCAAGAGGTGAAAAATCAAAAGGTTAGTGGAGACGAAGGAAAAGGTTTTGAAACTCCAGGGGGAAAGAAGCAAAAAAAAAAAGTAGTTGAAAGGAGCATATTGCCTGTAAGACATGGCAAAAAGGTGTTGTTTTGGCAAAAAGGAGAAGGAAAGGGACAAGACAGGGGAATGAAGGCAGCAGTGTCCTTGCGGGAACTTAAGCTGAGCTGGACCTCTTGTATTCCCACCTGAGAAGTTCCCTTAATGGTGTGAAGAATACTGTGATGTTACCACAGACCTTCTCAGGCAGTGAGCTCTGCGTGAGGAGGAGTAATGCAGAGCCAGGGCAAAGGGCCAGCTGGCACCGTGGCACTTTGGTTACCTCCCAGCAGATTTAAGCAGGCAAGTAGGGCATACTCAACTGCACTGAGGCCACAGAGCTGCAGACTGAGGATGAGGAGGAGCATGGTACACAGCTGCGGGTACACCGATGGGTCTCTCAGCACCTCTAGCACATTCATGATTTTGGTGCCTTTTGTTATGGCCTTTTCCTTCATCAAGTCATCAAATTCTGTGTGGTAGTTCCCTTCTCCCCAGAGCTGCTTCATGGCTACAAAAGAGACAGAATGGGGTGTACTCCTCCATCATCTGATCCACTCGGAGTTCTGTGTTTTTCGGCTTTTAATGACACTGAACATTTGCGGTTCAGTCCGTGCCTTGATTCATCAGTTACTGAGCAAAGGACTGGAAGGAACCTTGCTTGCTGGAGCATGCTGGGATTTCCCTGGAATATGGTTTCCAGCTTGCTGTGGTATTTAGGGGTAGATCTTAAATATTTCTGATGACTCTTCGTGGTCTGGAGAATTTTCACAATGCAATTATCAAAAAATCTCTAGCTGGCTGATAAAAAAGCTGACTCCCTCTGTTAGCTTCACTTTCCCAAGAGTTATGGTTTAACAAAGCAAGGATCTGAAGTTTTATTTTACCTTTCAAGCAACCAGCCTTGTCTCCTTTGTGCAGCAAGAGATAGGGAGGGGACTCAGGAAAGAATGGTAAAAAGAGCAGTTGAATCAATGCCACCAATCCAGAGAAGGACAATAGCACATTCCATGTGTCTTCAGTTCCTAAAAGATCTCTATGAAAGCATGTTAGAGTCTATTTATAGTCCAGTAAAATTACAGTTTATAACTGATTCAGTATTTTCTAAATCCTAGACTAAGTAAAGAGACACAGAATACATTCAGTCCTGAAAAGTTAAATTGAAATAGAAGAAGTTTATGTTAGGGAAAGGAATATAGGCTGATACTTTATTTATTCTGCAAGACTGAGATTTTTATTTATAATTTGAACAATTTCTAAGGATCAATGGAGTTTGAATATTCCACAACAGCCCCCTGAACCAATACTGCAAGTCTGCAGAGGTTATCAAGGGAGTAGCAGGTATTTCAGACCTCAGAAATTTACTGAGAGTATTTGCATACAATCTTTCCCTATTAACTTCAGCAGAGAGACCACAGCTCCAGAGATGGATCCATCCTTTCTCAAGAGAAGGGCCTTTCTCTCCCCAGTGAATGACACAAACCTTAGTGACTGCTCTGGGGTAGGTGCCTCTTTCTGACTGCTGTAGTTAAGCAAAGCAAAACCCCACCTGTAGGGTATGTGTGTTTCTAGGAGCAGGAGAACAACACTTCCCTGCCATATAGAAGGGAAATAATTAGAACATTGGATGAGAAGGAATAGTACACGTACCGTAATCCGAGAATTCTTGCTACAGTTTTTCCCAGGGCAAAAAACACTGAAGAGGTCACATTTATGAATCCACGCAGCTTCTTAGGTGAGATCTCTCCAGCATACTGAACATGGGCACTCAAATGTATTCCTAAAGGGAGGAAGAGGAGGGTGCTGTAACTGTAGGAAGAAAGAGAGGGGTCCCTTTTCATTTCCATTTCAGCTGAAGGAAGCTCTGCCCTCTCTTCTGAGCTGTTTCCCATATATCCTCCACAATAACAGGCTGAAAAGGTACCTTTTGCTTTAAGCAAGATCCATCAGCTCCATCAGATTTCTCTCTCTGCAAGACCTCTGGAAGGAAAAGGACAGCTCCTCTTACCTTTTCCCAGGCTGTTCCTCATTCCACTGGGATGCTGTGCATGCCTGGGTACTCCCAGCAGGGAGATTTCTGTATCCACCCCAAAGAAGTCACATTAACATGGATTAGTGGGGAGTCCTACCCGCAGCGATGCCCTCGAGGAAGCGCCCAACCAGGATCATCTCAAAAGACCTGGCTGTCCTGCTGAAGCCCGTGTGCAGCGTGGCTATTATTAGGACCACGTCGTTGAACAGCAGACATTTCTTCCTGCAACAGCAAACACGTGGGTATGATCCAGGTTTTACTTTTACATCCTGACTAATGTCTGCCTGTTCTCCTCTGGGTTTACAGACCCAGCCTGTGGTCATGTTTAAACCCATTCCTTCTAGGACAACCAAATCTGATTCTGGAAAGGCATGATGTGTTTGCAGAGGAGCAGAAGGGGAGAAGCGAGGTTCCTCATACCCATGCTAACACTGTGTGAACAAAGCATGAGGCTGAAGGAAATCCCTGCAGGATAAATGCTGACAAGGAACAGTCTTCTTCACTTCTTCGCTATGGGCAAGGCTCCCATCTCAAACACTTCTCGTGTCCCCAGAACAAGGCAAGTCCAAGTTCCAAACCTGGAACTTGCTTCACCGCCCCCCTCAAGTGAGAGAGTTTTGGCTTTGTCCTTTATGGCACCCTCAAAAAGAGGTTCTGAATGTGGCCTGAGGGACTTCTGTTTATCTTTGCTGGAACTCAGATTACTCTTACAGAGGAATGAACCTGTAGAATTTTTGTAAAGCCTGTGATTAGTTAAATAGGTAAATTTAAAAAAGCTTTTGGCTACAGAATACCCATCTCCTTCTGTACTACTGCAGCACTGTTGGACTCCCTACAGCATTATCACCGAACAAAGACATTTCAGAGATTTATTTTCTCCTGAAATGCCACCAAATATACAGGAAGTGGATGGCAACAAAAGCTGTGACAAAGGAATCAGAAAGAGTTGTGTGTTCTTGTCTCTCCCATGTGCCCATGAGTAGTTTTATGTGCTGAGTAAACTCTGCAGCAGCAGGGGGCAGTGAGATTCTGATATCCCCTCTGTTAGGTGACTGCTTCCCCTGTTGCAGCCCTGAGTAGCGAGCTGTTGGGAAAGGTACTTACTTTCCAAATTTTGCAGTGAGGTACCCACTGCACAGACAGCCTATCGTCCCACCCACGCAGTACATGGACACAACCACGGACCACAGCAACGTCAGGGTCTCCTGCTGCAGCACAGAGCCGTACCGCTCCAGCCAGGTTTCATTGATGAACCTCTGAATGTACTGGGGCAGAAAAAGAGATTTTCATTCCACTGAGGCACTAATCACAACAGTTCTTCATAATGTTTGCAGCTTTAAAAAATTAGATTTACAGTCATTACTGAAATCATGGCTAAAGGGTGCTTGTTTGCAAATTAGGATTGATATTTCCTCTCATACAGCCTAAGAGTGCAATAGAATCTTTCAAAAATTAATAATAATCTTTAGTGCTTTGAATACTTGCTCTCCTACACTGAATATAGGGACCTTTTATTCATTATAGCAAAATGCAAATGTTCCTGTTGCAGGTAGCGAATATGAAGAGAAAAGGGCTGAGCTGAAGGTTGAGACTCCATCAGTCAGTTTTTAATGTTTTTTCTCCATGACATAAACTTCAAGGAGGGCATGTCAATATGTTGTTTCCACACAATTCCTTGGGGAGTTGTCTCTGGAGCACAGCTCCTCACAATCATGCAAACTCATTTTGTCCTTTGGCAGCAATGGTACAGCACTGGAAAGGGATGGGGATAAACAGACATAGCAACAGCAAAGAGCTTTGGTGGAGCATCTTCAAAGTGTAAGGCCTGGTCCCATGAGGAACACTTGGAGATGTCATTTTATGAAGGCTTTGCTTACCGGAGAAGTGTAGTTGATCACAGACATCTGAAAACCAGAGAGGTGGGTCCCACCAATTCCCAGCACCACAATCATTAGGAACAGCTTACGGTACTGGACCTGCCAAAGGCAAGGAAACACGTCCTAAGTTCCTGAAGCCATCATGGCTTTCAGACCATAAGGCAATTCAGGGGATCTTCCATCTTCACATTTCTCTTATTAACAAACCTGTAAAATGCAAATACCCATTTTTAATTTTTCAATAACCAAACAAAATTAATTGTTAAACTGCAAATCTGCACATACTGTTATGCTCCTCTCCTGGTCATTAGCAGCCTGAAAAGATGCAGTCTCTAAATCTGTTACTTCTGATAACCACAGGAAAAAGATCATAAAAGCCTTGGTCAGATAGTTTGTGTTTGTTTTTGTAGTAGAAAGAAGCTACAGCTTTCTTCAATGCCTTTTTTGCTTTCAACTTTGCCTCCTCAGAGGTATTCTTCATGACTTACCAGAGATTAATCAAGTCTGTCCTCTTAAAACTTTTTTTCCCCATTTTTTACATTTGTAATCCCCACTGGGAATGCCATTTTTAGAGTCACCTGAATGACTCCTATTTGAAACGCTGCGTTTCCATGATGTACACTGGATTTTAGAGCACTCCTTGCAAACATATGTTTTCAGGTGTTTAGTCAGGTTACACTTTAAACAGACGAGTATCCTCAAACATTCTTGAGAGTGCAGGGCAGTAGAGTGGAGTGGGAGGGTTTTTCTGTTTTGTTTTTTCCACTGCTACTATTTTCTCTATCTTCCTCAGAATGTCCATTCTTTCTTGGTTTCCCAGTCCTCTTTTAAACCTCTCACTCTTTTGTATTTCTAATACATTTTCTGTAGATGCCAGAAGTCTTATTGCTGAGCCAGTGTTGTCCCAAGCACGTGCTCTGTTGCTCTTTGTTATTACAAGGACGGTTGGATTCCCTGTGCTGCCATCTCTAAGACCATGCTGCTGGTGGTGACTAGGGCTAGAACACAAGAAGTTGGATACTCACCAGGTCTGAGAGGAAACCAGCCATTGCCCCTTGAAACCCTCCCTGCCTGCTCTGAGAGCTCCTGTCAAGTCTGTCAGATGAGAGGGATGGCTTCCACGCTGAGACTGCAGGGTTTGGGATCACAGCACAGAAGTTAAATTCTAACTGTGTGGCTTTTAGTGAGTTGTGTCCTCCTCTGACACTGGCCAAGGCCTCTTCTTGCTGGTTTAATTATTCTAAGGCCCAGATATGACAAGTTGATTACAACATTGGTAAATGTTTATTCTTCTTGAATTGGGAGTGCTCCCGCTTACTCGCACGGCTAAAACCCCTGAGTGTTCCTGTTGGGCAAGGGATCAGACAGTGCTGCCATCTTCCCTTGAGCGGAGCACAGTCCCTCTTCACCTCTCTGACAAGGAGCTAAGGCAGGGAGTTGTTTCCTCCTCTCTACCACAGAGATAAGAGGTTTTTACATATCGTGGCCAAATTTTAGTATCTTATTGATCAAACAGTCTGGGAAGAGCCCTGTTCCTCTTCCTTCTATTGTCTGTGTCTCTCCTACAATACTCACACCATTCCCTCATTTTCATCTGGATTCATACTTTTGTTAAGTGTTGCACTATAGAAAAAGAAAGCCTTAAATGCCTAGTATAGGTCTTATTTATTTTCCTAAAAAAGAGGACAGGAAAAATCTTTTCACCAAAGATTCGAATGCTATAAGAAATGTGCTTATTCCAGGCCCAGTCTGGAGCTCACCCAATACCTTTGGCTTGGAGGGATTTTGTCTTCAAAGATGCCCTGTGTTGCACTTGTGTGATCCTGGATCCTACATGGCAGATTTACAAGTACTTCTTTAACCTTTATTCCAAATCCATGCTAGTTTATGGCAGTGTTAATGATTTACCACACTTTCCTCTGGTGGACAATATTTACTAGTAGGAGGGAAGAAATAAGCTATGTTGGACAAGATCACACTGTAGAAAGACATGTATAAGGAAATGAGTTTTTAATGTCTCGTAAGACAGTAAAAACTTCCTCACTGGGAACCAGTAAGGTTGAGAAAAACCAAAATAAGCAAGGTCTTACCTAATTCTTTCTTTTCAAAACACTTTAAAGGTTTCTTCTCCCCCCACCCTCCCCCCGCATTTTTGACCAGAATAGGGAATGTATGCTGATTCTTAATGTGGTACTGTGCAATCCATAAACTCAAGCCTTGAAACCAGAGACTTCATCTAGCTTTTTTGGTAATGTGATGATTGTCATAGGAAGGACGGCTGTATTGGGGAAGTCCCCTGCTCCTGGTATTAGCTTTGGGCACTGCTACAAATACTGTCAGAGGATGGTGTGGAGATAAAATAGCAGGAGCGTTAGGGCTGTGAAAGAAACTGCTGCTCAATATTCAAGTCCTTTTGCAAATTTTATTGTGCAGCACATGCATCAGTCAGTAGTGAAGATCTCCTTTCCAGAACAAGCCAGACACACATTCCTTGACCCCAATAACACAGTCCCAGAAGATGGGCTTTCCTCTGTCCCTGACTCCTCATTCAATGAAAACCAAATCCAGGCATGATCAATAGGGTATGTTTTCCCAGTCACTTCTTTTTATTTCCTTCTCAGTAAACTGCAAAGCACGAGGAAGACCAAAAATGTGTCATGTCATATAGCAGTGCATACAAAAAGTGAAGCCCTTTTTACCGTATTTTATAATGAAAATGTGGAGTATTCAGAGACCTGGAGAGAGAAGTAAACACTCAGACATACAGGTTGAGTTCTCCAGGAGAGGCACCATTCTCTTTTGTCCCATTGGCACCATTTACCTTCAGGAGCTCAATCCCGTTGAAATCCAGGCTGAAGACACGCTGCATAACCATTGCTAATGAAGGAGAACCTCCCCACTGAGGCTTTGCCCACTCAGGATTCCCTGTGGCTTTGTTTTCTTTCAGTGCTGACATATGCCTGTTTATTTGCAACTGAAGAATCTCCAAAACTGTAAGAGGTGGAATCATTGCATATTGATTCTGTCTACTGATAGGCAAGGTGCTCTTCTTCCACTGGATTGAAGAGCCAAACAGTCCTTTTGTCTGGACTGAAGCTTCTTCTCTGGGAAAGCTCATCAGCACTGACCTGTTTCTAGGAGCAGATAATTCACCGTCAAAGCTCTGTCTTCTTTTGTTCTCACTTTCACAAATCTGCTGTACCTCTGGACCTTCCGGACTCACTTTCTCCAACTGGGGAGTCCTGGTCTTGCCAAGAAAAATAGCAGATCCTGTTTTCAGTTTACAACCTGTTAACTCGGAGGGACTGACAAAATTTCTTTATATGCTCTGTTTAATTTTTTTCTGCAGAGGAATTAGTTCAGCTCATACTTCAGGAGTTGGAGAGAACCACCAAGTTCATCCTGCACCCTGCACTGCAGGGGATTATTTTTAAAATACACACTTGTGCTGTTGGTGGAGCAATGGATTCTCTCTTGCTTGGTGAGGCTTCTGGGCACTACAGTAGTAAAGGAGCAAAAGAGGAAGGGGAGGGTTTGTTGTTAAAGTCTGGTAACAGTCATCACTGAGCGGTTACTCTGCTGGAGGGCTCTCTGTCTCTTCCTTCCACGGTAGTTCAGCCGGTTGAACTCCTCCATGACCTGCAGCATGGTCTTTCCTTTGGTTTCTGGCAGCACCAGGACGACAAAGACAGCCATGGAGAGACAGTATGCCAGGAAAATGATGAAACAGAAATTACCCAGACCTTCCTACAGGAAAAGAAAGAGACAAAATGTGGTGATAAAAATTTGTCTCATTTTTCTTCTATTATGATATATAGTTTCTGGTTTGTATTTACTAAAAAACTTTGTCAGGGACAAACACACCCTTCTTTGCTTACCACAATGAAAGGGAAGAAAAGTCCAAGGATGAAGAGTTGGATCCAGTTTGTGACACCATTAAAAACATAAGCAGCTGGTCTGTACGACTGAATAAATATTTCTGTGATCAAGGGGCATAATGCTCCAGCTGAAAAAGAATGTTGGGGAGAAAAAGGAAACTTAAGAATTCTGTGAGACGCTTCTGTACCCCACACTTCATATCGCTGCATAGGTTCATGGCTCTAACTGACCTGGAAGTGCCTGAGGTGCTGCCTGGCTCTTCAGGAGGAAGGATGTAGGAATGCAATAGGAAAGGAAGGTTTGCCCCCCACCATAGTATGGAGGGAAGCGCCTGTGCCTGCACTGAATCAGGAGCAGGGATTCGTGCTATCTAAGGAACAGCTATGCTGGGACCTCTCCTAAAGGCCGCAGTGAGGAAGGAATGAGTACGTGAAACCATTCCAGCAGAAAATACCGACCTGGCCCAGCGCCAAAGCTCATGATGAAAACAAAGACGAGTGCAACAGAGCAGTATGGTGCCCAGAAAAAGGAGTCCTGTGGGAGGAAATGAAAAGCAAATAAAATCAGACATTAAGATATTGTTTATCTAGCTTCATTAGGAACATTAATTGCTGCTGCATATGTCACTGTTAAACATAAATCTATTTACTTTGCTTCCAGAAATGTCATGAGGAGATACTCTTGGCAATGATCTTGGTCCTGTAAGTCTATTGTCTTTAATCTGTATGTACATGGCTGGGAAGAGACCTCTGTTAATAGAATGGTTAGCCCTAAAAATACTTCTATGTGGACTAAAAAGGGGTTTAGGGGAAGGGAAACAGTAATGATATCTGCCATAAACTAAAACATGAAGACAGTTCTAACGCATCAGTGGGGTCTCTTACCTGTAGGAAGAGCATGACTGTGAGGAGCCCTAAAGCCAAGGCCATGATGGTGTAGTTTTTCCACAGCAGTGGTTTCCTCCCTGCACGCTCAATGAGGAACCCCTGCAAGCAGGAGGACATGCTGGCAGTTCCAAAGGACAGTTCTCAAAGGCTTAAGGGTGAGCTGCTCCAGGGATTGCTGAAGGGTCGGGGGCTGGGATGTGGTGCCTCCTCTGGGAGGGGGAGTAAAGTCAGCTGGGGGGACTGAGCAGGACGAAGAGCTGCAGGGAGAAGGGGGACGTGGGAGGCTGCAGGGAACATTGGCTGGGCATTCTGCAGGCAAAGAGAGCCAGGGAGGAGAGCAGAGTGGCAGTGCTTGCACTGTCAACTGCCGTGAGTCCTCCTGACAAGTGACATCTGCCCTTCCTCCAGGGAGGAACTGAGCTTGGCCCAGGCTGTGTTGTGATTTTGAGAGAAAAACTCTGCTCTCTTCCCAGAAACTGAATATAAATGCCCACATTTGCAGGGTGTGTGCAAATGATTTTGTGTGATTGGTTCTACGGTTGATTTGTTGCAAAAATTTGATTCCTGAAGCTCCACTTATAGTATTTCTAAAGATTAAAATGAACCACTCATCACATCAGAACAAAATTCAGCTGAAAGGCCACTTACACACAGAACTGTGGAGAGGATCTCGGTGGACCCAAGCCCCAGTGAGACGTAGTGGATTTGATCAGGGGGGATTCCAGCTTTCGTAAAGATATTGTATGCATAAAAGTAAACCTGGAAAGATTAGAAATTCGTGACACACACACTCATGTTTACACCAACATCTGTCTTTTTTGACAGGAAATAACTAATCAGGCCTTAACAAAACAGAAAATCATCTTCTTGATCTCAGTAACTAATCCTCAATGTTTTCACGAGGCTTATCTGTGCAGAAGAGCTTTTATTAGCAGCTGTCTTGAACTCAGTAACAAGCACAGACTTTTTCTTCCTTTTTTTTTTACTTGCTTTTAGCACTGCCTTTAAGTTACAGGTTATAATTCCCTCTGGCATCTTTCATGTTTTAGTGCCTCATGCACTTTGGATGAGGAGCATAGAGAAAGGTGGACAGCACGTACTAAGCCAATGGTTTTAATTATCTTTCTACACCACATTTGAGCCTTTGCAGTGATTTTGATAGTTACTAGTTTTCCAGGTGTAAACACTTCCAAAGCGTAAGAAATTCCACTATTAATATGCTCAGTTTCTACTGGTCCTTCATAGTATAGTTACTGCTGCACTGGTGTAGGTAGAAGGGGGTCTTATGAACCTTGAAGTCTTTCTGAATTTGCAAAATTGATTTGTATTTTGAAACTTTAATGCTTTTACTATAAGCTCATTTTATACAATAACTCTTCCAATACTCAATACTATCTACTGAAACAGAGAGATTTCTACAGAAAAGGTGTATTAGAGAGTATATATCAGTATATATATATATCAGTATATCAGTATATATCACATACATTAGTGGGATGTTGTAATTGTCTGTAATCTGGGAAGGTATTTAAAGGAGAAGAATCTGAGAAAGTTATTAAAGGATTTAGAAAGAAACCCAGAGAGGGAATAGTATGGAAATGCACTGTCAGTGTACATTGCAAACCTGACTCAGTTTGCACTGAAATGGTTGAACAATTCTGGGCAGTGCATTCTGGAATTCAGAGACACAGAGGAGCTTATGCTGTTCTTTGCTTGTTCTGTATTTGGGATCTTCTTTGATCCCCTTCTGTTACCATAGCAGGGCAATCCACAGAGGTGCCTTCAGATGGCACAATTACAACTTATCTCAGGCCCCAAACTCCCATGGGAAAAGCTCGTAGTGATGAGTAACAGCAGATCCCTCCTTCCAGCCACTGTTTCAGCCAGCATTTGACATTGCAGAGCTTGCCTTTGCCGAGAGCCTGGGAGCAGTGCAGAGAGCAGAGCAGAGCAATGCACGTACCACGTTGGCCCCGATGAGCTGCGTGCAGGAGAAGAGGAGGAAGAGGGTGATGAGCTGCCACCGCACAGCTCTGTCACGGAGCAGATCACAAACGCTCTTCGCCTTCTCCCCACGGATGGCTTCTTGCTCTGACATCATGTCATCTATTTCAGCCATATGGTCTCCATCTCCCCAGAGCTGCTTCACAGCTGGAAGAGAGGAGGAGAGATGACTCCTGGTCCAAGCCCACCAGCACAGACATGAATTCTGAGGATTATTTCCTGCTTTGCAGGGTGTCTTATCTGAACTTCAGGCTCTTATCTTGTGTGAACTTCCTAGAGATCTGAGCTCAGATTAGACACAGTTCCAGATCATTGCTATCTATTTTTACCCATAAATCTTAACCAAGACCTTACCTTTGGCCAATAGGTGCCTATAGTCCTTCAATGTAAACTATGCCTAAATTCTTACTAATCCTTCCCCATGTACCCTCCTACTAAAGGTGCTGGTCTAGTGAACATTCCAAAACACAGACAAGGTGAAATGATCCCTGCATTAAAAAAAAAATAAGTCTAGGTCCAAGGAGTTCTCTCTTGATAGTTAAACCCCCGCAAGGGCTGTTTCTCTGCTTCTGTCAGTTGCTGCTGTTGGGGTTACTGAGGAACTGGAATGCTGATGGATATGGCATGACAATACAGAGCCTCCCTTTCTTACAGAGAGCCAGAAGGTCCTGTATCCACACCCTGACTGCTCAGGGCAGAATCTGTATTGTTGGAAATGCAAGCTCTGTGTGATCACATCCCTCTGGCAGAGAGTAAGGGAAATACTGGTGCCAAGAGAGCACTAATACCCAAACAGAAGATGCTGATCTTCATTAAAGCTGAAGTTTTTTTCAGAGAGAAAAGATCAAGAGTCCTTTTCCCACCTGTACCTTTCTTTCAGGCTCATAAGGGGCTTTAACTGTGTTTTCCACTTTTTGCTAAAAATGAATGCTTTGTGGCCCATTTCCTTACCTTTGATGCATCCCTCCTTGTCCTTTTTGTCAATGAGCAGGTAGCGGGGAGAGTCTGGGAAGAAGGGGAGGGTGAGAAGCTGGACGAGGGCAGGAAGCGCATTGGCTGCCATGAGAATAGGCCAGAGAGCCTCTACTCCAAGAACTTCTCTGGAACAAAACCAGGAGAGTGAGAGAGGCTGAGGAATTGTGTGCTGGCCATGAGAGCACACGCAGACACACGGTTGTCCCTCAGCCCTGCTGCAGCTGTCCTGGCAGCCCCCACCCAGGGGTCTCCAGCATTTCTCAGCCCAGAAAAATGAAAATCACCATGGGAGGCAGAAGGGCAGAGCAGAGGGACATCTCCTGCAGCCCATGAGTTACACGGTGTTGGCACCTGTTGGTCAGAGGCGAGTGTGGCAAGCCAGCTGTGTCCTCCTGCAGCAGCTGAGGGCTCACAGGGACCAACAGTGTCCCGGCACAAGGGCTGAAGGAAGAATTGAGGGGCTGATCCCTCTTCTTCTGATCCTAAGAGGCTCACATTACAATTACGGCAAGATCTGTGGGTTATCAGCCTGGTACTGACTGCCCCAAACAGCAGGCACTGGGTTGCCTGCAGCTTTGAGAACACCGTGGCCAGAATGACGTGTGCCCTGGGAATGGGACAGAGCACCTTTGGCACAGGACAGGCAGGAAGAGCCTGTGCTGGGGCGGTGGATCCACCACAGAAGTCTGGGTCTGTGTGTGTGTCTGATGAGTGGGTATGCCAGTTTGTGTGCATTTTCAAGAAAATTTGGGTGGATCTGATATTCCCTGCTCCTTCCGAGAAAAACAGGAAGTAAAAGTCAGTTCATAAAAAGATTGATTCCTTTCAACCCCATTGAAATCTGAAGGGTTTTTTAATCTGTATTTTGATCTGAGGAAACAACTTTATTATTCAGGATTAAATATTTTGTATGATTTCTGTTTCCCACTCACTAAAGTCAGAAATTTGGCCTAATTCAGTCTGACTGCCCGGGGTACCCTGCTAACATGTCTGAAAGCAGTTGCTGATTTGCCTGTCCGTGGGCTTGCATTGATATAGGCACATATTTTAATAACAGAATAAACTGAGTGTGTTTCAGGCCCTCTTACCTGAGACCCAGAGCAAATCCTATGAACTTGCCCACGGCAATGGCAGTGGAAGCTGTTATGGCGATGAGCCCGCGGAGCTTCCGTGGGGCACATTCCCCGGCATACATGAGATGGATATTCAGGGCTAAACCTGCAGGGACAAAGGACTGTTAGGGCAATGCAAACGCCCACAGCTCTGGTGTTTTGGGGGGGGACCACTCTGGACAAAGCCTGTTGGGGTTGGCTCTGAGGTTGCTTTTTAACTGTGCTATGTGTCTGCCCGACACAAGGCATGCGCCCCGTACCATGGCCTTGTGTCTTTGCTGAATATTTCCCTAAGCAAGTGTGTCCCCCTGGGAAATCTGTCCTTCAGCGGCCTGGCCGTCTCGTACAATGTTTCCTACAACCACATATACAGGACTGTAGTTGCTCCCTTTAGTCTCAGGTGATGTTTTTTTTTTTTTTTTTTGCTGGTTAGTATTATCTTTATCCAACTTCTCAAAAACACTGGGACAATGTAACCATCTGGCAATTGGAATTGCCCAGTTTGAGAACCATTCCCTTGTCTGTAATACGGAGTGCAGCATCAGTCAGAGTGAGAAGCAACACAGAGCTCATCTCTCCATTGAATGAGCATGTTCCCCTGAAATATTGCGTGTTTTAGCTTTTTCAAAAGCTGCCAGTGCCTTTTATATGGATTGGATGTAAAGATAGAAGAAAGAGAAATGGAAATGTCAGACATTACTAATTTAATTATGTTTGCAGTTTCTTATTTAATTAAAAGTGCATTCAGCACTCATGTCCTCTGCAGGGTGTAGTAAAAATCTGTGATCTGTGTACTCAGACTGATAAATCCTTATGACCCTTAGCCACTGCTCTTCCAACTATTTAATACCATAGGCAGGATTGCTCATTTACCTCCACACACTCCAGAAGTTAACCTTCCAGCGATGACCATCTCAAAGGATCCGCACAGCCGGCTGAGTCCCATCAGAGCTGCGCTCAGCAGAGCAGGGACATTGGCAAACAGCATGGCCTTTTTCCTGAAATTCATATAAATCAGTGGGAGCACAAATATTGTCTGTGTGTCCTTCTCAGCCTGACAGAGGTGACACGAATTGTACCAGCTTCTGAGATCAGCTGCAGTGAAGTAAATGGGAAATGGGAGGGGGAAAATTGTCATGGATTGATAAGTCAGTTCAAGCTTTTGATGCCTCTAGTGGAGCCAATATCTACACTGAAGAGCAGGTGTTGTGAGTGGTTGCCTGTGAAATTAACTTTGAAATGCATGTACTCCTTGTGTGATTTCCCTGGACTGGATTCGCTGTGGACTTTATAAGGGGGAGGGTATGATTGTCTTTGTGATCACTGGTGGATTTTGCCATTCGGTTTCTTCACTGGAGTGATCCTTCATCAGAAGCAGCCCTTGGCTGCTCACAGTGCCACTTTACAGGCAGTGCTCCCCCAAGACACAGTCACTTATTTTTGCAGTTGTGGGTGCAAACAGAAAGGCTCATGCAATCACCGTTCCTACCTTCCAAATCTAACAGCCAGATACCCAGCAGACGAGGAGCCCAGGAGCCCCCCGATGCTGTAAATGGACACAATGAAGGACCACATCAGAGTGATCATCTCTTCACTGGGCAAAGAGCCGTATCTCTTCAGCCAGGTCTCTCGGATGAAACTTTTGATGTACTATAAAAGAAAAGCAGAAACCAAGAGACTCAATCAACATGTTTTTGCATAATTGTACCTCTTTTTTAATTCTTCATCTACTGGCCTTTTTGTTACATTTCTATTGAAACCTTGGTCAAAATCTTAGCCCCAGTGAAATCAATGGGAATTTTGCCATTAACTCCATCTATGGAGTTAATGTTTTTAGCAACAAGGCCCAATGAATATGTATCAATATTAAATATCAACTGCGAGTTCCACCAAGGGAATGGCGGGCAGGTCTTCTGTTTCTGTACTAAAACCTGATTGTTTTGCTACCTGATCTTTTCCACCATTCCCATTTGTTTGTCTGTCTCTCTTGTCCAGCTGCTGCATCTGCTGCCCTGGGTAAAATTCAGGTTAGAACTAAGAAACCACAGTTAAGTCTAGTTTTGAGAGCAGCATTTAAAAAGTTAGTGATTTTATACAGAGGCACTGAGAACAGTGAAATCCATGCTGGTAGCTCACTCTTTGAGCTCTTCATGCTTACCTCAGCAGGAGAATTGATAATGGAGACCTGCAACCCATACTGGAAAGCTCCACCAATGCCCAGGACAAAAGCCAGGAGAAAGAGGTTGTAGCTCATTTTCTGGCAGGAAATAAAAGCAGCAAACAAAGCTGGTACAGCTACTCGGACATGCCCCCAAATGTCCTGTGTTTCCCTTGGGAACCACACCTGCCTCCTCCGAGACCAAGGAGCCAGCAGTAGAAAACCACAGCTCCTAAAGCCCAGGACAGTGAGAGATCTGAGGAGAGACAAAGCTCACGGCTGTGTCCCAGAGCCCAGTTACACACTCCAGTGCCTCTCTCTTCAGCTTTGCACTATCATAGCTAACTAGCTGCGGGAGTGTGGTGCAATGTGCAAGCGTGTCGTGAACCATTCCATCTACTTGCCCTTTCTTCTCCTCCTTTCCCACTTGTTATCTCACCTAAGTGAATATTTTGCTCCGTGACTTGGCTGAGACTAGATAAACATTTGGGGATTGAAGGGCATTTCTGTTTCATAGTTTATTCACCCTTTCTTAGAACTACCTGACAAGAGGCTTAAGAATATAGGACTGCAACATATGCATACCTCAACCCCTCGCGCTGCTCCCTGTTGTTACTGATTGTCCTAGGGATATTCTGGCCAACAGTGATGGTGTGATGCTGCACCTCTGTCTCTAGAACAGATCTTATTCCAACAATGACTGCCAAACATTTACAAGCTGACTTCTAATCAGGTGAATGCCATTGCTTGAATGGGCACCAAATTTCTCCATGTTGACTTCAAAGGCATCAGCTCTGAATAAATTTGGTGTTTGGCACATTAACATATTAAATGACAGCAATGTCCTGTTTGTCAAAGCTCTAGAAAGAAATGAGTTTCACAGTTGCCATTCCTAGATACCCCTACTATCCTTTGTGCTACGAAAAATGCCGCACATCAGCATGAAACTTCCCATCAGCAAGAAAATGTGTCACCCTGTTCTAAGTGCAAAGTTTGTATCATACCTGCAGCAAATTTCTTAGTCTCATCTCCACGCTGTGCTGTAACACCTCTGCTTCACTTTTCTATTGCATAGACTGGATGACTTTCCAGTCTAATAAGGTTTTAAATTCAGGAACTTTTTAAGCTTAATATTCATACTGAAGTTCTTTTTAAAAAAGATTTCTGTTTTATCTTTTCTAGTTATCTGTTCCTATGCTTCCTTGACTGGAAAGAATTGTCTTCTGTCCTCTGGTGTTTATATCTTTTAGATACTTTATTGTTCAGAACTTCTATTGTGGAGGACTTTTTCAGTCATCCAGCCCACCTCCATCACAATCAAACCATTAGCTTTATTTTGGTGCTGTGCTCTGAACTCCTTTGCTTGGCCTTCCCCTGTTATGTATCAGACATTAAATATACATATGCTCATATCAGTTTTCTTCACTTTTTGAAAGTAATTTCTGTCATGATGTTTGCTATTTTTCAGATATGACCTCATGCAATTATTTTAACCTCATCTGACTGAGATTTATTTTCCTTTCTGTACTGAATTTATGCAACAGGTGTTTTAGAATAGCAGAAAGGAAAAAAAATACGTACTGCAAAAACTCTATTTGGGGAAAAGAGAAAGATAAACATATACCAACTTGCATGCAAAGGCAGTCATTCCCGCTTGCAGGCAGGTCTTTCCTGATGCTTTCTTTGGTTACTTTGGGAAAAGTCGCTCTATATGTAGAGAAAGAGGAGCCTGAGATAATATTTCAACATGTCATTTCATTCTTCCTCAGTGTTCGCATTCCCTTTGGTTTGTCCTGAAGCCCTTGCTGTTTGGTTTGTCGTTACTGTGTTGGTTACTGATGAATCTGGGGGTGGTTTTGGTGAGCTGTGCAGTCCTGCCAGGCCTCTGGGCACCCTCTGGCAGCAGCTGATGGATAGCAAGGGCTGCAGGAGATGAGGAAAGGAAAACAAAAAGAAGCACTGATGGAAGCCAAAGTCCAGGGACCGGCACAAACTGGAATGGACTGGTTTGGACTCCCCAAGTCATAGGCTGGGTAATCAGTTATCACATTTCAAGGAGAAGTTCCTGACCGCTACCTTGAGCCTCAATACAGCCAAACTTTCTGAAGCCCCGCTTGGCCAAGCCTGATCCTGCCTGTGCATCCAACTCTTTGATTATGGGATCAGTTGACTTGTAAAATGGTCATTGCCTGAAAGTTCAAGCCTCTGTCCCTATAATACATGTCAGATGCCAAGAAAGTTGAATGTCAGTTCTAAATCCTGACTCTAAAATAAAGAAATTACATTCTTACTTTTACCCATAATTCTCAAAGGGCCTCTTTATCTATCGGTCTCCAAGATGGTTCTGTTAAAGGGCTTTTACAAATTATTCAAACAGCTTGGGAGGGAATTCCTTCTCCTGCTGAGTGGCTGCACTTGGCAGTTCCAGAGGCCAGGATGCTGCGTGTCTTTGGTGCCTGGAAGAATCCCAACCCCAAGAGGGTTTGAAGTGAGAGGTGGCTCATGAAGAGGAGCAGTGTTTGAGGACAGCAGCAGTAACTGGTTTTCTTTGGCGTTGATGGTTATCAATCAGTCCGACAGTGCACAATTACTTGATTTGCAAACAGTAATATGAACTACGAGTCTCTGAGGATCACTTTTCAAGATGTGTTTTTGTCTAATGCTTTACATGATAAGAAAATCTGAACAAGTGTCATATATTTTTTCAGTCAAAGGTGTTTGAATTCAGTATCAATTAACTAACTTGCTAAATGCTTCCATTAAAATTTAACAAATTAAACCAACTGAAATGTAACCATTGTCTGCATTTGCTTAATCAGTCTGAAGACTCCTGACTTCAGGCCAGCGTTTTCTGACACATATACTCACAGGGCTGGCTCTGAAACTCAGGAATTCAGTTAAATGTGTATCATTTCCGAACAGTCCTGTTTCATATTGGCAGGGGCAGATGGTCTCTGTCCTTCCAGGGCTCAGGGGAAAAGCAGAGTGCTGACTCATGGGAGTAGCCACAGAGGTGGCCAAGGTGAGGACCTCTGGGCACTGGAGGACTTCTCTCTTCTCTGAGCAGTGTGTGCCAGGGCTCTCCCTCTGCTCCTTTGTCTCTTCAGTCCATCCCTGCTTCCTATCCTGCATCCTCACTACCGTCTTCCTTCTCTGCTTCACTTCTGTCTTTTGTCCTCCCTCTGGTCCTCACCCAAGGAATGACAGAGCATTTTGCTGCCATCATGATGGCACTGATACTTTTTGCTTTGACTTTGTGTTTTACTCTTTCCATCTGCCCCTCACTGCTCTCTTCAAACTATAGAAATGGAAAGTCCCTCTTCAGTTCCCAGCTCCGTGGAGTCCTGCTCTCAATTGTCTTCTTTCAGAATCCTGCATGCTTCAAAACCTCAGCGTTTTCAAGAGCAGAGATAACCTGCTCTTGCCCATGTCTGTGTAATAATGACTTTTAAAATAGCAGCAACCACAAAGGAACAAAAGTTTACTTTTTATTTTTCATATGTTATAAACTTTAGGTAGTGAAAGACAGTTCTTGCACAGATTCCACTTCTGAGAAATAGATCTGCTGCTCCACTCATGCCCAGCACAACAGTAATACACTCTGGAAATGTTTCCAGTCTTGTCATTCAAAAGTTCTGTATTTTTCTAAAAAATGTAGTTAAAAATACACTGAAAGAAACTTTACCTACTTCTTCTGAAAGTGTAGGTGTTCTTCTTTGCTGCGACCATCAGCAATGCCGTGACTTTCATGCAAACAAAGTCAAAATAAAAGAGATGGCTTGAGGATGATTTGGAGAGGAAACTGGAAGAAACTTCACCCCAGTCAGGCCACTGTCTGTGTGAAAGGCCCTGTTAAATGAGGAGTGTTGCCCTGTTCTGTACCAGGTTAACTAAAAAGAATCACTGTCACATCTGGGTCTTTTCCAAGGTGTTCTATGGAGACAACAAGAACTGCAGAGGATGTTCTGGTGTGATCTAAACCTCCACATCCAAAATAAGCTGCTGCATACAAGCTCCTCACCACACTTAACTTTGGCAGAGCGCAGGTGCCAAACCCTGCAGGATGTACCGGCAGTGTCTGTGAGAGCAGTACAAACTGGGCGTGCGCTTGACAACACAGGACTGGAAGACAACAAACAAGAAAACCAGTCCAGAATAAATATTCTGCAAAACAATGCCCAAAAGTCTGTTGTATAATAAGCCACTTAGCAAGTACTAGAAGCTTTCTTCTTAATCCATCTGTCACATGCTTTTATAGCTGAAAATAATTAACTGCTCAATATTGCTCAACAAGTAGGGGTCTATTTGAAATCACTTAATAACAGAAACAACGGGAGCACCAAGACAAGGTACTGAAAATTTCATCTGGTGTCTGAAAACAGAATTTAATCTCATTAATTTCTCTGTTAGAGAGCCCAGATTCAGGGGCAAGGAAAAAAAGGTTTCTGAGATGGAAGTTACTGTTTGGGTAGAGGAGAAATTCTGAAGGAACTTGCTAAAACATTACATGGTGTTGTTTGATGACAAGAGAATAAGACACCATTCTATCACTCTCTTACATGGATTCTAAAATACTGTTACTCAGTGCTAAACACTGAGAACAGATTATTAAACTTTTGCTTGGATTTATCAGTTCAAGTATGTGTTTTCAAGGTGAATACGTTGTCCCTAACCCTACTTTTCTCCTGGTGTCCCTTCAAGAGAACACAGCCACCGCCGAATTCACTGTGACGTTCCTCCAGATGCCATCTGCCTTTCTTCTGCTACAGTGTGGTGGTTTTGATCTCTTCAGGACCTTTATAAAAGCCTGAACGGGTCTTAGTTTTGAAGTTCCGTTTCTTGAACTCCTCCGAGATTTCCAGGAAGGACTTCCCCTTTGTCTCAGGAAGGAAAAACCCAACGTAGAGTGCAGTGCAGACACAGACCACAAGGAATGGGATGTAGCAGAAATGTGCTAGACTTTTCTGAGGAGGAGGAAAAAAACAAGAGAGTGTTGGTGACATTCTGTGTGACGACAAATAGTCCCTGTTCCTGCATGGACTAAGCTCACCCAGGGGTATTTCTGTGCACCCTGGTGAGGGCCTCACGCGCCTGGAGGCAGCAGCTCCCCAGCATAGGTGGGGAGATTGGACATAGCAAGAATAGTATTTCAAAATGTCTTTTTTTGACTGTCTCTATCTAATTATACAGAATGGGAACCCTCAGGAGGAAATAAGACAGGAATGTATATTGCAGAGTTCTGCTCCCTTTCCCTTCAGGAATCCCCTCAGGGGATGGTGCCAGGGGCTGGCCAAAGGAAATTGCATCACATCTCTAGTCCCAGCTGTTCACAGCTGAGGACAGAGGAGGGCTATCGGTCATCCATGCCCCAAATAATCTGCTCCCAGCCTCAAATCAGAAATCCCCATAGGGAGCATGGAGGAAAGTTTGGTTCAGAGGAGTTCTGGCCACTGTCCTCATAAAGATGCTTTTCATAGCAGTGCTATCCTGCTGCTTGCAATATTCTCTTTTCCTGGTCACTCTCAGAGCTTCTTTCTCGTACAGAGCACTAAAGAGCTGCAGGTGATTGCTTTGCCTTTGGAACGCACCACGATGAATGGAAAGGCTGTTCCAACCAGAAAGAGGTTGAACCAGAGCAGGGAGCCACAGATCATGTAAGCAGCTGGCCGGGACATTTGATCAAACACCTCTGTGGGCAGAACTCCTGTTACACCAGCTGGAAAAAAATGGCACGAAAGTTAATAATATTGTGGACACTACATTAAAAACAAGAGAACACATCTTAACAAGGAACACAACACGAAGTATAAGAGAACAGTAAATTATTATTCAGCAAATTATTCTCACTAGTCAACAAAGCCAGAAGAAGTGGTAATAGAGATTAACTGCAGAGGGGAATTTTTAGGTTAAATATTAAGGACTGGCTAATTATTCAAACTTTCTCATGTTAGAATGAACTGCCAGGAAAAGTTTTGTAGTCCACATTATTCTTACCAGGACCAAACCGTGAGAAAGGCTTATAATTAATTCAGCCCCATGGCACTGTAGGGTCTGTGACAAGAAATTATTGCCAGCTTGCGTGGCTTATGACACTGGCAGCTTGGTTCTACTCTTACCTGCCTTCCTTCAAACTCATGTAAGCAAACAGAGCTTCACATCTACTCAGACCATGCAAACATCCACACGTAGCAGTGTGTATTGCCCACACAACCAAAGAAACTAATGGATTCTGACAAGGAAATGCATGTTAGTGGGCTAACAGAGAGATGTGGAAGTTGTGCTTCCAGGTATCTGCAAGCAAATAATCAGATGACATAACCACCAATCTCTTGGGTTAAAGTGAAGCATTGGAAATGCTGGCTTGCAGCCCTAATGGGCTGGGCAGCAAATCAAAACCTTGTCATCTGTTTAACACAAGAATCACCCCCAAGTGCCTTGGCCTTGCAGCCAAGATGACTGTGAGGAGGAACAACATAGAGAAGGGCACAGCATGACCCTGCACGACACTGACTGCCAGGGGCACACAATGCACACCCCCGTGAAACAACTGAACACTGCTGGCAGAAACTGCCTCGTTCCTTTGAGCGTGCTGTGTCTAAAGAGGGTCTGAGAGTTTCCACAAGCTGCTTGCACACATCTCCAAGCCCCTGCAGTACCCAAAAGTTTCAGTGAAAACACTGAGGGAACTGACCTGGTCCGATTCCAAAGCTCAGGATATAGGCGAAAATGCAGGCCATGCTGAGATAAGGCATCCAGCTAATCTGAGTCTACAGCCACAGAGACCAACGGAAAACCAGTGAGGGCACTTACACTTAATTGCCACCACTGAACACCCCAGTCATACAAAAGGCAAAGCCCAACTCCACTCCACTGAAATAATTAAGTAAAGTTTGTTACCTGCTGGCTCAGAGCGACCATGAAGACAATGGCCCATCCTGCCATGAAGATGTATCCCCCCAGCAGCAGCGGCCGCCGACCAGCGTAGTCTATAATCATGTTCTGCACAAAGTAACACAGTGTAATAAAGCAAGATATTTGATCTGTGCTTGTATTTCCTGCCTGTTCCCTCTTCACATTTCAATACTGCATGCCTAGTTCACTCCACAACTACTCTAAGGGAGTTGTCTGCTTCTCAGCAGAAAAGAAGAAAATTCAAAGGAAAGGTCTGGTAGCAGGAGTCAGGCAAGAGGCGTGTTTGGGAGAGATGAGAATGTCCCAGCTGCTGCCTAAACTCTGCCACCATCCATATGGACACAAAGCATGAGAGTTACACTTCTTAGAGATTTCAGACAGTGATGACAATGCAGTGTCTGATCAAACACTTCTGGGTTAACCTGTCTGACTGTGGGTGCTGACAGGTGGCTTGGCTGCTGTGCTTAAAGGGCTTCCTTGGCATGAAAAGCAATGTAAATCCAAAATTTGCTATTAACAGCCTGCACACTGTCAACAGAGGCTGCATGACAGCAGAGGGCATTCAGAGTCTCACACAGGTGACAGACGTGATCAGTTCACAGCTTCCGGTGCCGATTACAACGTATGGGATTTTGTCCCGAGGAATTCCAGCTTCTTGGAACACATAAGCTGCATAAAAATACATCTGTGAAGGGAAGAGAGGAGAAAGCTGTAAGGGAAAGCATCTGAAAATACATCCCATTGCTCTTGCTGAAGGACTGTGCAGAGAGTGACTAATGTGCTGTCACACAGGCTATTTGGACAGCATCCTTCTGAATCTCTCCACAATTGCACGGGTGTACTTTGGGAACCAAACATCTGAGGCTTGAAGGTCTCCACAGGCAGAAAGACCACTGTTGGCTCTTTTCCTGCAGACAGAACGTTAAAGCCCAGAGCTCTCCCCCACGCCCCCCGACACGGCGCTGCCGTGGCTCCTGCGCCGGGCTCTTACCGAGTCGTTCCCACAGAGCTGCATGGCACTGCTCAGCACTATGATGCTCACCAGCTGCCACCTCAGAGAGGGATTCTGGAACAGCTCCCACGGGTTCTTTGCTCTCTGACCTTTAACAGCAGCCTGTTCAGCCAGCATCTCTTCCAGCTCTGCGCTCAGGTCGCTGGTGCCTCTGAGCTTTTGCAGGGCTGCAAGGACAAGGGAACCTCTCAGCCCTGAGCTTTACCTTTGGTTTGCCACCCTGCAGAGTCTGTGATCGTGCTGTTACCTTCACAGGGATGGCCAGTTGTGGTGCAGCCACTTGAAAGATTTGGGGGCAAGGGAGTGCAAATCCCTCCCCACTGTTTGACAACAGAATGTTTCCCACCAGTGCCATTTCAGCAGCTGTGCTTCTGACTCAGATCTCAAGTGACTTCCCTGGGAAAGGCAGGCAATTAAGATGTTCGTGGCACACAGCACATATTTCCCAGAAAATAATTCCAGCCACTCTGCATATGAGGATTTGTATGCCACAAATCTAAGCAAATCCTTTAATATGAATTGGCTTCAGATTTGATCCCGAGCTCTTCAACCAGCATTTATTTCTCTTCACAGTTACAAAACACATTTGCCACTGTGAACGCAAGCCTCACCTTTTGACCCTACTATCATAGTAAAAAAATGTTTTGTGGGAAGGTATCTTTCAATTACCTCAATATGTCAAATATATATAAGATTATAGGATGTTCTTTAGTTTGGAAGGAGGAAATGATATTTACAACCTGATAAACACTTAATATATGTAAAATTTGTGGCACCATTCACAAAATGTTTGGGCCCAAGTGTGTGCACAAAAGCAGGATGCAAAATGTACATTCATCTGTGTTCAGAATTACTGTGGTTGTTCATACAAACACACTCAGCCACCACCTGGGCACTGCTTGAGGGTGCAGCAGCTAATGCAATTACAAACACTCACGGCACCAAATACGATCCTCTGGTTTAGAAAAGCGTTATCCATGGAACTAGTGACATAGCTACAGTATGGGCTTGAAGCTTTTATGTTCATCTAAGAAGGCTGGAAGAGTCACCAAACAGAATATTTGCCTGGGAAACAAGTCTACATTTCAATCTGTTTTGGGCTGAGCACCCTGGATGTATGTTAAGGATATGCAACCATCCTTCTCACTGTTTGTCTGCCCAGCCAGTAGATTTCAAATGCTGAGTGAGCAGCCAGCAGACACCCTAAACTCACCAGAGATGCAGGATTCTTTGTCTCCACGGTCAATCAAGAGATATCTGGGACTTTCAGGGAACCAAGGCAGGGCGGTGAGCTGGATCAGGGCAGGTACCACATTGCTTGCTAAAAGGAATGGCCAGCTCTCCTCCCCTCCTAGGAGCTCCCTAGAGAAAAGAATAAACAAACTAACTAAACTGACACAGTACATTTAACAAGCTGGCAAAAGCCCAGCATCCTCTGCTGCACATGGGCACTGGAAAAGAATGAAAGGAAAGGGGTAGTAAAGAGGGGGAAAAAGGAAATATTTAATAAGTGGGCTTTTTCCTTTGCATTACCTGAGTCCGACAACCTGCCCCAGCACCAACCCCAGGGCTGTAAACGATGCAGAGGTCAAGGCCACAGCTCCTCTGAGCTTCTTTGGGGCGCTTTCCGCCAGATACATGGGCTGAATATTCATGCTCACACCTGGGCAGGGCAGACAAACGCTGAGCTCAGCTTGTGGGCAGAGGAGACAAGGACAAATGCAGCCAGCCACCTCTCTGCACTCTTCTGCTGTGGGCTTTGCAATGACCCATCTACCAGGGCTCATTATTTACCCAAGCCTTCAATTCCACTGCTGTTCTTTGCATAAACTACTAGACACACACTGCTGTACTCATCGGTAGTAGTGGACAATGAAACTGAAACCTGTCAGGGCCTCAGTCCTCTGGTCTTTTCAGCACCAGATCCAAGGTTGTAAGCAATGCTTCTCTCTACTTCCCCATTTTGAGGGGAACATCATATTTTAAGTCACTTAATCATTATTTCCTTTGATGAACTTCTACAGGATCTTTAATGTTGGTGCTCGTGCTGGTGAATGACTGATATTCTTGCAAGCAGATAGGGATTGATTTTAAGCTCAGATTCTCCCTGCGCACACAGATAAATGTATTACACTAAACCCCTGCCTGTGTATGATTTTTTAAAAAGAAACCCTTAGAAGCAAAGTATAAAATCTGTATGCACAACTTCTTAATTCACTTACATGTTGTCTGGCCAGCCTAGTGGATTAATTGGTACTGTACCTTGCATCATTCCTATTTAAATCTCTTCTATTTCCAATTGTGACCTGTTATCCCCTCTGTCCTGCTCTGTTTCGCATGTTGCCATACCTGCGTTCACTCCGGTAAAAAATCTGCTGAGCATAATCATTTCAAAGGATTTTGCCATTCGGCTGAATCCTGACAGGGCTGCAGCTATGATCACAAAGACGTTGTTCAGCAGCAGGGACATCTTCCTTCCAAGAGAAAAGACAATGGTGAGCTCTTGTGTGTCAGGTTTAGTTATCAAATAGAACATCTCACGTTGCAGACCCATGTCTGGAAGCTCAAGGCGGGCTCAGCCCCACCACAGAACATCCTGATTACCCAAACGAGGTGTCCCTGTGCCACAAGGTGTCCCTGCAGTGCTGCCCGAGGGCACACCGAGGGCACAGGAGGGTGCCCAAATTCAGGCTCCCTGCTCACACACAGTTTCTGCTTGAATGGAGAGGAGTATTCCTTAGCAAACCATGCGCCTTTGGGTCTGAAAATGCTAATTTGTTGAAACAGGCTTTGTTCATATAATAGTTGTGAAAATTTGTCAGAAAGTTTCCATGCGTCCCAGGAGAAATTTCTGCTGAAAGCCAGGGAATAAAAGAGAGCTCTATTGACCCATAATAGCCAGTAATTCTCTCTTGTCCTAGCTCACTGCCTTGCCTATCAGTCTTTTTTAAACTTATTTCTGATGGGATATGATTTTATTCCAAAGCAATACTGGATGAAATCTCCAAAATTTTAATTGGATAAAGAAGCCATATCCTTTCCAGATAGTCATAACCATGAAACAAGTAAGCCATGGGAGACAGTCCTTCACAATGGTGCCTGCTCCTTCGTACAAGAGGAACAAAGCAAAGTCATAGCTCATAGAGGAAAATTTTGGAGTCAGGAGAGAGGGAGGGAAAATCTGACTTCCTATTAGTTTATGTGAGCAGCACTAAGTGGTTTTGTTTTTCTGAAGAGGACTGGGAATAGAGCTGTGTATGAAAGATAGGTAAGACAGGTACTTTTTAGAGACTCCAGTGCAGAGAAAAAAAAACAAACAAACTCCAACTGTGGAGATTTAATGAATACTTCCCAAAATATTTTAGGCAAAAAGGTGACCTGGGAGACATGAGCACCTGGGATGTATAAGCACCCTCTGTTTTTCCAGTGTCATTCCTACCAATCCCCACAGCCTATTTTGAAGAAAAATACCTGGTCTGATCCATTATGATTTCCTATTTAAAAGGATGGCAGAAAACTGGGCACAGAAATTATGAGAAAGTGACATGGGGAAGAACCCCCAAGCTATTCCCCATTGGGTTTTGAGGTATAAAATACTGTCATATTGGGTAGTTTCTCCCTGCCAGCTCACAATGTTTATGGCAGACTGCTCTGTGATAGAAAACACATTTTCATTATTTTTAACTACAGTGAGTAGTGTCCTGTAGGGCTCCCAATTCCTCTCGGACTAGTGGAAGCTTAAATGAGACTCCAGCAGCCTCTTACCTGCCCAGCATGATGGCCATGGGACCTGCAACCACAGCCCCAGTGAGGCCTCCCAGGGGATACGCAGAGACGGTGAAAGACCAGAGCAGCAGGATGACGTTGCTCTCCAGGGGAGCGCCCGTACGCTCCAGCCAGGTGGTGTTCATGAACGCCTGGATGTACTGAGACAGAGGGACGGTGCTGTGTGACCGCGACACGGGGATCCGGGCCACCGAGGTACCTGACGGCTCCCTTATTAATATATCGATTTATTCTATGCTTATGCCCCCACCTCCTCCAGTTCTTAGAGAAGGTTTTAACAGAGACTTTAGAATGTAAAACTTTCGCTGTTGAGAACCTGTGGTTGGTTTTGATCTGTATGCAGCTATCTTGGGAAATTCAAAATTTAGTATCATGGGTCCAACTTTGAATATGAGGGCAAAAATCAACTTCAAAGGATGTAGGTTAGAAAATTTTACAATTACATTTGCTAAAGCAGTTGAGACACAGATTTAATAAATTCCTGTGACACCAGATCCTGCTCAAGGTTGGCTCTTGACAACAAAGCCCTGTACCCCAGATGTGAATTATGCAGAAGGAACGACTCATCCTTCCCTGCAGGTCTCCAGTGGCACATCACTGTCCATACTCCAAAGGACCCCTAAGGAAGGGTCTGTCTGGGGAGGAGGCCCTCGCACAGGTGTACTTTGGGACCAACAGTACTTACTGTAGCTGGAGCATTGATGATGGAGATGTTGTAACCATACTGGAAAGTGCCTCCAATCCCAGCAGCACATATTGTCAGGATCAGGATCTTGTTCTGGAGCTGAAGAAGAGCGATAGAAAATGGATGGCTTTCTTGCACAGAACAAAATGACTCAGCAGACATTTGGACCATGCACACCTTGGGCTGGGGGATTTTCTCATGGCCATGTATATATATACAGTGCCTTTGTGATTCACTGGCATGCTATTTCTCCTACCTTTTCATGATAATAGCACATATTTTAGATTAAACTAGAATGCCTTTCCTGTGATGCTGCAGATGTTGTACAGAGCAGACTGTCTCTCAGCTGAACTTTCTTATTGCTTAGTTATTTCTACACATTCTTGTGTTTAGCAGTCTATAATTGTTTTCGGTATTACAACATAGGTGAAAGATGTGACAGGCAGTGAGTCCTATGCCACATTGGTGGCATGGTCTCCTTGAGGACATTTCTTTGTCAGGTTTGTCCCTTGCTTACGTTGCCAGCTAACTGCACTGCGGTGCCTTGGGAAGCACAGGCAGGAGAATGGGGCCGCCTCACACAGCATCATGGGATCAGCTGTTGGTATAGCAGTGAGGTCTCTTGACCTTTGGAAGGGTGTAGAACAAGCTGTTGCAGCCCAGCATGGCAGCTGCCAGCTCACTGGCAGGCTGACGAGTGAAAACATGCGTCTTTTTTCCACTGTTTTGTGCCTCTGCCTTTGGTTTCCCCATCGGTGGGTGAAACCCTGTGACAGGCGAGCTGTGCCCTGGGGGTGTCCTTGGACTAGGAGCACTGTCCCATGTCTCGAGACCACTCTGAGCACGATGGGGGTGGCTGGCCTTTAGCCTGACACCCCCTGCACAGTGTTGTGGGTGGCCCAGGACCGGGATGGCCTTGCCAGCCCCCTGCTTGCAAACGCCTCCCACTGGGAAGGCTCTGCTGTAACATGAAGAGCCCATGCCCGGCCTGGCTGTTGGCCAGTCGCTGCAGGGCACCTCAGGGCAGGTTGTGTTTTGCTACATGAATATGACCCCATTGACCCTGAGAACTTGGATAACCCAAAGCTGGGAGCTCTTTCTACTCTACCTGCTCATTTTCTTCTCACAGAGCCCTTTGCGAAAGGAAAGGAAAGTTTGGTCTGGTCTCCCAAGAGCTCTGAAACCACCAATTCAAATAATCTTAGATTTTTTCTTTCCTCAAAGCCTTTTCGTGTAAATAACTTCCATACCAGCCTGAGACAGGACATTCTCCCAGGACAGAAATAAAGCCAGACTGTTCCAACCCTGCAGCAAGAAAAGGCTGAGCTCTCCTGTCCCAGTTAGAAGCGGCTGCCTTTCACTTGCACTTTTCATGTCTGAACCGCTTCCCTGCCTTGTTACTCAGACCTGAGCTAAGGTTTTGCACCTCATATCTCTGCTCTTCCCAGTTATTCCAGTTCCCCAGGTGAGAGAGGTTTCCTCTCCCTACAACACAGCATATTTCCTTTTGTAACTCACAAAACCTTGGAATCTACCACTCCTTCAGCTCAGTTCCCTGCTTTCATCACAGAGTACATCCCCTACAGGTCCTGTACCACAGAGCTCTTTTGTGGCCATAAGCTAAAGGAAAATGGTTTGTTTCTTCCTCCAGGATGCACCAAACAGTTCTGTGCTCAGAGCTGAGCAATATTTATAGAGTGACCTTCTCAAGCCTTCCTTAACGCCTGGCTTCTGCACTGTTTTCCCAGCCACAGCGATGGTGTGCAGCTGCCAGGAGAGCCATTAGTCTGTCAGCCTTATCCCAAGGACTGTGATGACTTGGGAAAATAATTCTACGAGAACCTGATAGTACTTACACAGCCTTATAAAAATTCAAATTAAAAATAATCTGCCAACAATAATAGTAAAATAGATGTCTTACCAGTCTCTGCAGCTTGTTCATCCTCTTTCGTAGGTTTTCCTCTGTCTGCCAAAGCCTCTGGTACTCTCAGCAGTGCTCTAAAGGATTATTTAAATCTCCAGCATAGGAATGTGTATTTAGTCACCCATTACGTTAGGATAAGACACTTGACTTGGCAGGTGTTTTGCCAGCTGATTTACATTCTCAAAACAGGGCTGCATGTTCATTAGCAAGACAGTTCAATTAATTTTGTTCAAAGCACATTTTGGAGAAAAGAAAGAACTGTTGAAAAACAGTTTGGGGAAATGATTCTCCAAGATCCAGAGCTGTCTAAATCCCCTTGAAGGCCAGGGTGGTTAGCAACATAGATCCCCTCTCAGAGTGTTTGGCACAGTTGCCCAGTATCACTTGTCTGATTAAGTGTGATCAAAGCAGAAGGGAACTACAACTTTTTCTTTTTTCCGACTGTACTTGCCCTGGAACACAATCCAGGATCTGAAAGACAAACCAGGCTATTCCCCTTGGTCCTGCCAGTGACAGGAATAAACGAAGCCCAAACCTTTCAAATCCCTCCTTATCCAGGGCCTTTCACTGTACTCCAGTGCCATAGAGCGTCTGTCCTGGTGCCATAGAGCCAATCCGGGTGTTGCTGACAAGGCTGTAGCTGATGCAGAGAAGGCTGCAGTCTGTCCCCTCCCCACAGCCTGGCGTAGAGCAAACAGGCACACTTACAGCATGGCATCTTGTCATGCACAGAAGGCAGCAAGGCAGCAGAAACAGCAATAACAGCCTTGCTTCTCTCTATAAAATAGAAAAGGACTCCCTGGCAGTGAGAAATGGTGCAACCTTAGTAATCCTAGAGATGTGCCCGTGGAGATGGACACATATTGCACTGCCAGCAGTAACATCAAAGCTGCTGCTTCACAAAATACCTGACCTTTAGGAATAATTGTGATATTTTAACATCCTTTCATCCTGCAGAGTGCGATTTGTGAGGGTCCCGACAGATTTCAAAGTATGCAAAATAAGTGAAACTTTTTTTTAAAAGGCCTCTTTGTCTCTACTGAGGCTTTACTACACCTGAACAGAAATATAAATCTGTTCCACATCACAGAAGTATTTTCTCATGATTGTGTAGGTGGGGATGTGGTGCTGCATCAGCGGCAGCCACTAAGTGGCAGGAGAAGTACAATATTTGCTGTATTAGGCTCCGAATGCAACATGCCAGCACTTTACTGCCTGTGGTATGTGGTAGGGGTTAGATGGATACTTCCTACAGCTTCCCAAACAATAACTTGTTCGCTGGGAAACAGGCGTGACTTTGTCTGTACAAGCCAATGTCTAGTTTAGGCAGCAGGCATCAAGAATAGTAATACATTTGAAAAAAGAAAGCTCTAGTTTCTTCACGTTGCCTGCTCTGAAGGAGAACAGGTTTGGGTCTATCTCTTCCAGAAAGAAAAACACATATTCTGTATTAGGCAAGAGCCTTTCTCCTTTTCCCCATCATCTTATAAGCAGGTCTTTGTTCCTTCAGGTGGTGGTGTACAGGAGTTTCAGCCTACAGCCCCCAAGTGGAGTGTCCCTTGTAGTTCTAGTCACTGAGATGTGCCACGGGAACCTTTGAGGTAGGTGGGAATTATTCCACTTTTAGCTCCTTCAAAGGACATGTGTCTCTAGTTGGATAAGAGGTGAAGGAGTGCAGCTCACCGAGGCAGTCTGATCTCCATCCATTCCCTGGGCCTGAATCTGATCCATCTGTTTCATTTCTGTTGCAGTCAGACAGAAACATCTTTCTGCAATGACCTGGCAAGGACTGCCCGCTTAGACCACTGCATTGTCCTGTTTTTTCCAAGGCAAATACGTGCACATTCTTCTATTTAGCAGAAGGGAAAGGCAGTATTTGTAACAGTCCGAAGGAAAAGCTAGAGCCATTGGACACAACAAAGGCAGGTGCTCTCAGAGGATGCCATACAAAAACATAATTCCAAATATTCAGTCCTTGTTCTCAAAATTTCAGAGTTGCAGTGGCATGGATGAGAAATGTCCAGTCTCAGGGTCTGTCAGCAGGGTACGTCCACTGCACTGTGGTTACCCAAACTCCTGGCTCTGGAAACCTTCACACAACCCCGGAGGTTTCCAGCACTACTGCGAGGAACTACCACCCTCTTCCTTCAAATACTTTTTCAATTGACTCAAACCTGTCATAATCAAGGTGAAATACGATGCCATGAGAGTGGGAGAGTAGTTATTTGGAGAATGTGATGGCAGGCTCTGCCTGTAATTACCTGACTGCAGGAATAAGTGGTAATCCGGCCATTAGGAGACCATCAACACATGCTCTTTGATCTGTCACGCACTGAGAGGTTCCGATGCTTTAGAGTGCTTTTACCCCAGAATCATCCGAACCAACTGCAATTACACTGCCAGAGGAGAAAAGGGGCCCCATGTCCATCTGTGACCTACAGGATGGATTCTCCCTACAAATGCTGCACTGTAAACTGCAGAAGATATTTGGAGCTGCCCCCTGGCTGCTTGCTGGCTATCTCCCAGACTCTGACCTGGATATTTTTATAAACCCGCCTCACTTTCCTGTAAGGACCATCACTGCGAGGTACAATATACCTCTGTCTGCTTGTCCTGAGTCTTTCGGGACTCGCTCAGGGTAAAGAAAACAAATACAATGATCCACAAACAAGCAGCTCTCTCAAGAAACATGCAGCTGGTTTGCTGGTTTTACGGGAACAGCAACGTTTATGGAACTTGGTTGTTAAAATTGATTTTCTTTGTAGGAAATGAGTGCCCTGCTGTGACATCGTTATTCTCAGTTCCAGCAGTTCACCAATGTTCTTTATAAAAACCCCACAATTTATGTCAGTGCAAGACACTGCATAAGAACTTCAGGAAATGGGCTTCATCACAGAGGTTTCTCAGGGCAGGGACCTAATGCTGACAGAGCTCCTGCTACCACACAGAGTCACTGGGATGCTTTCCAGACCAGAGGGGAGACATGGGAGCTGAGTCCTCTGAGGACACGAGGGCTGATACAGCCAAGGGAACTGGCTGCTTTTCCTTGCCAGCTAGGCTGTATGTTCTACATGCTGTATCAGCAATCTGCATTTTCATCCTCCTGATAAGCAGTAGAGCCTCTCTGGGAAAACTGAGAAAGCCCAAAATACTAAAAATAATTGAAATATCCTTGTTTCAGTGCATTGTGAGCTGTAGGTCATGCTGTGCCTGACCTATTTCCTTTCCTTCCTTCTTTGTATCAGACACTGATGCAACCAGTTAGTTGAAACTGGGTGACCTGAAGGCCAGAGAGACAAACTGCTGGGCTGAACAAAACCTCTGTTTCTGTGTGCAAGAGAAGAGCATTTAGACTCTGCCAAATGGCAGCAAATGTTGCTGAATGTTCCCGTCAGAGGAGAGCAAAATGTGTGCAGCAGTGTCAGACTTATCCTGCTTTCTTATTTATCACCCACTTCAGATAGAGCTTTAGATCAGAGCTGTCCCCTGGCTTATTGAGAGGCACCTGGACTGGGGCACATAGTCCTGCCTCTGGTGAAACCCAGAGTGCAAGCACCATTTCTGACTCCTCTTCAGCAGCTGACAGCATGCTCAGTGATGTGCTGCTATTGTGAGCTGAACAGAGACCTCTTTTCATAAGAATCAAGAATTGTTTTTCAGTTCTTTTGTTGATTTGGTCACAGTGCTTATGAAATGGATGTTACAAAATAAAGGCCCTTGAAGGATATTCCCTACTGACAGCTGTGGGAGGTGACCTGTGGTGTAGGGGACAGATCACAAGGCTAAAGAATTTAACAAGAATGATTAAACATTGGAAAAAAATAACTGTGCAAAAAGACAGACATTTGCTTGTTTGATGTCTTCAACTCGTGATCAGAAGCTGTTTTGGAAGAGGTGCTTTATTTGGATACGTGATCAGGCTCTGCTCAAGGAGATTTAAGCGAGATCTTCTTTTCCATGATATGCCAGATGCAAAGCTGTATTTTTGAACTAAAACGCATAGGAAACAAAAATAACATAAACTGTGACTTACAGCAAACCCTGTGCAAACCACATGTCCTTGGAGGGCTGAGGTCTGAGTGCTATCTTTAGTTTCTTTCTAACAAACAAACAAATTTAAAAATCCATCCAATTCTGTATTATTCACTTTCTCTTGACTTTAGCTACCACACTCCAGAGTTAGCTGATCTGGGACAAGAAATCCTTCAATGAATGAGAAAGAATTTATCTATGGCCTCTAAACACGGAAACGTAAATGTTTCAAGTGCCTCAGGCAGTTATGATTACACAGCTTACCTGTGCACAGCGGGTCTGTGGAGCATTGTTTCCTAAACTGGGGCAGAAACTCTTAGTGACTACTCCATGGTGGACCTGGAGCTCTTGGCACCCGCTGTCTGTGCCACCAAGGACTGTCTGAGACCGTCCAGTGAGGTCCCCCTGGCTGGTGTGGCTCACTTGTGAGGGAGCTCTTTCTGAATCTGTTCCCAGTGCCAGAGCAGTGGCTGTGCAATGACCTCTTCTACACCAGGGCTGTCAGTGGTCTCAGGCGTGGCGTGTCCTGGGGAGCACCGTGGGTGAGACCTCGAACAGAATGGCACGGTCTCATGTCCTGGTGGGGGACATGTCTCAGAGTGGGTGTGTTTTGAAATGAAGAAAAGAACCAGGACTCCAAGCAAGGGGGTGGGACATGACTCCAGGCACGGGTTTGGGGTTACGTGGTCAGGGAACAAACTCTCCGCTGAGTGTCCTAGAGCCCAGCTGGAAGAGGTGCCTGTGCGTCATCAGAGCAGGTATGGCTTGTGACAGCATGACACATGGCAGAATGCCATCGGGTGAAGTTACAAACAAAGTGCCAGCGGTGTTAAAGAGCAGAGGGCACACGTCACTGCCTGGACGCTCCGAGTGCGTGGCCGGGGCTGCTTTTCCAGCTGCTGGCGGGGGCGAGCGCGTGGCAAGGGCGCCAGTGCTCGTTAGGGCCTGTGCTGACACTGCACACAGCTCCTTTCATCCGGCGAGCCCGGAGAGGGCTGTGCTGGGCAAAATGGGAGCTGCCACCTCGGCGCGGCGCGTCTGTTTATTCTGGAAACAATTAGTGACGGCACTTAGATCTTGAACTCGTTACTGAGCCCAAAACAATTATGGTAAAAACAAGTTCCAGATGGGCTCAAAAGGAGTTGTTTTTGCCTTTACTGAATTAGAATGGATCCCATGTCTCCAAGTTCCTCTGGTATTTATGGACAGGAAACATGAATTACACACAATAATTTACTACAAACAAAAGAGATGAACGCTGCAACAGCCCATTTATCTTTGCTCATGTGCCTTCTTGAGGTTTATGTGCTGTTTAACTCATGGGGAGAGATAATAGCTTTTTTCTTTGTTTTCTAACTCTCTGCTATTTTGGTTTGTATAAACTGAGACAGGAAACTGTTGAGTTTCTGTTGCAGGGTTCAGTTTACCTGCAACTCCAGACAAATGCTTGCATGTTCCTAAAAGTCACCCCAGAGATCAGGTAAGCAAACCCAGAGGTAACAGGGGAGTCCAGTACTGGTCTGTCACTCTGTACATGCAAAACCATTCCTCTTCAGAAAATATATGTTTTTAAATGGAAGTCCAAATGAAACCACAGTGGTGAGTGTGCAACATACTAGTTCTTTTCCAGGAATGTTTTCTTGTGAGTTGGTTTGCGGGCTGTAAATGTTTACAGTATGACAGGTTACTGTCACTAAGCCTGCAGATTCAGAATGGGTAAATACTGCTGGGAAAAGAGCTGCCTCTGGTACCGTCATGTTTCAGCTCTTCTTGTGAATGACTTGTGCAAAGGTTACAGTCGAGAATCCTTCTAATTAATTCCTTGGGCAGCACCAAGAACCACAGACAGAAACCTTTTTCAAAGCCCATCCAAAACGGACTGAAGTCTGGGCATTAGATATTTTTATGGAAACTCTGAGTTTCTGGTGTCTTGTGTTTTGAAACTGATGCTGCACATTGACAGGAATTGACCTGCACCCCAAAGGAAGGGGCACCCAGCAGATGACAGGCAGCAACAGCACATCAGTGCTGCTCAGACCTGTGCTACGTCTGCTTTGAGTCCTGGGCAGGGGGAGCATGACAGGGGAGGAAATCAGCAAAGAAACTCCTGGCAGCATTTCTGTTCTGGCAGCCCCTCACACCTTCTTGCAGCTGAGATAGAGTTTGGCTTTGCTTTTGGGGGGGTTTTAATTAGATTCTGTGATTCTATAAAAGATGGTATGTCGGCATCACTACAAAGTGTGTAATGTGAACTCAAATACATGGCTGGGCTGATAAGAACTTGTGAGAGGACGTAATTCCAAAGACCCATAAAATGCGACACGGATTGTAATAAAGACTAAAGCTGCCCTGGGTGTACTGCAGTGCATGGAGTCAGCTTGGCTGAGCTCCGAAGGGAGTGAGATCATGGGCAGAAAGCAGCCTGGGAACTCGGGGTGACACTGAGATTTGTTTGGCCTCTTCCAGTGGGAGCTGGTGACCTTCCCAATGCATTTCATCACTTCTCCCCCTTCCCCCATGAACCGTAGAAAAGAGGCCTTAAGTAGAAGCCTGGGCAAGTAGAGCTCTCCAGTTTTGGCTGGCAAACACGGGGAAAAAAAGAAAATTGAGAAACTGATGACTTTTTTTTAAATTCTATGCAACGTCTGATTTGCACATAGTCCTCCATGGTAAGTGGGATTGTTCATTCTGGATTCTCATCTCTGGGGAGCTAGTGAGGCTGAGCTCTAGGAAGAAGACCTCCTTCCAGCAGAGAATCTCCCAGTATTCATCCCCAGCCTTGATTCAATCAAGGAAGGAGCAGGAATTACAGTGTTTTAATTAAGGGTCTGTCTGGTGTCTGCACACAGTGAGAGCGGATAGAGAACTGCCAATTACCCACTCAAAGGATATTTATTAATTTATTTAATTTATTATTCATTTGTTGATTTGCAGTTCTTCAGCTCTGTTGCCCATCCTGCTGGGGCTGGGAGCTCTGTGGCATGCTGGAGGGCTGAGCTGCAGCAGAGGGCCTTTGGGCTGAGACAGCCACATGAATACGGGCAGCCCTTTGCAGAGCTCCTGGCTCCTGGAGTTTCCTCAGCTCTCCTCCCCTCTTTGGAGCTCTCACAACCATCCCAGCTCTCACCAAAAGTCTGTGACAACACAGCCAAGCTTATTGACAATGCTGCAGTTCAAGACCCACGTTCAACTCCATTCCCAGGACCTCTATAATGCAGCTCTGACCTGAAGGAGTTTCTCCTTCCCCCAAGCACAGCCACATCAGAGGTGGCTCTCAGCACTGCCATGCCTGGCGTCTTCAGGAACCCAATCCCTGATCTCACAGGCACCCACTGGACTCATCTTCTTCCCTCTCTCCCCCAATGTGTTGCTTTAACCTCATGTCCTGTCATCTTCCAGCTAGGTTTGTTCTTCATCAAAGGGCAGTCGGGGGGAGGTGGTGAAAGACACAAAGACTCCCTCTCTCACCAGTAATTTTATTTCCCATTTAAACTGCGGTTTTAAAGGGAAATCTCAGGGCTCATTACGGCTGCGATGACAGCTTAACTCTCCCCAGCACAAACCCAACACCATTCCTCGTCCGAAAGTGGAGTGGCTGTAACATCACACCCGACTCCTGAGCGGTGCAGAAAGCACAGTCAGCAGGAGAGGAGGATGTCGGGTTTCTGCGGAGCTTTATCAGCTCCCCTTTCGGGAGCGCTGTCGTGTGTCAGACACGGCTACACGTGCAGCGGGGACACCCCGCTCTGCCGGGCTGAACCCCAGTGCTGCTCCCCGGGCCCTGGGCAGCCCGCTGCGATCGCGGCTCGGGGGTCCCTCCAGGAAGCAGGAGAGGTTTAGGCAGGAAATACCGAAACCCCCAATCCCGCTGTGCCTCGGCGATGACAGGACGAGCGAAGCAGCCGGCACTGCCGCCCCTTCTGCCGGGCCGGCTCCCTCCCAAGTGCGGGAAC
>VWZF01003192.1:421727-438703 GCA_013396755.1 Sclerurus mexicanus
GGGCGGGCGCGCGGGCGGCTCACGGCAGCGCCTCTGCCTCTGTGTGTCTCCACAGCAGCTGGAGCTCATCACCCCCTTCCAGCTCTACTTCAACCCCGAGCTCATCTTCAGGCGCTTCCAGGTGAGCGGCCCCCCCGCGCTCCCCTCCCCTGCCGGCCCTGCCCGGCGCCGGCCCTGCCCTGGCCCCCGCTCCCCGGCGGCGCGGGGGGCCTTGCTGTCCTCTCCAGAGCGGAGGCGCCGCCCGTCCCTCGCCCGGGAGGCCGGAGCGGAGCGGAGCGGGCAGGGAGGGTCCCTGCGGGAGCGGGCACCGCTGTGGGCAGGGCGGTGCGCTCCCCTCCTGCGGGGAGACCTCCCCGCCCGCCTCCCTTTCTCTCTCCTCTCTTCTCTTTCAGATATGGAGGCTGATCACCAACTTCCTCTTTTTTGGGCCCCTGGGATTCAGTTTCTTTTTCAACATGATATTTCTGTATCCTTTGGTCTCAGTGAAGCGCTCTGCTCCCATTTCGGCTTAGATGCGACTCCCCCCGTCCACCTTCCTCCCCAGGCTGCCTGTCCTTGGCAGCAGTCTAGGGCTGTGGGCTCTCCCCTTGGCTCTTTTGGCCTGAATTGGAGCCATTCCCCTGACAGCTGTGCCCCCTCCTGCCCTCATCTCTGCTTGCTGTGGGGCAGCCCTTGCCAGAAGGCTGAGGAAGCTGGCAGCGCTGCTGTGGCTCGTGCTGGAGAGCAGCAGGGGCTTCTTTCTTTCCAGCTGAAGCTGTCACTGCTCTGCCCTGGGGCTGGGACACCTGGCTGACAGCTTCCTGCAGTGAAACAGCTTGCAGTGGCTTATTCCCTGGGAAGTGGCCCTGTGGGGACACAGGGTGGCCAGCTGTTAATTTCCTATACTGCAACCCCTGCCTTCTCTCCTGCTCTCAGGTACAGGTACTGCCGCATGCTCGAAGAAGGCTCCTTCCGTGGGAGGACGGCTGACTTTGTCTTCATGTTCCTCTTTGGAGGGTTTCTCATGACAGTATCCTTCTGAGTTGGTTGAGGCTCTTTGGTGCCTTCTGAGATGCTGTGGGTAGTGTAGGGCTGGTCTGCTGCCTCTCTGCATCCTGGTTCTGTTGTGTGGTCTGGAGCAGGTACAGGAATGGCACAGCTGGTTTGTGAACCTTCTTGGTGCCATGGGCAGAGGGCCTTGTTGTGCCCCAGGCCTGCCAGGCTCATGCGCCGTGGTGTGGGAGAGCTGAACATGTGTGTGGGGGGGCAGCTTCTGGCTGCATGGCACATCTTGTGCTGCTCATCTTGCCCACCCTTGCCTTGACCTGTGCCCCACCCAGTGTGCTTAGAGCAGAAGCAAAGTACAGGAAAAGCTGCCTGTGATGGTTCTGATGCTCCTGGCAAGGGGTGGGGCTGCCTCATCCCTGAAGAGGACATGTGGCAGTGCGCTCGGGAAGTTCAGCCTGAAGCCACGTGTTATACTCTGAGAATCTGTCCAGCTGTGACAGCATGGCTACAATTGCAGGAGTTTGTGCCACTCCAGAGTGTCTTGTTCTGGAGTGGCAGGGAGGGACATGTGTACAGAGAGCGTGGTGGTCAGTACATCTCAGGCGCCCAGGAAGGGTTGGGTGTCATGGGCAGCGATCAGCTGCCTCTAGTTTGGGTTTCCTAGTCACAAGGCACCCTGTGCTGCCTGGAGGTGGTGCACAGGGTGGTAGGCTTTTCCTTGACTCCGTAGTTCCCAGCTATTTGGACTCTTTGCCAGCCTGTTTTTCCTGGGCCAGGCTTTCACCATCATGCTGGTGTATGTATGGAGTCGCAGGAACCCTTACATCCGCATGAACTTTTTTGGGCTTCTTAACTTCCAGGCCCCCTTCTTGCCCTGGGTCTTGATGGGATTCTCTCTGCTCCTGGGCAACTCCATCATCATTGACTTGCTGGGTAAGTCAAAGCTGGTGTGTGCTGGCAACAAGGGCCCTTTGCAGTCACAGCGCTCTGTTCTCACAAGTGCTACTGGGGCACTGGCACCTTCTCTTGGTTTCACCTTACTTAAGATAGTGAGTTTCCTAAAGTGAGCTCACTGGAGTTGCTGGGTGGCCTGGCTCGAGCCCTGGCTCTTGCTTGTGAGCTGCTTTTTGGTGTATCTTCTCCAGACAGGGGCAGGTTTGGTGTGGTGAGCTCTGCCTGATACTCTGCTGTGTCTGGTGCTGCCTTCAGGCTGATGGGCTCCCTGCCTGCTTGTGTGCTGATCACAGCAAACTGCAGCCCCCGTGGCTCTGGTGGGAGCTGGGTGTGGGTACAGCTGAGGGATTCTTGCTCCCAGCAGCTCTGGTTCAGCTGGCAAAGGAGTCACAGCTGTGCCTGACCTTGGTGGCATCTCTCCCCAGGGATTGCAGTGGGTCACATCTATTATTTCTTGGAAGATGTTTTCCCCAACCAGCCTGGAGGAAAGAAGTTGCTGTTAACCCCTGGCTTTCTGTAAGTAAAGCTGCTTCTTTCTGGGCTTTGCTGTGTCACTTCCCAACCTGGGTCACTTCTGTAGCAAACTGTGGTCTGTGACCACATGGGGTGACCACAGGCCTCAACTGCATGCTGACAGCACCTCAGCTCCACAGGTCATGCCTCTGCTGCATTATTTGCCCTTTATATACATGTGTACACAGGGCCCATACAGCAGTTGCTGATACCTTCAGCTTTGGTAGTGGAACTGAAGTGTTCTTACTGCTTGTGGAAATGCTAGATGCAGGTAGGACTTTTTCTGATGTAGTTTAAGAAAGCAGAGGATGTTCTGCTTCATGCACTGAGGATCATATCTGACCTAGAGATCAAGGAAGGAGGTACTGTCATTGTTGTGTATTGAACTGAGCAAAACAACGGTTGGTGGTGGCACAACAGGCTGGTGGCTGTGGCTCAGGCCAAGCCCCATGGAGGGTCAGGGTGTTCCTTGGAGGGCTGGGGGGTTTCTCATCCTCAGCTCACTTTTCTAACCTGTCTGCTTGGTGGGGTGGGCATGTCCCTTGCCAGGAAGATGGTATTTGACACCCCTGAAGAGGATCCCAACTATAACCCTCTGCCTGAGGATCGTCCAGAACACCAACCCAGAGGCTGGGACCAGAACGAGCAGCAGCATCCACAGTAACAGAGGGGACTTCTTCACGTGGCGATTCCTCTCTTCCGGCTGGACTTAGGCTGTGGCCCAGAGATCCTTCTGGAATAACACCAGTTGCCATTCCGATGTGTAATGTGTCACTGTCTGTATGGGTAACCCATCTTCCCCTTGTACCGAGCGGATCCACAGAGTTTTGCACGAGAACTGATGAATGCGTACCGAGGTGTTCCAGGGAGAGGGACTGAGCTTGTGATGGCTCCTCAGTCACTCTGGGGAATGAGTATCAAATGGGGTGTTAAACCAGTTACTCCTCCTCTTTCTGTTAATGACTTGCTGTGTGCCAGGTCACTCTTGCCCTCTGTACAAAGACTGATGCACCTGGCCCTCACTGTTGTGAGACCTCTTTGTGGGCTTTCAATGAAGTACTACTGTACAATGATAGAATGCAGTTCAGCCTCCTCCTTTCCTTTACGTACCCCCACTCCTTTTTTTGGTGGTTGTTTCCAAAGAGTCTTTACATTAAAGTCTTTATTTTTCGGTTGCATGTCCATTTCTGCCAGGGGCAGAGGCAGTAATTCATCAAGAATTTGCTCAAAACCGCCAGGTTGCTTGGGCTTTTCTTTTCTGGTGGGCAGTGCAAGGTTCAGTCTAGCTGGAAGATGTCCTTCCCCTGTGCTGGCAGCTGGGCTGCACAGTATGACAGCGGGTGTGGGGGGTGTCTAATGGGAGAAGGGGTGCCTGGGAGAGGACAGGGGGCTGAGCTGGACACCTGATCCAGGCAGTGACTGGAAGCAGCACTTGACACTGGTAATAAAGACTCTGCACCTGCAGTCTAATTCCACCTTTGTTGAATTTTTTTTAGTTCTGAGACTTAAACATCTGAGTTTCAGGGGACAACTAAACAAACTAGTCCCTACCCTGACAGCTGTGCTAGATGGATTTGATCATTCTTGCTAATGCAGTGCACACTGTGCTTGTACCAGACCTACAGCCTGCAGAGCAAATGCAAAGGTATCTTAGGACAGCTCATCTCGCTGTCTGCTCAGACAAGCTTGCCAACCAAACTATGAAGAGAAATGTGAGTACCCAGCATCTAATTAAGAATTGTGTAGGAACCTTGTGACAGAAAGGTCTCTAACCACACTTCTCACACTCCTCTCCCCCTCTGTGAAAACACTTTCTTATAAAAATAAGACATGATTTGAACAAGCTTTTCTGCTGCAGTTGTGTTTCCCTCCAGGTAGAGGACAAAAGACCAGTACAGATGGTCATTTGTTGTAGAAGACAAAGTGGTAACTAAGGGCTCGGCAGTGTCCGACTCCACAGGTACTTGCTGTGTTTTGCTCACAACCTAATGATACAGAGCTGGTGCTTCAGTCCCTGGAAGGAGTTTGTCTTTGAAGGCTGCAGAAATGCAAAAGCTGGGCTGTGCTTTTAGCTAGGGTACCAGATTAACCTGAATTGTGATTGTAGAGCAAGAAAGCTGCTCCTTGCTCTTCCCCAAAGTCCTAATAATATGGAGAAAGCTGGCTGAAGTTTCCATATTTCTGGGAGTCCCTGGACTGTCCTGCCTTGCCCCTGGCTATCTGGAGGGACAATTCCTACAGCCTCTCTGGCACTTGAGAAGCAGGAGGTGCTGCAGTCCTTGTGTCCCATCCTTGTTGTGAACTTTAGGAACAGGTAATCACAAGCTTTGCAGCAATTAAAACAACTGCATCACAGATGCTAATGTAAGGCTACAGCAGTTTCACACTTGTTTTAGTCAAATTCCCTGAAGAGGCTGCTGGGAGAAGTCCTGGTCATATAACAAAAGGAAGTGTTCTCAGGAAGACTTGGAGTTCTTATGTCCATGAGATAAAATGTGTTTCATAAGGGAGGCTAAGATGCACCAGGAGTCTCAGGTTTTGTCTTACTTGCTCAAATAACCTTTCAACCTTTCTAATGAGGAGTAATGGAGAGAGTACCACTCTGGCACAGGAGTCTAGGATAAGACTGAATAATAATATTGCTAAACTGCAAGTTTTTTGTTTCCACAGACAAACATCTGAAAAAAGTTGCTCCCACCCAGGAATCAGAACTGGCTGTTATTACTCAAGTCTAAACATGATAAATTAAGGCCAGAAAGTGTTTTTTGACTGTGCTAGCAGTGTGGGTGGATCAGCAAGGATCATAAAACCTATGGCTTTATCATAAAGGCCTGATCAGAACTGTCAGGCTGCCAGCAAAATCTGCCCTGCTCGCAACACTCATCAGTTCTGGCAGTGAATAGTAGGAACTCCATCACAGAGCTGGTGTACCTCAACAGCAAGACGGATTCCCATTAGTTTTAAAGCAAGCTTGGATTTTTTTTTTTTAATTTCACTTCAATTGATTTTGTTTTTAAACTCCCTAAGGAAAGACAGGTTGTTTCTAGGGCTGCAAAATCCTGACACTGCACTGCTAAGGGTGTTCAAGACACCCACTTTAGTCTGGGTGCTCTGTGTGCTGACAGTGACCACAGCAAAGCCCTTGGCTGCAGTGACCGACCGTACCAGTTCAGAGACTTGGCTGCTTCCCAGGTGCAATCTTTACAGAAAGCAGGGTTCACCACACTCCAGGTGGACATCTGACAGAAATGGCTGTTAAGTCTGTGATTCCAGTTAAACTGTCCTACCTTGTCAAGTAAACCAGCTGAACAGCGCACTGAGTTCGTTACAGACTGTGCCAAGTGTGGTAACAGACCGGTCCTTCAGAGTTGTTTGCTGCCTCTGGTTTTAAGTCTCATTCTTGCTTTCCCCTGCAGCAGAAGGTTCTGGGCTGTTCTACCTGTTAAATAAAGCACCTGGGAAAACTGAATACATGTGAATGTTCAGCATTATACCCAACAGAATTAATATTAGGCCCTGAGGCTGCTCTGTTACCAGAACGGCACAAAACATGGTGAGGGTCACTGTTCATTCAAACTTAGTGAACTCAACCTAACTAATATGCATTCCTTTTATTTAAAAAGTTGTCCTAATAGTGCATGTTGCACCTATACAAAAGAATCTTTACACTGTCCACACACAGGTATATAAGGGCTCCAACACCTGCCACAGGTCTCAGCTAATGCAGCGTTCTTGGTGCGTGGCATTTGGGTGGAGGGGGTGGGGGGAGAAGTCAGCAGTACTGGGAACTCTTGGCAAGTGGAATGTGTGTCCCCTTCAGGGACAAAAAGACCCCTGCCAATCCTAGACCCATCTGGGGAGAGGAATAGGGATAAAGTCTGTAGGAAGAGCACCAGTGTCACAACAGGAAGGTTACCAGGCTGGAGCAGTATTGGCCAAACGTCTCATGCGCCTGTGGGAGAGAGAGAGAGGTACAGTAAGTGCTGTCTTACAGCCATGTGAGCTCTGACCAAAACTAACATTTCTGGGGAGGCTGTCACAGCTTGGTGAACTCTGTACACAGATTTATTGCCTAGACAGAACTCACTCCCCTGAGGGTGCCTGTTGACAAAGTTAAGACACTATTTTCAGTAATAGCTTTCAGAACACTTTGCTCATTAACTTGGATTGAACCAATTGCTACTGTAAACTATTCAATCAGCCATAGCTGATAAGCAAAATGACTATGCTAGTGTTAATCACAATTAAAAAACTGTCCTGGGAAAGAGCTGAGTGAGTATATTCACTGTTTCCACAATGTATCTTTCAGAGAGATGCCAGCCCATTCATTTGTATCTGCCGGGGCAATTTCACCAAGTAGGAGCAAGCGCTCTCAACTGCGTGTCAACCATCACTTAGCAGGTCTCTGGGGCACAACTCCTCCTGGAACCACACAGTGCTCCAGTGCTGCCAAACAGGCTGGCATCACTCAGGCTGGAGCTGGCACCTTGCCCATTCCTACATCAAACAGCACTTGACCCTACACAAAAGAGAGCCTTGTGGCAGGATTCTAGGTAGCATGACAGTGCACGAAACTTCAATATTTTTGATTAATGCCTCGCTATAGAAACAAATCCCCCTGAACAAGCAGAGAGCCCAGGAAAAAGAAAAAAAAAGGGAAACTGCTTCAAGCAGGAGATGGTTAAAGTAGATATTTTGGTGTTTGTGGAGCAAGGTGATAACAGTTTAAATACCCTGAAGCTAAAGGCATATGAGTTTCTGTTGTGGTGTGCACGTCTGACATCCTGCCAGTTGGCTCTCAGTAGAGAAAGACCAACATCAAAGCTTTTAACTTCTGTCTTAGGGACAGGCCAGGAGAACTGCCTGAAGTAGTGGCAGCACCTTGTGTTTCTGTCCTGGTCTCTGATCTTCTTCTCCATCTCGGCATCTGTGAGGGTTTCCAGGAGAGGGCACCACTGGTCAGCGTCCCCTGTGTTGCGAATAGCGATCTCCACAGTCGGCAAAGGGTTCTCGCTGCAGGGCAGGGCAACAAAGCAACATCCATCAGAGCACTCCTCTGGGTTACCAGCCCAGATACAAGCACAGGCACAGCAGAGCCTCATTTACAGTGTTTCAGGATTCAGCATTCAGTCTTAGTTTCACTCAGTACAGCCTGGCTCCCTGAGGTTCACCACGGGCTCATGGTTACAACCTTGTGGAGCCTGAAGTTTCTGGGAGAGCATCAACACCCATCTCTGTGAGGTCTGTGCTGAACTACAGCTGATGCCATTCTCTCCCACAGCGTCCCTTATGTCCCTGACTGGCAGAATCCAGCCCCAACAGGAACAGGTCACAGCAGGTCACTGGTGCTGGGAGCACTTCTCTCACCACAGCAGCAGGGTTGGACTGTTCACAGGCTCCTTGTCTAGCCTTGCTGTTGTGCAACTCTGACGTCCTAGCTGCAGTTTGCCTAACACACCCGACAGCTCTTCCCTGGCAGAAGTCTGGCTTTCCAGGAGCCTGGTGCTGGGGCAAGCATTGTTCTCCCAGCTGCCATGGAAAGGGCAGTCTTCTAGGACCTGCTGCTAACCAGACGCTGTGACTACTCCCTATACAAGCAAGGAAACACTAGGCTGTGTCCCAGATCACAAGATCTGCTCCTCAGAGCTCTCTCTGCCCTGACCAGCTGTATTATCACATGCACAAAAGTATTTACTGCTTCACTAGCTGCTTTTCAGTAAAAGTCAACAGGAACTGACCAGGAGTAGCTTCCCAAATATTGACAGTGGAGCCGAAGCCCAGCATAAATATAGAGGAGCCTTGGAATGTAAATGTTTGCTTTGAATTCTCGAAAGCAGCTCAGCCTGAGCTGCAGAAGTGTGTGTGTGAGAGGAGCCCTGGGACAGGTGTGCACACACAACTGGCCCCCTCCCCAGGGACGTGCCTCCCTACACAGGATTTCAGCACTCATGGGCAGCCCTCTCATTCCCCCAGGAAGGAACTCAAATGCTAATTGTCATGGGAACACACAACATCTGCATCAAAGCTAATAATCTAAAATAACAACTCTTCAAAGGGATGCTACAATGAAAAATTCATCCAGAGCCTTTGGTATCTGATCCAGGGAGGAAGCTTTAGTCAAATCGACTTTCAGTACTGCTGACATCCACTAAACAACACTCAAACCCAGGAATTTCATCTTAGCCCCAGGCTGCTACACATTCCAGGCAAAATAGGCTAGATATTAACTGGGGTGTTTTTTCTACTTGATAACACGGTCTGTATCATGTAAGTCTCTTGCTTACTATGCTTAACATTGAGTACTCACTAGAATTAAACGGGGTGGAAAGCTGGCTTCATGTGCATAACCTAACTGCAAAGCAACTAAGATACCACATTTCTTTAGCAAAGAATTAGAGATTAAACTGAAAAATCCTCCCTCATCTCCCAACCTCCACAATAAGACAGCTTCTCCTCCCCTGTTATTTCCTGATGAAGAGGACGGTGCTGCTGGCAGAATGGCTGAAAGGCAGGAGTCCATGGAGAGCAAGGCACTCCCTCTGCTCAGGGTCCTGGCCTCTGTCAGTAGAGGGGCATGGAAACATCACCTTTTGGAAAGGTGACTCCTCAGGCACATGGGTTTGGTGTGTGAGAGTACTTGTGCCATCCTTCAGGTCCCAAAGGCTGTGAAGTGCCATGTGCTGGCATCACAAACATTCAGAACTGAGGCAGGAACATCATAACACACCAACCCCCTGAAAGTCCCACAGGCAGCAGTTACCTGTCTGCCCCCACTCCTGCCCTCCCGCTGGGCTGTTGGGCTCTCCTTGTTTTGCACAGAACAGGCCAGCTGCAAGAACTGCCCTGGCTTTCATCAAATAAAAGACAGTTTCACCTCTCCCTCAGATGATTAAGAGGCACATGACTTCTCAAACCCCCAGTCCCTTGAGATATTAAGGTTCTTTTGATACATCTAAAGCAGACCCTTTCCTTACATCAATGGAAAGATGTTGGAGCAACCACCACTCCTGTGGTTTGGGAATTCAGGAACTAACGAACCACAGAACCCAAATATCATTAATCACTGCAAGGTTTCAAAAGTACTACTTTGCTGGAAGAAAAAAGGGAAGAGGAGGACATGTTTGCACTATGACAAAAAACAAGGTTTCAATTAGATGCTTTTCCCCTCTGAACAGTTCATGTCTATGTACTTTGTTCTGCTGGGGTTCCTTTCTTAGTCTTTTATTCTCTCCCTTGTAATCCTGGCACAGTCTAAAGAAGACCTGAAATCTGCCTGTTTGAACTACCACTAAAAGGAAGCACTCTTCAGTAACCACAGCCATGTTTTTAGAGACAATAGTTTGAAGTTGGCATTAATGTGATGTATCTAAGGGAGCCTGGGCAGCACTGACTAAAATTTGACTTGCTTCAAGTTCCAGAGACTGACAGGAAGCAAAGGGAGAAATGACACCCCAGTAACATTAACACATACACAGATTAATTTCTTAACTTGAACATCTGCAGTACCTGGAGAGGCACAGGAAGGAGGGACAGACACTACACCCTGCTACTGCAGGCCGCAATGCAGACAGTGCTGGCAGTACAACAGGTAGCAGGTGCTCATCTACCACCCTCCAAGTTCCCATTATTTCTCAGGAATGCACACCCACTGCTGTGGTGTTGTTGTTGGATGTGGTCCCAAGCTGGATCTGCAAATATCAGTCTGCTGTTGTGGATGGGAAGGCAGAAGCCACCTCACCACCTCCCATGAGGAGAAGGGACACCAGCAGGATGGACACATAATATAACAGTTTTAGTAGAAGAGTTTAATTCACATGTGCTAAAGGGTCCCTTTCCATTTAGTAATATGGATCACTCTGGGGATCACTTTAGAACCAAGCAGTTGCTGTGGAAGATTGTCAGGATAAAAGCTACATCCAGAGGAAGCAGAGTGAGACCAGTAGCAGAGCAACTAGCCCAGAGCAGATCAATGCCATGGGAAACCTTTAGACAGAGGAGGAAGGAGCAGAGCTCATGGCAGCAGCCAGCTGCCCCACAGCTCCAGCTCCCCCTTGCTTACCCCCTCTCCAACTACTCACTGCCCTCTCCCTGAGGTAGGACAGGGCTGAGTATGTTTTCCTTTGCTGCCACACAAAACTGCTGTCAACAGTACCATTCCCTCACCTCTGCAAATACAGCACTCACTGAACTCTTAAACTTCCTTGACTGTCACCATGACCTGAGGTCAAAAAACCTCAGAGTGCACATTAAGGGATGGTTACAGCCTGCAGACTCAGCACCCTGCTGTGGATAACATCAGTACAGGAACTCATCACAGAACACTGCGCAGCACAACTGGAAACCATTATCAGTAGGAGACAAGTTACAAAGCTGACTAATCAAACCTGACACTGCTGCATTCCAGCTGTGAGAAGGGCTTATGATCAAGCCAACTCTAACATCAGCCAGGGCAGAGAGCTACAGTTTCCATCAGTCTGAGTTCCAAACACCAAAGCTTAAGACAGTGGATGGCAAAGCCAGCAAAACAGAAACATGTCCAGGGCTCACCATGAGCAAGATATTCAGTCCCTGTTAACTACAGCAGCCTTCCATTCTGCAGCAAAAGCTGACAGTTCATCAATATTTTGACCCAAAAGGTATTAGACCCAGTAGGAAAAGATGCTTGGGAACAAGCACAAATAATTGTAAGAGGACAGAACAGGGACAAGCCATAGGGACCAATTACAAACAAAACCTTCTGCATCAGGTCAGCTGTTCTAAGATCCATTGATGTACACCCACGAAGTACAAACACCCCCCCAGAGCTGTAGGAGGAAGGTGACAGTTCAGTACCTGAAGGCGTATGTCTTCTGATGCCAGCTCAGCTGGCCCCGGATGCTGTAGGCAATTGTAGTGACAAACTCCCCACCCAGGCCAAGCTCTGAGCACAGCTTCAAGGCAAACTTCTCTGGTGAATTCTCCTTCTCTGACATGTCCCACTCAAACTGGTCTACAAGGGAGATATTGCCCACGTGGATGTTCAGCTGGAGATAAGGGAAGAAACAGGTTATTTTTTCCACTCTCACAATGGTTTGTCAAAGTAATTGAACTGAGGAGGCACAGGCTGGAGGAGAGAAGCAGACCAGCAACTCCCAGTTCACTCATCTGCAGAGTTCCTTAACAGAATTCTTCATTCCAGTAGCAGAAAGACAGCTCAGCTTTGCTTACCAAGGTTCAGTTCTTCCAAAAGAAGATGACAATGCTTTAACTGAACTATTTTATCAAATTGGGGGCTGGCACATGAACGTTCTAATAATCTGCCATTTTGGTTCTGTTCTTAACACGTGGGACAAAACACAATCCGATTGCAGGACTGTAATTAAGAGCTCCCTTGCACTCTTACTCCCCCATAGCCAGAGCAACCCAAATGGTTCAGCTCTCATTCTACTGCCTTTCTGTATTACCTTAATAATAACTCGTTGGTCTGACTGATCTTCCAGGATACTGTCAGTTGGGTATGACTCGATCTGTTGTCGTATGGCAGATGCAATAGCAGGGACAAAGGTCAGAGGATTCAAATCCAGGTCATCACAAAGAATCTCAGAGAACATTTCTGGGGTCATCAGCTTTTCTGATACAGAACAAGAATTAACACTGTCAGTCTTCTTAGAAATCAATGTCTGACACTTAGAGAATACACAAAATTAATCCCATAGTGTGCACAAAGGGAATCCCAAATGCATCACCTTTTTGCATTTAGAAGTGTGTTTTGTATCAGGTTGTAAGCACACGCAAACTGGCACAGGGACTTACAGCCTTCTTTACCTGCATGGAGACAGTGTGACTGTGGTCTAACAAGCCCCACAATACATAAAGAAGCCACACTCATTAACCTCAGCTAACAGAGTAGTCTCAGACCACTGAGCTGATGAACTGGCTCAGTATGCTAAGAGACATGAGCACTGAATACAGTCTAAAGTGGGAGTTTTAAAGCTTTGTCTATACGGGAAAGGACATGCACACTCATGCTTGTTCTCTCTTCACATTTGGTGATGGATACAACTATATCTCTCCCACCTCAGGAAACTCTCGTTGCTACATACCATTCATGTTCCACGTGAATGCATCTCGGAGTTTCTGCCCATCAATTTCCATATCAAGCCTGATTGGAACCAGAACCTCCGGCTGGGATGCATTCTCATGGATCACTGCTGGGTCATGGTCATCAAAGCTAAAAGGAAGAGCAACAACACAGTAAATGGAACTAGCACATGACACATCTGGCATCCATAGAGGAAAGGCAATGTTTGTTGGAAGCGGTCCCCACACTCCAACCCCCTGATCAGTCTACAGACAGGGCTAAAAGCAACCAATACCAGTTTATCACCTTTTATTACATCTCTCATAACACATTCCCGCAAATAAAAAAAGGAAGCTTTCCAGCATTACATTTATCTTGGTTGCCTCAACTTTTATAATGGAAAAAAGTTAGTCATGAGCCCCAGAAGCATTTTCCACTCAATAAAGCAGATCAAAGTTACTGGAACATGGAAGTGAGAGGCAGCCTGTCCTTCACTGAGAGGGTCTGCAGGCTCCTCAGATGACAAGTGCTCAGCAAAACAGCAGGAAGTAGAAGGAACTCATTAGGAAAAGAATGAACCATTTTCCTGACAAAAGGAAAGCCTCCTCTCTGAACCCTGGCGTGCTGCTGTAAGGAAGAGCCTCAAGGCATACAATTAACTAAGAACCTCCAAACTAGTGACCTGTAGGTCTCTTGTCATTTAAGAGATGAATCACAATGTTACAAGAACTCATCAACACTACCCTGGCAGTGTGTCCTTTTGGTAACTGTTTCCACTGTTGGAAGCAGGAAGCTGCCTTACCACAGAGGGAATGTTCTCTTCTTATCCCTGCCCATGCGATTCCTGTTAATGGTGGTTGAGCAGGGCACTGCGTCCAGGTGATGAGAGCTGTTGGGCAGGGTAGGCACCCACTGGTTGTTCCTCTTTGCCTTCTGTTCTCTGAAGAAGGAGAGTGGATGTTAAACTGCAGACCCTGAGCACCACTGCTGCTACTTAAGGAATAGCATAATTTTAAACCTTAAGTTATGAGTCCCTGCTATTTTATTCTGGAACCATCAACGTTACTGTTCCACCATGAACTCATGTTCCACACCAGCCTCTGGGAAGTCCATTCTCCAGCTCACAATTATCCATCATATACAGATCCAGGTGCACCATTATAAATACTAGGTTCATATTTGGACATTCTGTCTATACTTCATAAAGGGACTGCTGAGAAATGTGAGTTCTCCAGAAGGCAGTATGTGCAGGGAATGTGTTCTGCAAAACATCTGTTACAGATGGAATGCAGTAATTGCAAAAAAATTGTATCATCAAACACTTATGTTTTTCTTCCTGTTGTATGTGGGCAGTAACCCAATCCTTACACTCTGGAGATCTCCATTTGCCCAACACTGCAAACTGTTAATGCAGACTGGCAAAAGACCCCTGCACAGTGGCCAGGGCTTATGCAATTCCTTGTGCTTCCTGCCCAAGCTGACATCTTCCAAGCAGCTCCCGTCCAAGCTTAGCCCTCACCAACCCTGGTTACCTGAGGTAGGTAGGAGGTTCTGTGCTGATAGACACTGCCTTATACTTCTCATCATTTCCATCCAAGATCTCTTCCACTTCAGAGGCCTTTAACAGAGTCACGCTGGTGGCTAGTGTTGTATAGCCATGATCTATTAGCAGGAAAGATGACAGTAATTAGCATGGAGAAGGGCTAGATAGCACTGTAACATTAATAGACTACATAGTGACGAGCCCTCTCTGACACGGCAGGAGGAACTGGAAGTAGACTACCAAGTGGTACAAGTATACTTCGAGCTTCCTCTGTCTTCTCATAGACCTTCACAAAATCCAGAAAACAAATCCTCAGTGGACTTAAAGGTTGGAAACAGAGAGGCAATGATCGATGGAAAAGCTGTTAAGAAAGGGGGAGAAACCTCAGGGCAGCTCTTGCTGACTGACAGAGACCATCTGTATTGGAGAGTCCCACTAAGGTTCCGAGAAAAAGGAGTCAGGCATGGGATCAAGATGCACAATTAGGGCGACCACAGGGAGAGATCAGAGGAAGATGACTAGACAGTAATATTACTGTAATAGCACCAAAGGTCACTGTGGACATTCTTCCTCTAGCACAGCTAAGAATAACACACAGATAAGACTTACATCTTCGGGGACTGTGAGACCGCTGATTTTCTGTTGGGGGGAAAAAAAAGAAAGCAAGGGATCAGCAGGATAGTTGGGGGAAGGAGACATAAGTCCAGAGTAAACCATTATTTTTATTATGCTTTAGTCTACAGAGCATACAACAAGTCACACAGGTAAGAAACTGAACTGCTTGTTTTTAGTCCCCTAAGAAAAATAATACCAATATTCTGCCAGCAGTTGCAATGCACCACAAGCTCTGGCAGGCATAAATATTCAGTCCCTGCAGGGGGCAAAGTTAAGTAAAGACGCACATTTTCAATGGGGCATCCTTGCAACACTCCTGCCTATTTGACAAAAGAGACAACAATGCCCCTCTGTCTATAAAACTCTTCTGAAATATAGTATCCTTCCATTATTATTACACAGCATCATTGGAGACGTGGCTTTTGCTTTGTGATAAATGCAGCCAGCCCCAGGAATGCCATGATGGGTGTTTCCATTTCAGAACGTTTTTGATCAGGTGAACCAGCAACCACCAGTGCCACCACTGCAGGGTGTTCCACCACTGGGGCGACCTGAGCAACTCACACAGCCCTCAAGATTCACAAGCTTCTGAATCATCAGGGACACTTCTTTAAGGCAAAATTTTGGATAAACATTACTGGGAATGTTTACTCATCTTCTCACCATGTGAAGAGGCCACTATCTTCTTCCTTTCTTCCACCGTGGCCAGTCGTCTCCACAGTGAGGGGTATCTCTTGTACAGGGAACCCCGAAACATGCGCAAGTAGTTTCCCACCTACAGGAAGAGAATTGGAGATGTGGCTGGGTATTCCATTTAGGAAATTTTTAGCAGAAACTGAAAGAAATTCATCTCTTTGTAACAAAGGGAGGGACCTCCTACGAGGGTTCTTTGTTGGGGTATTTTTGTGATAGACTGACTGCGCTGGGTTTGGCATCAAATAGCACCGCAATTTTTCTGACAATACAGAAAACAAAATTTTTACCATCACTTATTTCACTAGCCTTGTACAAAAGACCTGTCATCCATTGACAGTAATCCATTTAATAGGAAAACACTCCATTGATTTTCATGTATTTTTGAGAACCTACCCTTTCTTTACTTCAATTTCCACATCAGTGCATGATGCTCAGTCAGAATTAAACCAAACCAGATACCCAGCTCTCTGACATGCTATAATTTTTACTTTGAACCTCTGAGCCATTCTGACATTGCTTGAATACAGCAAATGCCCAGAGACTTGTATTTTGGTTTAAAACCTTTGAACACACAAAATGTGACTGCTGCCAACAGTCCTCTTTCAAATTTATTTACCATCTGTAAAGCAGTTCTGTTCTTCCTGACATAAGATCCTCACCTGTGCTGAAGGCTACAGCAAGCCTTGCTGAACAACAGAACTATTTCTAGACTCTGAAATCAAATTTTTAGACTGGTAGTACTGGCACTCCCACACAAAAAGGTTTCTATTCCTTGTCTGACAAGACTCCTTTGACCTTAATTTTTAATTGTACCTTTCACTCTGCAGTGCTCATCAACAGACAGAAATCAATGGCAGATACAAAAGGCAACCTTTTTCCCCCTCGATGAGCCTGATACAACAACCTCACAGCTCAGCTGACTGCAGTTACAGTTCTTTCAAGCTTCACATTTCACACGAGAGAGCAAGGAGTCCTTAGCCCCTGCTCAACCCACACAGATGGCACTGTAATTTATCCGGTATTTCCTCTTTTGCATCAGGGCCAGGGCTATGACCATTTTTGCTGTTTCCAGCCGTCTCCCTGGTGCCGAAGGACCAAGTACTTTGTGCTCCAAAAGGGCCCGTCTTCAGGGCGGCCGAGCAGCCCCTCAGCCCGGGGGACAGAACGCTGCACGGCGGCGTTTGTTGGCCACACTGGCCTGCACAGGGCACAGGGCACGGGGCGCGGCGCTGGCTGGTCCCGGGGCTGCCGGTGACCCCCAGGGCCCGTGTGCGGGACTCAGGACCCCGCAGCCCGTGAACAGCCCAGCACCCCGCACAGCCGCGGGCGGCCTTACTGGGAGCACTGGGGCCCCCAGTGCCCCCGGCCCGGCCGAGGGGCCCCCCCAGCCCGCGCGTCCCCCTCAGCCCGGCGCGGGCCCCGCTCCTGCCCGGGGCCGCACCTCAGAGCCGATCATGTAGAACTCGCCGTCTTCCTCCAGCTGGAACTTGACGGGCTTCTGCCCGAAGGTTTTGCTCAGCGCCATCATCATCATCGCGGCGGCGGCGGGCGGGGCAGCGCCCGGAGCGGGGCCGGGGCGGCAGCGGGGCCCGAGCGCGGCCCGGAGCG